>CM077153.1:306700887-307140951 GCA_039583875.1 Platanthera guangdongensis | reverse complement strand
GGAGCAATCAAATCGTATTAGCATAATCAACAACTTCAATGCCTAAGAAATACCACAATGAGCCCAGATCTTTGGTTTGGAAGTTGGAATGTAAAAATGCATTAAGATTTATTATCCCTTCAGAATCACTGTCTGTGATAGCAATATCATCGACATATACCACTAATAGGATAGTACAAGCCGGAGAGTTCTGATAAAAGAGAGACGAGTCTTTTTGATACGATCCAACTGGGTCACTGGGCTGCTCGCAGGGCCATCTAACCCAGGATCCATAGCCAGCTACAGCCGATCGCACCAGGCCCGCGGGCCATACACCCCAACCCGTCTCCTAGATAAGACTCGCTTCCGCAGAGTCTGCGATTGGAGACAGGTTGGGGGGTCAAGCCCCCGCCTCAATAACCGCCACGTGGCGCCCAGCTATGGATCCGTCAAGTGAACAACCTGTGTCCCGCATTGGATACAGGTTGGGGTGTATGGCCCGCGGGCCTGGTGCGATCAGCTGGGGCTGGATATGGATCCTGGGTTAGATGGTCCTGCGAGCAGCCCAGTGGCCCAGTTGGATCGTATCACTTTTGTACTCTTGGTAAGCCCGAACTAAGTGACGACAGTTTGGAAATGAGCAAACCATGCTTGAGGGGATTGCTTCAATCCATATAACGACTTCTTGAGATGACACACCTTGTTTCTCTCCCCCCAGGAACGAACCCAGGTGTTTGTTCCATGTACACCTCTTCGTCCAAGTACCCATGAGGAAACACATTCTTAATGTCCAATTGGTACCGAGGCCACTGGTCAGAGGCTGTAAGTGAGAGCAGGATACAAATAGAGGACATTTTGGTGACGAGGCAAAGTTTCATCATAATCCACTCCATAAGTCTGATTATAACCTTTGACAACCAGCGTGTCTTCAAGTGATCACAGGAACCATCCACATTGACCTTAATGTAGTAAATCCATTTGCGCTTTCCAGTGGGCAAAGGGACCAAGTCCCATGTTTGATTAAGCTAAAGGACCTCCAATGGTTTGTCCCGACAAAGCCCAACTTCCTTTTCGTACTCCAATAGGTAGTTCTTGGCTGATTGGCAATGGATCCATAAGCATGCTAGTTGGGGCTTCCTGAGGAACAGTCGTTGTATTATCGGGGAAAGAGGGAGGCAGAGGTGGTTGCGTTAATGTACTATCAGAGGGTTGACGAGAGTAAACCTGTCCCCAAAGACGACACAAGAGGTCATCCAGAAAGAGTCGAAGGTTTTGGATGAGGAACCAAAATAACATCAAGTGAGGAAGCAGGAGGTGTGGATCCAAGAGAAAGGTAAAAGTCAGATTCATGGAAGACAACATCCGACGATCAATGTTGCAGATGTCGGATATCGGGGACACGTCGGTTTGGGTTTTCATGTCGGTTTTTTACATATCGGGGATATTTCATATATCGGATTTTAATATTTAATTAATTATATATGTAATTAAATGTTATTTTTTAATTTTTATACATATCACAGTACTACCTATTTTACAACATATTGAACTTTTAAATATTAAAATCTATATGTAGCATTTAACATACAACACTTTAAAGATGAAAACTCAAACATACCTCATTCTTCATCACCTGAAAACTCATCTATAGTCGGCAGAGTAGATAGAATATGATCTTCATCTGATGAACCATCTAGATCTCCCTCGTCCACTTCAGATATTTTTCTCTTTCCCCTTCTTTGATAACTAATTGTTACTTCTTTGCTTGTAGCTAATCTTTGAGGTCTCCTTTCATCATGATCAGCGTCGACTATATTGTCAATTTGCGCCCATGTCAGCCCCTCGCCAGGAAAGACTTCATCATCGTCATCTTCATCTTCATCCTCCTCAGTATGCTAGTTCCTCTTCTTGATCAACATGCACTCCTCCAACAACCACCTCATTCAGGATTGCTTGAAACTTGACACTTTTAGCCCTCTTACTCTGTAAATTTGAGTTCAGGGCCGAATCCGCTTTAGCCTTAACGTCGGCGGGAACCTGAGGGCATGGCTTAACATTAACCTTCCACGCAGCCAAGTGATGCTTGAAACATGTAATTCCTCCATTCACTGTCTGCTTGCAGTAGTTGCATTTGATTCGGTTTGTGTCGTTTGCAACCAACTTCTCACCAAATGCCCAGAACGGATCTCTACCGGTTGGTACCAGTGATACGGGAGCCTCACTAGAACCAGCAGAAGAAGTCATTCTAATAGGACACGAAAAGAAAATAATATTAGTTAAATGAAATGAAAAAATATTTTACATGACTATATCACGAGAAAAATTGCTAGTTGAAAAAAAATCAACATCATAAAAGCCTCATAACTTCATTAGATCGTTAGATCTTCAGATAACTTTTATATTATCCATGCAATATTTTATTTATCCAACAAAATTTTGCATTCTCATTAGTATACTAGTATACAAAGTTATAACTATCATTCAAACTTTTAAAGTATCCAACAAAATGAACAAAGCATTCAAGTATCATTCAAATTTTCAAATCATCTCACATTTTATTTATTAAAAGACACAAAGCAGCAGGACAACTAAAAATGTGATTGGATATACATGCATCATTGATTGCAAAATAAAGTTGGATAAATAACTATTAATATGGGTATTTCAAATCATTTGTTGATTAATAAATATGTCAAATAAAAATAAAGCAGCAACTAATAAGACAAATAAAACAACAACACAGCCACTATGCTACAACCAGCAAGGCAGCCACAAATAAAATAGCGGACCGACATGTCCGACAACATGTCTCTAGTTCTTTCTTCTAGCCCAGAGAGTTTGCACAGGACAATCAATGAAAGCTTCCGGCAGCAACTAATAAGACAAATAAAGCAACAAGACAGCCACCAACAAATAAATGGGTCGGCAGCCACCAGTAACAACCCACAAGGCAGCCACCATGCTACAGCCGACAGGTAACACAACAACCAACACAAAAAAAAACAAAATGCAGAGTGATAGAATGAGGGGGAGGTAGGGAGAAGAATGAGGGGGAGGTAGGGAGAAGAATGAACCAGCCGAGAGAGCACCAGCGAGCAGGGAGAAGAAAGAACCACTGAGATAAAGTACTGACAACACGCAAGAGAGGGAGAGCACCAGAGAACCAGAGAACCACAGAGCACCAGCGAGCAGGGAGAAGAAAGAACCAGAGAGATAAAGTGCCGACAACGCGCGAGAGAGGGAGAGCACCAGCGAGCTAGAGAGCACCAGATAACTAGAGAACCAGAGAACCAGAGAACCAAAGAGCACCAACGAGTAGGGAGAAGAAAGAACCAGAAAGATAGAGTGCCGACAGCGCGCGAGAGAGGGAGATCACCAACGAGCTAGAGAGCACCAGAGAACCAGAGAACCAGAGAGCACCAACGAGCAGGGAGAAGAAAAAACCAGAGAGATAGTGTCGCAGGCGCACGCGGGAGAGCTAGGGCAGGAGCGACGGGGAGAGCTAGGGCAGAGCGACGGGATGAAATGAAATGAGCGGGGTCGGGGGTATTAAAACAGTATCCCGACCCCGCTCATTTCATTAATAAAAATTAAAATAAAAAATTAATAATTAAATAAAAAAAATTAGCTTAAAAAACGCCCGATATGGGCGTTTTTTGGGGCCGACATGTCGGTTAAAACCGACATGTCGGTCCGATATTTTCAAAATGCCACATATAATTTGTACCGGTTTTGTGTCGTTTTTGCTCTCAAACCTTCATGTCGGCCGACATGTCCGACATGTCGGTCGATATCCACAACACTGCCGACGATATAATGTATATGTGGATATCAGTAGAATAACAATGATATCCTTTAGTAGTACGAGAATACCCAAAAAATATGCATTTCAATGAGTGAGAATCAAGTTTGGAGATAGAGGGAGGGGCATCCCGAACGTAGCAAACACACTCAAAGACTATTAAAGATAGGAAAGGACCAGAGTGTTCTAAATAAAGGGTATGTGTTATGGGTTTACTCAGATGTTGTCAGAGGAGTTGTCGGAGGTGGAGATGACGGTGACAGAGATACTCGGAGTCTTGACCGCGACTGCTTAAGCCGGACGTGCTCGGGAGAGAGCTTCCAAGATCTCTTTAGGGGTTTGGGGAATTAGACTTACATCATTCATGTCAATACAAGATCCGCTAGGTCCTTAATTGGACTTACAATCGACACACAAAAGGAATGTGACATGAAAGAAAATAAATAATATAATAAGATCATAATATCGACCTGTAACATCTCTCCCGCCTTGCAAAACAAGCTTGTCCTCAAGCTCGATTGAGATTCATGGTCTCTCGTGTTATCCGACACCCTCATCATCAAAGTCCTTGATGTGCAGATAAAAAAGTCATTTGCACCTGTAGCAGCGAGTGTACTGCTCGTCGTAGTTGAAATATAGGCCCTGCGCGCGCCGTTCCATCATCTCTACCTGAGATAGTTTACGGATTGGTGGGGCTGAATGGCTCTCAGAACGGTCGTACTAAATGCCCGTGTCGTTGGGCACATAGAACTCTTGTGCTAGTTGGAGTCGGCGATCACATAGCCTGGTCAGACTCATAGCTGTCACTAAGTTTGGTGGAGCCTCTAATTCGACATAAAGTCGCAGACGTTCACGAAGTCCTGTAATGAAGATGACTACCTGCATCTCTGGGGAAAGTGTGACGTGTGCCAGAAGAAGTTGAAATTGGTCCATATAATCGTCCACTTGCCTGTTTGGCGTAGTGTTGTTAGGGCACCGTGGGTTGCTGCGGATTGGAGGGCCAAAACATAGGTTGCAAAATCGCTTGCAGTCATTCAGAGCAAGGCCGGGTCGAGAAGTTGGAAGGAGGTCAGAGAAAGTCATTCAGTTGCCGGAGTTTGTTGATGACTAAAGAGTTGTTCTCACCTGGTGAGCCAGCACAAGGGATCTATTTTCCCATCGTAGGTGGAGAATTCCAACTGGGTATAGCATGACAAAATAGCAGTTTCAGGGCATAAAAGGGTCTACAGTGACAGCTCATGGAGGATGAGCCGTGGTTGCGAAACTTGACTGCTACTGACATGATCTGTGGGTGTTGTAGTAACAACAGGAAGGGAGATAGTGTCACAATTTATTTACTTAATTTAATTCAATCAGGAATTAATACGGAAGCAAATTTGAATTAGTAATAATCAATTAATCTAGAGAAAGATTAATCAATTATTAATGATTTCATTGATATGTCAAGCCAGCCTTGTTTAAGTGGCAACGGGGCTTTAATACGGATGGCAACAATGTGGCGTTAATAAGGAAGGCAACAACTTAATTGAGCGAAAAATTGCGCCCCCACAAGGAAAGCTCTTTGTGCGTGCGATAGGAGCAGACACGAAAGCTGGGTTGTACGCAGACCCGAAACGGGTATGAAGACGAAGGAGCGGTCGATTCGAGGGGCTGGCTTGCGAGCCGCAAGGCTCCCCTTGAAGACGGTGAAGAGGGGCCGCCACGTTAAAGAATACACGGGTGTTGTTGACGTTCAGCGGCGAGTTTGCTGTCGTCGAACTCAGAGGGGGGTCAGGGCTGTTTGTTGATGCCGACGTGATGAAGGGCAAGGATCAAAATTGCAGCGGTTTGGAGAGTGTAGTCGGACGAGGGGGATCAAATGTTCTGATACCAAGATGTTATGGGTCTACTCGGGTGTTGTCGGAGGTGAAGATGACGGTGGTGGAGATGCTACGGAGCATTGACCGTGGCTACCTAAATAGAGCGTGCTTGAGAGAGAGAGCTTCCAAGATCTTCTTAGGGGTTGGAGAATTAGACTTTCTTCATTCATGCCAATACAAAATCCGTCGGGTCCTTTAAGTATGACTTACAATCGATACACACGAGGAAAGAGCTACAATGAAAATAACGCTAAAGGAAATAACGGCAGACTTGGACATAAATGAAGGAATAAGAATGCGACATGAAAGCAAATAAATAATAGTATAAGACCATAATATTGACCTAAGTGTCTCCCCCTGAAGAGTATGAGTGGGAAGACGATTGATAAGGTGTGCAGCGGTAAGTACTGCATCACCCCAGAAGTGTTTGGGTACGTGCATATGATGAAGAATGGCTCGGGTGACCTCAATGAGGTGCCGATTTTTCCTTTTGGCAACATCGTTTTGTGGGGGGGGGGGGTATCAGGACAGCTAGTTTAATGCATGATGCCTTTGTCAGAGAGAATGGTAGACATAGATTGCGATAAGTATTCTCTATCATTATCCGTACAAAGACATTTAAGACGAACAGAGAATTGAGTAAATATTTTATTTCACAAATTTTAAAAAATAGAAGGTAGTTCAAAATGATTTTTTTCATTATGTGCACTTAAGTCATACGAGAGAAAACATCAATAAAAGTATCATAATATTTGTGTTCTAACAACGTATGGGCGAGATAAGTTCCCTAAACGTTAGAATGAAGTAAATCAAAGGGTGCATTAGCATGAACTTCAAGACGAGAAACATAACTAACTCTGTGGAGTTTAGCAAACAAACAAGACTCGCAGTTGAGATGGGAAACCTTCCAAAACTTGGGATACAAACGATGCATGACCTGCACAGACCGGTGACCATGACGGCAGTGCCGATCCAAGAACTTGATGGAGGCAGTAGAACATGCATGAGGTGAGTCTTCATGCAGGACATACACGTCACCATTTTTCTTCCTTTTATCAATAATACGGCTCGTTGAATGTTCCTGAAAAATATAACCAGAGGATATTAAGGTAGAAATGTAATTTAAATCACGAGTAAGCTTACTAATTGACATTAAGTTGGAAGCAGATTGGGAAACATGAGCAGTCGAGGACAAAGTCTTGTCAAGTGTCACATCACAGCTACCAAACCCAATAATGGATACTCTTGATCCATCTGCTATCGTAATCGAAGCCCCACTATGAGGTTTGCATGAGTGTAAGATACCTGAGGTACTATTATGGTGATCAGAAGCTCCTCTGCCAACCACTGAACAGGTTGCAATACTATGAGTCGGGGACTCAGAGAGTCAATTTGAAGAGCAACTTTCTTGGAATCCCATATATATAAGTGAAGTCAGCCAGGTTCGCAGAGCGAGAGGTCGAAGGAGGTTTGCAGGCCCAGTCAGGATTCCCATGAACAACCCAACAATCCTTCGTGTGGCCCCGACACCCACAATGGGTGCAATGTCTCGTGTCGGTGTCACGACCACGACTAGAGCGTCCCCCACAATTAGTTCCCTTCCCACCCCGAGAAGCAAGTCACTGACTCTCCAGAGGCAATATGTAGAGCAGATGGGACAGGGGTACTAGCTGTCTCAGCTTTGGTCATACGATGGTACACACTAGCAGTTTGAAGAGTAGAGGGACTCACTGACATTTCGGTTTTTTTTGTCGAGAAGTTTGGATCAAGGCCATTCAGTAGCCACAGTAATACAAGGTGCTCGCATTGAGCCCGATGCTCCTCCCTGGTAGAGGGGATCTCCCAAAGATCCAAGATCTCATCCTCAAGAATCTTCCATTCAACGAAGTACTCGGTGACCGAACGTGCCCCTTATCTCAGTTCAGCCATCGTGGGAAAATATTAACCAAGACGAGTAAGGTTAATCGCCTGGGAGAACATCATATGTAAGGTATCCCATAGTTCCTTAGTGCTATCACGGTTCTTGCACATTTGATGTACGGAGGCTTCCATGGAGCTCAGAAGGAGAGAAAAAATGCGGCAATCATCACTGTACCAATCCTCGTATTTTGAGCTACCCACAACTTGAGTTGGCAGTTGAGTAAGGTGGTGCGTGCGCCGGATACCCGATAGAGACATAGTGACCCCCTTTTCCACAATTGAAAGCCAAAGAAGGTAAGAATAGTAGTATTAAGCCTCGCATTAGGAGGAATGTATTGTTAGAACCCCTAAGCAAACGATCGTCAGAGTGGTGCTCTTAACGGAGGAACCCATGACCAATTTGAAGGCACCTCGATGATAGAGAGAACAAAAGAGCTAGTTGCGGTAGCTAGATGGCAACAAATAAATGGCAAAATAGAGAAATGACAGCAACAACAGTAGATGGCGGCAGCCTTATGGGAGACAGCTGTCAAGGCAGATCTTCGAAGTAAATCACGACATCAACAGCTCATGACGGGAGAATCAAGCAGAGGAGCGGTGCCACAAATCAAGCCGCATCACCGCGTGGAGAGGGAAGGAATTTGGGACGGCGTATTCATTATTCAAGAGCGGCTTCGATTGACGATCAAAGATGTGGCTTCGTCGATCCCAAGCGAGGCTTCAGAGGAGCGGCTTTGTCGACTCCAAGCGAGGCTTCGTTGTTGATCGGGAGTAGAGACGATGGAATCGGGAGACGGAAATGACCCACGAGAGAAATAAATCCTAACCTACCT
The DNA here is from genome assembly GCA_039583875.1 of Platanthera guangdongensis. Classification (NCBI taxonomy): domain Eukaryota; kingdom Viridiplantae; phylum Streptophyta; class Magnoliopsida; order Asparagales; family Orchidaceae; genus Platanthera; species Platanthera guangdongensis. The sequence goes on along the minus strand of CM077153.1, from coordinate 307,132,558 downwards.
CTGCTACCATGTTAGGTAGGTTTGGAAGATTTGATACCTCAAATAGAGGTCCAAGGTTACAATAAGTAATGTGGGACTAATATAGAAGAGGAAAAACATACATAATTACAGCAATGTGGAACTAATATATATAACACAAATAACGATTACAATAAGCATTGCAAATCACCGAGGGCGTGTCAAAATTAGGCACAACTATTGTATCTGGTGAATGATAGAGGCAAATGCAATAACAACTATTAAGACTCACTGAGTCATTTTGGTGGAGGGTAAGGGAGTTTCAGAAACGATTAAGAGAAGGGGCAGTGAAATTATGTGATGGGGTGGGGTGTGGTTTCTAACATGGAAGATGTGATGTTAGGTGGTGCAGGGTATGTTCGGTTATTCACTTAGGGGCATTCTTGGTGGTGTTGGGGACTTCTTGAGCTACAAGTAAAAAAGTGAAGGGTTTGGGTGTGGACAAGTTGTCTTCAATTAGGAGAAGTGAGTTGACTAGAGGATAGGAAGTATAATAAGCTTTGGCACAATGGAGATGATGTGAGGAGGGGTGACAAGCGTTGTAGGAGGTGGTGGCATGGGGAGTCGAGGCAAGGGGAGGAAACCAGAAGCTTCGATACTTCTAGAGAGACCAGCGCATGAAGTTGGTAATTGGTATAACGCGTCTCTCTCTCTAACTGGGCGGCTAGGGTTTTCATTTACACAATCTCATTCTTTTGCTATGCAACATGCAATATTGTCACCCATTCTCGTAAGTTTACACGATAAGAACAACTCAGTTGTGACAGTTACGCGCCTGATGCTGATGTGTGATTCCATCCCCCTATGATATTGACTCCACACGACACCCTTGTTGCTGCTTCCAGCACCCTCCATGAGCCCGCCAGACTTCATCCTCACCTTAGGTTTCCACCCACCTGCCATCCACCTACTCTTCCCCACCTTGCCCGTAACTCCTCTTTCAAACCGCCTATGCCTCCATCTTCGCCCATTGGTTCCTCCAGCGACCTCGTCGGAATTCCCAGCTAGCTCCGACAACCCCGTCAGACCCGACTATTGCCCACCTCTTCTTAGCCCCCCCCCCCCCCCCCCAACCATGTGTCAACCATCCTGAATCATTCCAGCGGCCTTCTCCTTCTTCCCAGCCCCCATACTGCCTTATCCAGCTCCTTCCACCATCTCATCCTCCATCCCAGCCCTCCTCCCTTCTCCTTAGCACCCTTTGAGCCTTTTCCTCTAGATGGAACCTTCAAAATTCCTAAAATGCTAAAATTCCCCAAGCTCTAAAATCACATCTCACATTCTTTTGCTAACCACACGTGTGATCCAACTCAACGTTCCTATGGCCTTTCCATGCCCACCTACCGCATCCTCAATTGTCGGTGTCGATTTCTTGGTGAGTCTTTACATTTCCTTAAATCGCATAGATGTACTTGTTTATTTCTAGTACTATTTGCTCTATCAACTATGGCTTAATTAATTCCAGTGCCTGTGCAAAATATATTCGCCTCCATTTAATTTTAGTGCACTTTCATTTAGTTGCAATTATTATCCGCTTGCTTACATTGTAATGTTTGTGATCAATTGTGATGTTAGTGCAATGTTTTTAAATTAATATTGTTTAATTAATCCTGCGGCGGAACAAAATGCATGATTGAAATGTTGCATTTACATTAAGGTTAGAGTTTATGTTGCGAGCTTCTTGTTAATTGTATTGTGTTGTTGCGTATTTGCACTTACATCTTCATTTTAGGGCTGATCGTAGATCCTTTGCATTTGATGTGATTGTCGCACTCATATAGGGTTAGGGCAACATGTGTCCGTCACCTATAGATTAGTCCAATGTCACCTATAGATTAGTCCAATGTCACCTATAGATTAGTCCAATGTCACCTATAGATTAGTCCAATGTCACCTATAGATTAGTCCAACGTCAGTGAGTTGTTTAGTCTAGCCTTCTTTGATACCTCAAACCAAAATCAATTTGTTGTAGGTGAATGGGCATGAGGTCTATATCAAGTGTACAACAGTACAATAAATTTTCAGATGTGTGGCTATATTTTCGACATATAACACTTGAAATTCTGCTATTCTCTATTCGTACATAATCAGTTGGAGAGTATGGCTGCCCTAAGATTTTCATAAGTTATGTTCTGAATTTCTTATGAAGACCTTAATAAATTCAATTCTTAGGATTAGTTGATTTCAATTACCTCAATAGGAAATCTGCTATCTTTGTTCTAATTTCTATATTTGACACATTTTTAGGGAGGTTGTAAATGTTGAAATTCTATAATTACTGGGCAATGAATAAGCCTGAACTTATGTTCTATATTACAAGCATACTCATGATATGGTACTATTTAATACCTAAAATTTCCGGCACAATATTATAGCAGATCATGGTACACATCTTGCAGGACTTTGACATCAATATGCCATTATATCTTTTACTACTTAATTTATTTCTATTATTATTTTAGTTGTGATACTTGAAATTGAAGAAAAGTAAATGAACTTTGAAATTATTTCATTGGGAAGTTGTTAAGTGATATTGTTCCTTATTAGTTTAGAAAGATGATTCTGATTTTAATGCACAATTAGTTTTTATCAGTCACATGCCCTTTAAATCATCCTGGATTGAAATTGTAAAGAGAGATCTCCAATCTTGTATATACTTTCTTGAATGAATAGTTACAAGTATACATACACTTATATAGGAGAAGTATGAAGAGAGAAATCCTAATACATGATGTGGGACTAATACAAGGAGAGAGAAAGAAGAAAAACATGGGTCCTTAATTAGGCTTTTCTAACACTCCCCCGCAAGCTGGAGCGTACAAGTCGTAGGCACCAAGCTTGGATAGAAACTGGTAGTATAGCGACCTGGAGAGAGCTTTCGTCAGGATGTCCGCAACTTGGTCGGTAGCAGGAAGATGCTCCAAATCTATCTTCTTTGACTATACCTTTTCCCGGATAAAGTGACAGTCAACTTCGATATGCTTTGTGCGTTCGTGAAAGACCGGATTCTTGGCAATATGAATTGTTGTCTGACTGTCACAAAATAAGGTTGCCGGAGATGAGAGACGAACACCCAAGTCTCCCAGAAGGCCTTCAATCTAGGTTAGCTCAGAAACAACAGCAGCCATGCCCGGTACTCGACTTCAGCAGAAGAACGCGCAACCACAGTCTGTTTCTTGCTACACCAAGTTATGAGGTGTCCACCAAAGTAAGTACAGAACTCAGTTGTGGAGCGCCTATCATCAATAGATCCTGTATAGTCTGTGTCAGAATACGCGACAAGAGATAGAGATGTGGATGGTTTGTACACGAGCCCTTGTCCGGGGGCGATTTTGAGATATCGAAGGATGCGCTCGACAGCTTGAAGATGAGATGTCCGAGGAGCGTGTATGAACCGACTCACAACTCCCACAACAAACGTGATGTCCGGTCGAGTCACGGTAAGGTAGATCAGCTTCCCAACCAAGCGTCTGTAATATTCCGGATTTGTAAGCAGCTTGTCAGAGTCAGAGCTATGAGCCGAGAGCTTGTGATTGGCGTCTATAGGAGTCTCCGCAGGTTTGCACCCAGAATAACCTGCATCATGAAGGAGGTCCATACAGTACTTCCTTTGAGATAACACAAGACCATCAGAGCGTCGTGCGACCTCGAGCCCAAGAAAGTACCGAAGGTTGCCCAGATCTTTGGTCTGAAGGGCAGAATTTAACTGTTTCTTGATCTGTTGTATTCATGCCGTGTCGTCGCCAGTAATCAGGATATCATCAACGTAGACCAGAAGAATCACAGTCCCGGTTGACCGGTGTCGGGTGAAGAGAGAAAAATTAGCCGAGCTCCGAGTGAAGCCACTAGCACAGACCACCTCACTGAATTTTTCAAACCACGCACGTGGGAACTGTTTGAGACCATAAATGGATTTCTGAAGGTGACATACCAAAGACTCCCCCGTGGTCTCAAACCCGTGAGGTTGCTGCATGTAAACTGTCTCCTGTAGATCGCCGTTGAGGAAGACATTCTTAATATCCAGCTGATAAAGAGGCCAGTGACGATGAACATCCAAGGAGAGAAGAACGCAGACCGTGTTCAATTTTGCCACGGGAGAGAAGGATTCCTCGTAATCAAGGCCATGTTGCTGAGTAAAGCCCCGGGCCACGAGGCGGGCCTTCAGACGTTCGACAGTGCCATCCGCCGCATGTTTAATGACAAAGACCCATTTGCAGCTAACAGAGGTGTGACCTGCAGGAAGAGTAACCAGATCCCAAGTCGGGTTAGCTCAGAGAGCCCGCATTTCATCATTCATAGCGTCCCGCCACCCTGGGTGTCGAAGCGCCTCCTGCACAGTGTTAGGTATAGAAATAGAGGAAAGAGAGGTGACAAATGCGTAGAGAGGTGGCGTTAGCCAATGGAGAGAGACGTAGTTGGCCAAGGGATGAGCTGTAGAGACGGGAGCGGGATCTGCCGTAGCCGAGGTATCGCTGGTAGCGGGGAGCTGGGTTACAGGAGCATCCTTGGATGGGAGACGAGAGTAGACACGAATAAGTGGTGGAGGAACCCGAGGAGGAACGTGGGGAGAGGACGGTAAAGATGGCGTGACCGGTACGGCAGGACGAGGAATAGAGGGAGCAAAAGACGAGGTGGTGCTAGGTAAGTGGAAGGGCTGGTATTCGCAGAATGTGACATCCGCAGAAACAACCAGTCTGCCGTCAGAAGGAGAGTAGCAGACGTACACCTTTTGACTGTGGGAGTAGCCAACAAACATATACTTGGCGGCCCGAGGAGCAAGTTTGTCGGCAGGAGGGCCAAGAAGGTGGACATAACAAACACACCCGAAGATCCGCGGTGTGAGAGAGGTGAGGTTGGTGGGGGGAGAGAGGAGTTGGATGGGTGAGGCAAAATTAAGTACAGACAAGGGAAGGCGGTTGATGAGATGACAGGAGGTGGATACAGCAAAGTTCCAATATTTGGTTGGAACGTGCATTTGGAACATAAGGGAGCGCGCAACATCGAGAAGATGACGATTTTTGCGTTCCGCCACCCCATTTTGCTGAGGGGTATACACACATGAAGTTTGATGGATGACACCAAATTCGGTGCAGATATTGGAGAAGGTGCGACTCGTATACTCGCGAGCATTATCAGTGCGAATTACTTTGAGGTGGGTGACGAACTGCGTACGCATCTCAAGTAAAAAAGCGTGAAACACAGAAGTAATTTCAGTTCGATCATGTAATAAATAGAGTCACGTGGTTCGCGAGTAATCGTCAATGAACGTGACAAAATAGCGACAGCCAAAAATACTGGGGACTCTATAAGGACCTCATACATCAGAATGAACTAAAGATAGATGAGTACTACTCCTGGTACAGGTAGTGGGGAAAGAGGAACGATGTTGTTTGCCGTAGATACAAGATGCACAAGAGAACTCCCGGAGAGAAACATCAGGAAGCGCCCGCTTGAGAATCGGAAGGTGAGCATGCCCAAGGCGACGATGTCAATCAACAGTGGAGACGGCGGAGAGAAGAGTAGGTGGGATATCCGAGATGTACAACCCATTCAACAGCTGTCCCTTACCAATGGTACTCCGGGTGCGGCGATCCTGTATAAGAAATGAAGAAGGTGAAAAGGTAATGCAACAATCAAGGTCGTGTGTGAGACGACTAATAGTTAATAAATTGAAAGGAGACCCTGAAACGTGAAGAACCGAGGAAAGAAAAAGGTGTGGCGTAAGCTGAAGAGCTGCGGAGCTAGAGACTGGTAGGGTGTCACCGTTGGCCACAGTGATGCAAGCAGGATGAGGCGTCGGTAGGTACTCTGTGGGCTTCTGGGAGGTAATATAATGAGTAGCGCCAAAATCAACGATCCAACAAGGATTATGAGAGAGACGGGTTATACCTTCCGCAGAAGAGGACGCAACAGAGCCGGAGGAGCGGCTAAGGGAACCGTGAAGCTATTGAAGTTGGGTGCGGAGCTCATCGATGTCTTGACGGGTAGTAGTAGCTGGATCAGTGGCAGGAGACCCAGTAGGAGTCGGAGCAGCAGATATAGTAGCAGTAAGATGAGGAGGTAAGTCATGCTTGCGGTAGCAGGTAGCTTCAAGATGATTATCCCGGCCACAGTAGGTGCATTTCATAGAAGAGCGACCACCACGTCCGCGTCCCCGAGACGGGGGTCGGCCCCCCCGAGTGGAAGATCCATGAGGAGGGGTCGAAAGGAGAGGCTGCTGAAGAAGAGCCAGGGCAAAAACAGGAGGAGTCTCAGAGGGAGGCGTGCCTTTTAGCAACATGGAGCAGGCATCACACAGGGAAGGAGTTGTGGCGGATGAGAGAATCTTGGCCCAAATACTATGCAGGTGCGGAGGAACTCGGGACATCATCATGGCGATGTCGACAACTTCTTTCTGGTTTCGTTGAGTAGTTAGATCGGTAGTAGGAGGCTGATGTTGAATCCAAGCCTCTGCCAAACTTTTGTCTTTAGCCACGAAGGAGAGCATATCACCAGGAGCACCCGAGGTAAGATTTTGAAGATCGGAAATGATATCATAGAGGTGCTGTAGGCTGTCATGGCTAGAGTAAAAAGCGTGAAGCTCCTCCCACATGGACTTAGCCGTGTCATGATACATGGCCATCCTGTAGGGCTCGGGATCCATAGAGTTGAGAAGCCAGGACTGGACCCGACCATCATCACGAAGCCAGTCATCGGAGGGAGCAGTTGGAGTAGCACGGGTCAAGTGGTGAAGAAGACCCTTCGTCTACAGAACACGGCGAATCGAGTGAACCCACTCGACGAAATTCCGTTTTCCAGTTAGGGTGATGGTAGTAATCCGTAACTCATCACGGAGTTCGGAAGCCGGGGCAGCCGCACGGGCGGGTGGAGCAGAAGTAGCAGCGGAAGTATCGGAAGCCATGCGCGGCCTGCAGAAGAGACCGGGAGGTTAGAAGAGGCAGTCGCGCGGTCTCGATGGATACACCAGCGATCAGTAGATCGCGACCAGAGTGCGACTAGGGAGAAGCCGACAGAGAAGATAGCCGCACGGTCTTGGCGGGTACACCAGCGACAAACGAGGTCACGACCAGGATGCGGCTAAGGACAGAGAGGAGAACGCTAGCTGTAGGAAGTTAAGATCACAGCGAGCAGAAAAGGCAAGCGGCGAGCAGGAGAGCAGGTCGCGCCGAGCAAGAGAGCGGGTCGCGCCGAGCAGGAGGTAGGTCGCAGCGAATTGGAGGCAGGTCGCGGCGAGCAGGAGGCAGGTCGCAACGAGCAGGAGAGCAGGTCACAGCAAGCAGGAGAGCAGGTCGCAGCGAGTAGTAGGTAAGCAGGTCGCGGCGAGCAGGAGAGCAGGTCGCGGCGAAAGAACCCGAGCGGCAAGCAGAAGAATCCGCGAGTTAGAGAACTCGAGCGGATTAGGCAGAGAGGAAGCCGTGAGTAGGAAGAGAGAGTGCCCGCAGCGGACAACAGATAGGAGAGGTCGCAATGGTAGAAATAGCCCGCGCGGGTAGAGAAAGAAAGGAGAAGGTGGACCCACGTGAGAGAGGATTATAAAAGGCGATGTGGTAGGAAGGAGGAGGTGGAAGCCACAGGAGAAGTATAGGTGGAGGCGGGTAGAACAAAGGCCGCAAGAGGCCGCGACAAGGGTAGGCCGCGCGGTCAGGCAAGGAAGATAGGCGGCTAGAAATGGGCTAGGCTGGATACCCAAGGAGGAGACCGATTGGCTCTGATACCATGTAAAAAGAGATCTCCAATCTTGTATATACTTTCTTGAATGAATAATTACAAGTATACATACACTTATATAGGAGAAGAGTGAAGAGTGAAATCCTATTACATTATGTGGGACTAATACAAGGAGATAGAAAGGAGAAAAACATGTGCTCTTAATTGGGCTTTTCTAACAGAAATCAACAATTTTTTTATTAATATTCCAAGGGATTACAGATAGTCGTTGTGTTCGGAAACATGGGGAACTGAGTTGTAATTATTGGATGTCGGTAACATGTTGGATTGTGCTTTTAACTGTTGGATATCGGAAGTCGAAGATGTCGGGGATAATTTAAAAAAGTGAATTTATTTTTCGCCTGAATTAAAAAATATTTAATTTATACTAAGTATAATCATGAACCAGCCTATGCCGGTCCCAAGCCCGGATGAAAAATGGTGAGTGTTGTGTTGGGTAGACGGTCAGCGTAAAATTTAGTCACCCTTATGAATATAGATCATTTGAGAAATTGTGCAGGAGCTAGGTTGTTCCCCTTAAGGAACATGTTGCATGGTCCGAATGCAGCGTCTTGGCAAGGACCGATGCATCTCCAGGACTTGGGTGTAGTGTTATATATGCAAAAGTACTCGTCATATGGTCTGAATGTGGCGTCTTGACAAGAACCACTGCACCTCCAAGAGGATTTGGGTGTAGTGTTAAATAAGCAAAAGTCCTCATATATTAGACGTCATAGGGAAGTATGTTGTAGGAATTATGACCGACTTAGGTTTAGAAGTTGGAATATAGGTACACTAACGGGAAAAACGATGAAGGTAGTGGATACGATGATTAGGAGAATGTTAAATATTTTATGTCCGCAGGAGACTTGATGGGTGAGTGAGAAAGCTAATTTTTTAGATAATTCAGGTTTTAAATTATGACACACAAGAAAAAATAAAATAAGTAGTGGAGTAGGTATTATTGTAGATACTACTTGGAGGGATGAAGTTGTTGGGTAAGCAGAAAATGTGATAGAATCTCAGCTCTTAAATTGGTCATAGATAAGGAAACTACTAATGTGATCGGTGCTTACATGTCACAAGTAGGATTAAGTGAAACTATTAAAGTGCAATTTTGGAAAGATTTAGATGATTTAGTAAGAGAAATTTCACAAAGAGAAGATTTTTATAGGAGAAGACTTAAATGGACATATATGAAAGGAAAATATAGATTATACAACCGTCTTAGTGGTCAAGGCACGCGCCTAGACGCGCTTGAGGCGTCGGCCGCAGCCCGCCGCGCCTCAGCACAGCTAAGGCAGGCGATGTGCCTCAGGAGCTCCCAGGCGCGCGCCTTACAGGCTCACAGGCACGCAAAAGGCGCACCTGAGCCTTTCAAGGTGTTTTTTTTAAAAAAAATTATGATGGGAAAAAACATGATCTTTGACACACCTGAGGCACCCCTAGGTGCACTTGGGCGCCCAATTCGCTGAAATTTAGCTTATTGGGGTGAAATTGAGCAAATATGGTGCCCTATTCGCTCAATTGGCGCCTTATTCGCTCAATTTCAGCGAATTGGGCGCGTTATTCGCTCAATTTCAGCGAATTGGACGGCCAATTCGTTCAATTTTCTTTTCCCCCTATTTTTGCACCTCATGTGCCTCAGGCGCGCGCCTACACCTTGCGCATAGGCTCCAGGGGTTCTCTTTGCGCCTTAGTGTGCCTTGCGCCTTTGATAACTTAGACAACCGTTAATGAGGGATTTGGATATGGAGAAAGAAATGAAGAATGACGAAGCATTTTAGATTTTGCACTAGCACACGAGCTAATTATGATGAATACGTTTTTCATAAGAGAGAAGAACTTTTAATTACGTTTAAAAGCGAACCAAATAAGTATCAATTTGATTATTTTATAACTCGCAGAATGAATAAAATGATTTCTAAGGATTGCAAAGTCATACCCGGAGAAAGTTTGACAATTCAACATAGGTTAGTGACATTAGACGTACAAATTAAATATAATAAATTTAAGACGAGCAAAAATGTTGCCTAAAAGTCAGTGGTGGGGCTTTATGATGGAAAAACATGTTGCTTTCATGACAACAGTTATGGAACTAGTTGATGACCCTTATATTGATCCTAGTGTGTCATGGTAGGTTATGTCTTCACATTTAAGGATAAGTGGAAAGAACATACTTGGAGACCATTAGAGACCTATTAGGAGTTGTGAGAGTCTAGTCACCAGGCATGTTAACTGAGGGAGGGGTAGACCAATAAAGACTTGGAATGAAATTATAAGGAAAGACATGATATACTTAGGCATTAGTGAGATTATGACAAAAGATAGGACACAATAGCGACAAAAGATCCATATAGCCGACCTCACTATAGTGGATAAAGGCTTGAGTGTTGTTGTTGATACTAAGTATAATCATATGTTCTAAAATGAAAATTAGTATATCAAATTTACAAATACCAAGTCATATATATCTCAAAATAAATTTAAAGAGTATTCGAAATAAAATATTAGCAATACATTACAACTACTATTGACAAGTACAAATAGATGCATTGCAAAATATATTCATATTATACAATAATTTTATTTAGAAATAGTAAGTGGTATAAAAAAAAAGCTAAATATTTTTTATTAATTATAAGTGTTTTCATACTTAACAAATTTATGTTAAAGTATAAAATAATCAACTAATAAATGTGTTGAAAGTTGTAATATTTTTCTTAATATGAAATAAGAGAGATATTGTAACACCCTTTCCCAGTTTTACAATAATCAGTCGTCCGGCCGGGTCAGCGATATAAAAAGAACTAGGAAATAGTATTAAAACTAGTACACAACAGGTGTAAAGAAAAATACTGAGAATTTAAACTTACAACGGAAGCTATAAAAGAAACTAAGGGTAACCACATACCTTTATAAGCTGGATTCACAGAGCCACTAAACATGAAACGAGATGAAAGAACTGAAAATCTGAAGTAACATAATAAGTCTGATACATGATATTGAAACATTAACAAGATACAATATCCAAGTCTACAAGTGTATACTAAAAGAAAAGAAAACTGAATAGGAAACCAACTACAAACTGACACCACCAGGACGCTCATCCTAGGCGTAGTTTCCCACATGGATCACCTGCAAAAACATTGCCCGCAAGGGTCAGAGTAAGGAAAAATAACTTCTCATAGTGACACTAAAATATTTTCTTAAATGATGAATGCATGTCTTTAGAAAATAGTTTTGTTCATTAAAAACCTTTATGCTAGATGTTATGCATGTCTTTACAAAGTTTTCTGGTCAACACACATACTCGTTCTAGGTTCATGAACTTTCATTTTATTTACCCAAGTCCCGGCATTCACTGCCTAGTGTACTGTCTCACATCAGGTCTATACTTGAGTTCTAGGTGGCTTCTAATCTGCACTTCTACTTGAAAAGCTCTAAGCAGAGTAGCTCCTAACGCGCATCTGAAAACTGACGACTCGCGACCATCTTACAAACTCAATTGTCCTAGTGTCGCGCGGACACGGTCTCGAATCTACTAACTGTCTCAAAGGGGAGTCAACTCCCAAAACTCTACTACTCATAGGATATCATATGTCTTATGAGAAAGGTAGTGCGCCTCTACCAAGCACGAGAAGACTTATGCGTGCTTACGGACCCTTTTGGGTCTAACGCTACTCTGCTTGAGACATCTCTTTTGGTGTACTACTGAGCAACCCTTGATTTTCTCGTGGTCGGCTAGTAGGGACGTTCACGCCCTTAATTAGACAATTTCCAAACTTACGTACACGTGTAAAGGTTTCGTACCTAATGTTAGTATACATGATCTGACTATTCAGGACTGAAAAAGGGTGTTATCCTCCACTAATTCGTGACCGTTTTCCTACCGCCACACCTTTTTATGCATGGTTATGATGCTTGTACGAAACTTACACATTCGTACATAAAATAATTTTCTTGATACGTCTAACTAACATGGATTAGATTTTCTTACAGTGGTGATGCGGCGCTCGTACACTCGGCACAACGACGTTGTTTTTTCGAAAAAATATCTGACTGCTGAGGACTTCCAGAACTTTTCCCCGAGGCCACCAAAAATCTGCAAATCCACGACAACTCTAAATTACGCATTTTTCCCTTTAGGGTTATCGGTAAAGGAAACTCAAAATGGCTAGGGTAAACAATATGAAGGACCAAAATGGTGTAGTACCTCTACGTGAGGGCGATTAAGACTCAACAATGCGATCAACTCCAAATTTGCGGTGGATCTAGTACTCCGATCCCTAATTAGGGCAAGAAGGAATGATAAGATAGTTAGAATCAACTTTCAATTAGAAGGATTTCCACCAAGAAATGAAGACAAGTGAGGAACTAAACTCACCAGGACTAAAACGATGCTTCAACACTCTTGACTTCCACCGGTTAGGGATGAAACAGGCTCTCCTACGACACAGGAAGGGAGGAGAGAACTCGTCGACGCCTGCAGAGGAAAGAGGGAGAGTCGGCGCTGAGAGTCAGAGCGGGGGAAGGCGTCGGCTAGGGCGCGGGAGGCGGAGCGCACGTTTGCGGAATGCCGAAGTCGGGAGGGGGAGCGGCAGTTTCCCATGACGAAGGGTTACAGGATTTAGGATATGGGGGATTTGCGGGCTTTTATTACTCGACAGGGTGCGGTTTTGATAATCGCTGGGGAAATCCGCCCCCTTTTCCCACCCAAAGACGTGAGAATTGCTGTAGGCACCCCACTCCTAAAGTGCCAATGCACATTGACTCCTTATGACAATAAAAATGTGATGCGCAACCCTATTACAATAAAATGCGTCACACAAACTTTACGACTAATATAAATCAACTAATTTACGAACGCGATCTTAAAACATACTAATATTGTACCTCGACGACGCGTTGCCGCGATTAAAATGCTTCGCGATTTGACACTGCAATCTAATTAAATTTTCGCGTCAGATTACGGATGTTACAAATATAGTGAGAAATATTTAAAAAAATTGATTATATGAATAACACATATAAAAGAGAATGAAACAGTAAGTCTTATTGATTTAAGCACATATAATATAATGCATATGGGTAAAACATATACTAATAACATATAAAAAAAATCGGACTATATGTTCAAAAATTGTATCGATCAATATATCGTAAACAATCGAATATGTCGACCTATATTTTATAAAATAATATAATATATATTTCAGGACAAACTGTCATTTTACCAATGTTTCGAAAACCGGACCAGACCGGACAGTCAAACCGTGAACCGGACAACAAGTCGGTTTGCTCAATACCTTAAATCGACCTTCAACGGAGCTAGCTATCAAACCGTTGAACCGGTCGGTTTGTTCGTGAAACCGCAAAGTGGAGCAAGTTTGATAGAACCGGGCGGGTCTTGGGTCTGACTAACCGAGGCTTTTTCTAACTAAAAATATTGAAAATATTTAGTGGCACCAGGATCGAATCCAAAACTCTGGGGAGAAACCCGAAAGCACCACTCGCCTGGACCATCCCGCCTACTTGTAAGCTCATTAAAGTTGATATATATAAAATTCTATTTTTCGCATATTATTTATATTAATTAATGTAATAAACTTATAAACTGTTATATATTATTTATACTAATTAATGTAATAAACTCACAAGTTATAAACTTATATATACTAAACATAAAAGGCAAGTATTCATTGCTACAGTGCGAGAGTGTCGGTTACATTTGAATTTCCCATTTTAACCCAGCGCTGGCGCTAAAAAAAATTTGATTTGAGGCCACCACCATCGGTAGCCTAAGTAAACCCCATCGACGGGGTCGCCAGAAACCCCGGCGCCGGAGGAAGGGCTACCCCGGCGGTGGCCCTGACCGTGACCCCATCGACAAGGTCGTCGGCGACCCCCCGTCGGTGGGGTCCGGTCAGGCCACCAACGGCCCCACCGGAGGCGGTGGCCTCCACCGTTGAGGGAAATAAATTTAAATAAATATAAATAGATATATATGTATAAATATTCATGTAATTTTTAATAAGAAAACTATATAATAAAGAAATTTATAATAATTTTAAATAATTAAAAAATAAATTATATAATAAAAAATATAAGAATTTTTAAATAAAAATAAAATATACATATGAATAAAAATATATATTATATAATAAAAATTAATAATTTTAAACTAATATAAGAGCATCTTCGCAGGGGCTACACACGTGTTTGATGTTTTCGGACGACCTTCAACTGCATCTAGGCGGGCTTTGCCCGCCTCCGCATGGGCTTTGCCCGTTCTTGACGCTTCAAGCAGCCTTCGACCGCACTGAAACGGGTTTCGCCCAGTTCCACACAATTCACTAGCTCGGTGCCGCACCCGCCACTCGTTGCCCCACGAAGCAAAGCCCACTTCTATGCGGTTGAAGGCCGCTCGGAGCATCAAGCACGGGCAAAGCCCGTGCGGAGGCGGGCGAGCCCGCCAGGTTGCTGTCGAAGGCCGTCCTAGAGGATCGAGCACGGGCGTAGCCCGTGCGAAGTGCTCGTATATATATATAAGTATATTAGTGTATATATATAATAATAACTTAAAATTATTCTTCATTCCAATTGCTAGTATAATATTATTTATTTTATTTGATATAAATTAAAATAATGAGATATGATATTTTTATGCATTATTTTTTATTTTTTTAATATTGTTAATATATATATATAATGGTTTAAAGTTATAGATTTTCTGAAGTAGTGTACTCTAAATAAAAAATATTAGATTTAAGATTTAAAAGTATTATAACAATAGTCTTACAAAAAATATTATTAGGTTATTACAGTTCAACGCCGGTCGGACCGGTTCGACCCGTTCGACCTTGAACTTCTCCTTCATCCGGTTCAATCTTCGGTCTGGTTCTCAAAACCTTGCATTTTACTCTCAAGATCGACATATTGAAGGACATTTAAATCAGTGATGGGGAATTAATTAGCATGTACAAGGATAGCTTTCAAAAGCAAGCAATTCTTTGTGCTTTATAAGTACTCAGTAGTCAAATTTGCTTTCCGCTGAAGCTATTAATAGTTTTTTTTATAATAACTAAAGAGATAAAAATTGTGCATCTGCATGCATAGTTGTCTCATATTTTCGATTTATTGGATACATCTAGACCTTATGTAAAAGTATCCATCTTTCAAACATCATGCATAGTTATTGTATTCATCAGAATTTACATTTGAACCATCAGTTCTCAGAGAATAGCAACCGGATGAAAATTGGTGATTTATATAGAAAACAGTCATTTATGTAGGATATTTGTTTATCTTTTGATAATATATGCACAAGTTATCTACATGCAAGCTTCAATGATTTTGTTCCCACTCTGAACTTCGTTGTGCAAAAACTTGCAGGTTCTAATTTTGAGTGGAAATAGGATAACTCAATGGCCTGGTGAAATATTATCATCCTTATATAATCTTTCATCTCTTAAGCTGGATAATAATTCATTGACAGAGGTAAAGTGCATGTAGATATTTTTCAGTAAATATTCTATCCAGGTTGTTTTTTATTCTTTAAACAGTTTTACTATTTGTTTTCTTAATTATCAGAGGAACATTATAGAAGATTATCTTCTTCTTATTCTGTAGATCTCAAACTGTCTTCAACTTGCATGTAATAAATCCATTAATCTCTTTTCTTGAATACTGGCAGAAGTTTCTGAGTCTGAAAAAACAATCTAGAAGAACATGATAACAATTATGACGGATCTTCTCATACTCCTATTTTCTTAACATCCACACAAACCAATTGCACTTACTCGGGCCCACACTCCACAAACAGCCACATTTATTATGTCATAATAACAAACAACCATTCATGATAATTCATTATCATTACCCGCACCTATACTCCTTGAGTCAGACTCTGCTCACCATTTTAATATCACATCGAGTCTCTTATCCTCGCTCCAACAAAACCTCCTTGTCGCCATTGACTCTGGGCAACCCCATTACATGATCATTGTTAGCATCTCATGCCGACACCATCCACCGATTGTTATCCACACTATCAGTGCCACTAACATCATTAAATATCTGGATTAATGGGCATATATAGAAGTTAATATTTGATCTTCCACTGCCAACTTTTTTTACTTTCCCTTGCCTTAGGGGAAAGACAATTTTTCATATGGCGGGCAGTACTGCAGAGATACCAATCATAGGACCCTTCTTTAGGAGACTTACTCATAGACGGACCTGATATGCAGGACCACATTTAGGTTCAAGACGACTCCTAACCACGGTGCATCATCATTCTCTTTCCACTGCTCCAAGAGCAAAATAAATTTTCAAGTGGTAGATACTAATATTGTAGAAAAATGTCGGGATATTGGATCATAATATGAAAACTTTAGTAATCCTTTTCCTCAAAAATAAATACAAGCATTTGTACACTTATATATGAAGATAAAGAGAGAAAGATCTCCATTCAAGATGTGGGACTAAACGTAAGGAGGAAGAGGGTCTAAGATGAGCCTTTCTTTTGGGCCTTTACATGATTTTCTTCTAACACTCCCCCGCAAGCTGAAACATACAAGTCGTAAGCACCCAGCTTGGACAAGAACTGATGATATAGTACACGAGGTAGAGCCTTCGTGAGGAGATCAACAACTTAATCAGTAGCTGGAACATGTTTCAACTCTAGCTTTTCTTCATTTGAACTTTTTCCTGAAAGAAGTGACAGTCAACTTTAATGTGTTTTGTCTGTTCATGAAAAATAGGATTATTAGCTATGTGTATAGTCGATTGACTGTCACAGGGAAAAGTAGCCAGTGAGGAAAATTTGACTCCCAAATCACCTGGGAGACTTTCTAGTCATGTAAGCTCAGATACAACAGATAACATCGAACGGTTCTCGGCTTCGGCCGAAAAGCGAGCAACCACAAATTGTTTCTTGATGCTCCAAATAACAAGGTGACCTTCGAAGTATGTACAGAATCCGCTGGTGGAACGCCAATCATCCAGGGAGCCAGCATAATCAGCATCCGAATACACAACCAACATTGGAGTAGAAGAGAGAGGTTTTGTATACCAGCCCTTGACCCGGGGCTGTTTTCAAATATCTTAGGATGCGTTCGACAGTCTGTAAGTGAGACGTCTGAGGAGAATTCATAAATCATCTGACAACCCCAACAACAAAGGAGATGTCAGGTCTTGTAACTGTAAGATAAATCAATTTTCCAACAAGACGTCGATAGTATTCTGGATTTGGGAGGAGAAAATCAGTGTCAGAGGCATGAGCACAAAGCTTGTTATTGACATCCATAAGAGTATCAATCGACATGCATACAGAGTAGTCAGCATCCTGAAGAAGTTCGAGACAATGCTTCCGTTGAGATAAGACAAGACTATCAGGACATCTTGCGATCTCTAGGTCAAGTATCAAATATTCCCCAAATCTTTTGTTTGAAAAATAGAATTCAGGTGCTGCTTAACCATTTGTATTCCCTTTGATCATCTCTCGTGATTAGGATGTCATCGACATAAATTAAGAGGAGAACATTGCATGTTGTTTGATGACAAGTAAATAGAGAGAAGTCTGCCAAGCTCCAAATGAATCCAACTTCACGGACAACCATACTGAATTTGTCAAACTATGTCCGAGGAGATTGTTTGAGACCATAAATTGACTTTTTGAGGTGACAAACTCGGGACTCCCCCGTGGTCTCAAACCTGGGAGACTGTTGTATATAGACAGTTTCTTGTAGGCCGCCATTGAGAAAGACATTCTTGATATCCAGTTGATGTAAGGGTCATTGTCGATGTACAACCAATGAGAGGAGGACACGAACCGTGTTGAGCTTGGCCACCAGAGAGAAATTTTCCCTATAGTCGAGGACTTGTTGTTGAGTGAATCCACGAGCCATAAGGCGGGTCTTGAGACGATCAATTGTCTCATCAAGAGCATATTTGATCACAAAGACTCATTTACATCCAACGCAACTCTGTCCTGGAGAAAGTGAAACCAGATCCCATGTTTGATTAGCCAAAAGTGCAGTCATTTCTTCTTCCATGACCGCCCGCCTGCCTGTATGTTGGAGAACCTCCTCCACAGATTTAGGTATAGAGACAGAGGATAATGAAGTTGCAAAGTGTTGAATCGTCGGAGATAGACGATATAAGGATACATAATTTACCATTGGATGAGTCGCGGAGACAGGAGTCGGATCAACAGGCCGCACGGTGCCTAATCTACTTATCTCACACTCGTCCAGATAGTTCATATGTGGTGGGGGTTATCAGTCAATTCATGCATGCACCCAGAGCTTCTCATGTTAAAGCTGCCTATCAAATTCTTCAGTATCTCAAGTCCACCCCTGGAAGGGGTATCTTGTTCTCCCCGAGCAAAGAATTGACTGTTGAAGTCTACACTGATGCTGATTGGGCCAGTTCAGTTGATGACAGACGGTCCACCTCTGGTTATTGCTCTTTAGTTGGCGGTAATTTGGTAACGTGGAGGGGTAAAAAACATGTGTTTGCTAGGTCAAGTGCAGAGGCAGAATTTAGAGGTGTGACCCATGGGATCTACGAACGACTGTGGGATAAATCCTTGTTGAATGATCTTGGCATGAGAAATTGTAACGATCCTACTAGGGACAATGGGGCTGTGATCACCGGAGAGAAGACCAGAGGGTGGCCGGAGGGGAGGAAATAGAGGAAAGGAGGTTAAGGTAAAAGATGAAGCTGATACATACTATTTTCATACCACAAGATAATACAAAGTGGGGGATTTATACCCCGTTGGTCCAGATGACCGTTACAAACATTTTAAAATAAGAACAATAGGGGCACATCCCACATACTAACGTTGCAGGAAATATATAATAAAACAGGACATATATTAAAACAGGAAATATATATTAATAGTTGTTGACTGTGGCTTTTGTTGGCTGGTACGAAGGAATCCTCTCCGTTGGTATTTTGGATGGCTGTGATTCCCCCACTTGGCTGATGACGACCTGGGGCCATGTGCGGCTGAACCTGTTGGCGCTCTGATCTTTGTTGTTTGTCCCGGGGCAAAGGATGGTCGTAGAAAATGCTTTTGTGTTGTCCTGGGTGTGACTGTCAGATATGCCTGCCCTATCTGAAGCCATTGGATGAGCCTTGGAATTGACTGTAACATCGCCTTCCTCCTTTAAGACGTTGTCCTCAGCGTCGTCCTCTGTATTCGCGTGTTGTTTCGGTGAAAGGAGTGCTAGGGCAACTGTGGAACGGCTGGGGAGGACTGTTGGCGCTGCTTCTTCGGGGGGCTTGGTGGGAACCACAGAGAGGGCAACTTGTCTTTCCTGCTACGGAGAGCCCGGGGAGCTTCAACTCGTTGTTAACGCCATGGGCAGGGAATTGCAGAGTAAGTCTTCTCTCTGTGGTTGGTCGTTGTTGGGCGTAGTTTTGGTCCAGAGATTTGTGCGCTTGGTACGTGGTTGTGTGCGTCCCCATGAATCTGGATGCAGTGGATCACGGATCTGTTGGTACCGTCGTGGATTTCTGCGTTGCGTCCGCGCCCGTGTAGGAAGCGGGGTGTCTCCTTTATCGATTGAGGCTGGGGGACGAGGCTCTCGACGGTGGATAGATCTTCCCAGGTACTGTCGGCGGGAGGAAGGCCTTCCCACTGAACCAGGGCTTGAGAGACTTGCTGAACCTTGTGCATGATGTCTCGAGTGTTGATGATTGTCAAGGGTTGATGTAGCGGGTTATTTTTCCATTGACAGGGTGGTAAGTTGACTACCTGAACCTTCGGGTCTCCGACGTAGGGTTTGAGCATAGAGGCATGGAATACTGAGTGAATTCTGGATTCCGGTGGGAGGAGTTTGTACGTTGTTGCCCCAATGGTCTCTAGTACCTGGAAGGGTCCGTAATACTTGAGGCTTAGCTTCCGTCCTCTGGGTCGGGTTATGGTGAGCTGTTGATAGGGATGTAATTTGAGGAGGACCCAGTCGCCTTTCTCCACTTTAAGCTCTTTCTTTTTCTTGTCTGCCTGAGCCTTCATTCGGTGCTGGGCCCTGTTCAGATTTTGTTTGAGGCAATGCAGTAAGTCATCTCTTGTCTGGAGCGTCGCATCCACTGCTTTGTTGCTGGTGGTTCCTGCAGTGTAGGGAAGAAGTCCAGGCGGTGGCCGACCATACATGACCTCAAAGGGGGTCATGTTGGTCGACGAATTGTAAGATGTATTATAGTGATATTATGCGGAATTAAGAAATTCAGACCAGCGTTGTGGGTGCTCGTGAGAAAAGATTCGGAGGTATTGCTCTAAACAGCGATCAATTCTTTCCGTTAAACCGCCTGTTTGTGGGTGATAGGACGAACTATATTTGAGGTGAGTCCCTTGTAAGTTAAACAATTTGACCCACAAATCGCTTAAAAAATAGTATCACGGTCGGATATGATGGATTCCGGGAGGCCATGTAATTTACCCACAGTGCTCCAGAATTTCGTAGCCACGCGGGGGCCGGAAATAGGATGTTTTAAGGGGGCAAAGTGCGCGGCCTTGGAAAACCCATCGACGACAACGAGGATGATCGTGTACCCCTTTGAGTTCGGAAGATGGGTAATAAAATTCATTGTGAGATCAGCCCAACGTCGGTGGGGGTAGGGAGGGGTAGCAGCAACCCATATGGTAGGTGGTTGCTGGACTTAGCCTTTTGGCATGCATCACATTGATTGATGAAGTTGGTGATCTCTTTTTTCATATGACGCAAAAAAAATTGGGGTTGGATTCTATGCAGGGTTCCCTTGATTCCTGAATGACCCCGAGCAAGCTGAAATGCGTTTCTAGAATTATGCGTGTTTTGATATTTGAATTATCTGGAATGTAGATGCGGTTGTGATGCATGATGTAATTATTATGTAGCTTCCAATTAGGGTATGCTTGGGGGGGCCTGTCGAATTTGTTGGGCCCAAGCATCTGCCTCGTATTCAAGCTCAAGTCCGTCCAACAGGGAGGAGGGAGTGGAAAGAATATTGAGGTTTGCTAGGGAGGGGTCGTCTGGGATCTCGGGTATCCTAGATAAGGAATCTGCTGCTTGATTAGTCTTCCCTACTTTATATTTTATGATGAAGTCGTAGCCGAGTAACTTGGACAGGAACACTTGTTGTTCAAGGGTGTGGAGATGTTGGGTCAGCAAGTGGTGCAATCTCTGATGATCCGTCAAAATGGTGAACTGATGCCCTAAGAGATATTGGCGCCACTTGCCGACGGCTTCGGTGACGGCGAACATCTCTCTCGTGTAGGTAGATTTTTTTTGCATGGTAGGAGATAATTTTTTACTGAAATATGCTAAGGTTTGGTCGCCTTGTTTTAAAATTGCCCCAATTCCGGTACCTGAGGCATCTGTTTCTAAAATAAAAGGTTTATGAAAATATGGTAAAGCTAAAATGGGATATGAAACGAGTTTGTTTTTTAGTGTATCAAAAGCTTCCTGTGCGGAGGCAGTCCAGGAGAATGTCGTGCGTTTGAGTAATTCCGTGAGAGGGAAGGCAATCTTTGTGTAGTTTTGAATAAATTTGCGATAGTACCCAGTGAGACCTAGGAAAGCTCAAATGGCCTTTTGGTTCTTGGGCCGGGGAAAATTCTCGACGCTTTCGATGTTGCTCTTAGTCAGAAGGACCTTATCGTCCCTGATGGTGTGGCCCAGGAACTCTATCTCGGGTGCCGCAAAATAACATTTTGATAGTTTAACATATAAGTGATTTTCCTTCAAGATAGTTAAAGTTGTTCGTAAATGTTCCAGGTGCACGGTTTCGGTTGGGCTGAATATGAGTATATCGTCACAGAAAATTACAATGAATTTTCTTAGGTATGGCTGGAATATAGAGTTCATCAAGGCTTGGAAGGTGGAGGGGGCGTTGGTCAAGCCGAAGGGCATGACGACAAATTCGTAATGTCCCTGGTGGGTACGGAAGGCCGTCTTACTAACACTCTCTTCCGCTACCCTAATCTGGTGGTAACTCGACCTTAGATCGACTTTTGAAAAGAAGCGAGCGTTATGCAACTCGTCCAGTAATTCGTCGATGGTAGGTATGAGAAATTTATCTTTAATTGTGATTTTATTAAGCGCCCTGTAATCGACGCAGAAGCGCCAAGTTCCATCTTTTTTTCACTAAGATAACTGGAGAGCTAAAAGCTGAGGTGGATGGTCGGATTTGTCCCTGGGTGAGCATTTCGGCGACCATCTTTTCTATCTCATTTTTCTGATGGTATGGGTACCGGAAGGGTCTCAAGTTGGGAGCCGTAGTGTTTGGTAGCAGATTAATTTGATGGTCGATTGTTCGGCCGGGTGGGAGCTGGTTGGCCTCGTCGAATACGGGTTTGAATGTTGTAAGCAACTTATAAAATGGAGTTGGTAGAGAGGATTTTAACTTTGTGACTGTTGTTCGGGCGTTTGAGGTGTTCGTGGCGATGATGAAACACATTACGAAAGGTTTAAGTGCTATCATACGACGGAGCTGCGATGATGAAACCTGGCCGACCTGGGTCTCATTATGGTGTCCCAATAATGTCACTTGTCCCTTGTTGCTTGCATATGTAAGGGTGAGTTTGTCATAGTCAATGGTGACTGGTCCCAATGTCTTGAGCCATCGCTGTCCTAAGATAAGGTCCGTGCCTTCGATGTCGAGGACATATAAGTGAACTATATATGGGTTGGCTTGGATGAGCAGCCGGACATCCTTGCATTTTCCCTTACATGATTCGATCGAGCCGTTGCCCATGAAGACGGGAAATTCCGTAATTGTGAGGATGGGTAGCCTTAGGAATTCCGCCATTCTAAAGGAGATGAAAGTGTGCGTACTTCCTGTGTCAATAAATAGATCCAAGGGTTGGTTATTAATTAGTCTTGTCATGCATAATCCATGATCAGGAATAACTCCAGTGAGGGCATGCAAACATATGAGAGTTGTGGGATCTCCATCTTCACAGATAACTTCGGGTGGTTCTTCTTCTTCGTCGTCACTCTCCTCTGTTCCGCCTAGAAATAGTAGGGCGCCTCTTCCTTTACACTTGTGTCCGGCGTGGTAGCGTTCATCGCAATTGTAATACAATCCTTTGTCTCTTCTGGCTTGGAGTTCCGTCGGGGGTAACCGTTTGATGGGTGGTAGTTTGGGTTTAAAATTGTTATACATATGGGTTGTTTTAGTGGAGCCGTAATGATTAGTGGTGTTGTAGTGTGGGCGAGATTTGAAAAGACCATTTTGTTGGTCCTCATGCATTCTTGCGAGGGAGAATGCATCGTGTATCTCCGTGGGTCGCGCAATCATGACTGGTCCTCTCATACTCTCCTTGAGACCTGATACAAACATGTCGGAGATAAACTTGGGTGTCAGTCCCGATACCTTGGTGATTAACTCCTCAAATTCGCATTTGTAAGCCAATACGGTAGTTGTTTGTTGAAGTTTGGTCAATACACCGGCGGGTTTTACGTTTGGTGAGGGTCCAAATCTCTTTTGGATCGCATCAACGAACATTGGGAACGTGAGTGCTGGATGGTCCTTAAGTGTGGCTTGATACCATTTGGACGCGGGTTTATCCAAATGGAAAGATGCAATTAATAAGTAGTCTTGTGTTCGAATTTCGTGATAATCAAAGTAACGTTTGAGTTCATACAACCAATCGGTTGGATCTCCTTCCGAATAGCGTGGACAATGTATTTCTAGATTACCAGGACGGTTAGAGTTGACCTGATTTATGTTGGCTGCTGGGCTGGATCCCAAAATGTCGTTGGTCGATTGGGTCGGAACATACTCTGGCTGATGTGGTAGATGGCTCATTGATTCCTCGATGATGATGGGTCTTTGTTCTGGTTGAGCTCCTTTTCTGAGTAGGTTTTTGAATTGGAGCATGATATCTTTTCGTAATGTCGTGATGTGTTCGGCGAGTTGATCAACTGATTGTTCTTTATTATCCAAAATTTGGCGGGCGAGAAGATTCTCCTTGGTTTGTAACTCTGTAGTGACATATTGACGGATCTGTTGTGTTTGTTGGGCGAGTTCCGTCAGTATCCGTTGGTTGATTTCTTCCATCTGGCCTACTCTGGCCGCCCGTTCCGCCTGAAGGGCGGCCTTGAACTCTGCGATTGATCGTAGTCCTTCTACGATGGTTCCTAGCAGATCAGAGTTATCTCAACGAGAGCACCAAGATGTAACAATCCTACTAGGGACAATGGGGATGTGATCACCGGAGAGAAGACCAGAGGGTGGCCGGAGGGGAGGAAATAGAGGAAAGGAGGTTAAGTGATGCAGGACGACGC
This sequence comes from Platanthera guangdongensis, assembly GCA_039583875.1. NCBI lineage: Eukaryota > Viridiplantae > Streptophyta > Magnoliopsida > Asparagales > Orchidaceae > Platanthera > Platanthera guangdongensis. Next base: position 307,108,547 of record CM077153.1, on the reverse strand, counting down.
GTAGGGTTTACGCGTCTGTTGGCTTTTCTAGGAAACCCTAAATGCATGCGATGATTCAAATTAATTTTGCAACGTTTGAGCGAAATTTGCACAAACTTAAAAAAAGAGGCAACTAATTTTTAAAGCACAAAATCACTATTTTATTTAAAAATGATTTTTCTTAGTAAAAGTGGTTCAAATTAAATCCGGGGAAGGAAGCTCGCAACTTTCGTTTCGTTCCCATTGTCGTAGCAAAACGAGAATCGTTAACTCCAGATACGTTTCCGTTTGGAGTTTTCAACGTAGTGTTTGCTGACAAAATTTGGGTGAAAACCCAGCGATGAGTCTATTAACTTACGAGAAAATATTGACACACACAAAGGAAGAGATAGAAACAATTACCCACGGAAGAGACGTCTTCCGTATTCGAAGTCGATGGTGATCTCGCGAGAGTCTCCTCGTCACCTTCGATCTCCGCTCCGAGGTCGGCCGCTATCGCACACGGGCACCAAGGAATTAAATCGCTCCCTCACATGAGGTGGTTCCACGGAATCACTCAACAAGGTAAGAAAGCCACAAACTAACAAACCTAAAATTCACTAGCTCTTCACACTAAAAGTGGTTCCACGAAATCTCTATCACTCGCGTTGGTTCCACGAAATCTCTAATTACTCGAACAAGGAAGAAAATCAATCTCTTTACACTGCTCACACAAAAGCATTAAGCCAATTTCTCCTATCAGTTGGAAGGCAAACAACATCGGGCCCTTTGCTTAACATTACCCACATGTTCAATTTCACTGTTCGCGGGTAGCAGGAGGCAAGCTTTAACTTCAACAATGTCACTGTTTTCGGAAACATGAATCACCAACTAATCTCTTACACTATAGGAGCAGCAGAAAGCTCTCAATAATCACCATTAACATTTAATTAGGAAATCGCAAACCGGATACATGACTCACGGAATCATTCTCATTGATCACATCTAAACTCTAACAGGAAATCTACAGTAAAACCCTCTCAAATGGGAATCAAACTCACAAGCAATACATTAAATTTTTTCATCAACGGGAAAACTATGACCCAACAGTAACATCGAGCTTTTACTGTTCATCATCTCTTTCAACATTAATAAACTAATTCTCATACAATAGCCACCGGAAAACTCTCCCAACTATATTTCTACCTTCAATTGAAAGCAAACCTCATCAATCACCTACAGGACTCTCAATCGAAGCAATCGACAAAGTTTCAACTCCAGACATCCACCAATCCTAACACCTACAACTTCCACACAGAGTTTTACTCTCGCCTAACGCCTAACAGGAAGCACACAGCAACCTCAATTGGAAACACATTCCAACTTTCATTTCAATTCATTTTCGTTCTTCATCATTCACCAAAACAAAATACAGACACACCTCCCTTATATGGGGTTTGAACATAACAGAAGAAAAGAAAAAAAATGGAAACGAAAAGGACGAGCGGTCATGGACGAGCAATCTTGGACGTGGAGTGGAAACCGCCAGGAGGAGGGCTCGTGCACGCGGTAGAAGTGGGCGGACATCTCGCTGGAGCAGATCGTGGGCGGCGTCGCCCGATGTGGGGGCTTCGTGCGGAAGTTATTCCAGCGTGCATCGGCAAAGTCAGGAGAGGCATGACTTGGAGCAGTTGATACCGTGCCCTAGCTTCATGGAGAGGCGTTAATGGGAAGGGGCTCTGGATCGTGGAAGAGATGGCTGCTGGACCGGTTCTTCATTAGCAGAAACCTGAACCGGGAAGATGAACAGTGTGGCATCGGGAAGGCTGAACCTGGCAGCTTAGCTTGACATTTTGGCCTATATATACACATAGTTTAATCATTATATATATATACGAGTGACAGGCACGGGCCTCCGGCCCTCATTCCCCGCGCGAACAGTACCTAGTCAAGTGACAGGCACGACCCTCCGCCCCTACAACCAATCGCGACAGTACCCGGCTGTCGACATCGGACTTCGCCCGCACCCCCCCCCCCCCCCCCCCCCCCCCGGCGGGCTTCGCCCTCCCCCGTTAAAATCATATAATTTTAAATTTATTATTCAAACAATATAATTTGATTTAGTCGTGTGTATAACAATCTAAAATATTAAATGAGTAAAACTAAAGTAATTAAGCTAAGTATTAGCTAACAATTTAATTAATAAGCGTGCAATGTCATAAATAAAATATGCGCCAAAAACTTAATGGAAATGCTCTTATGACATAATGGTTAAGGTGAGTTTTTTTGAAGAGGGGGTCAGCGGTTCGATCCTCAGTACACACATGTTTTATTTTTTTAATTATATATTGCGTTTAGTCCCACACCGGGTAAAAAGTTTGAGATTTCAAGTATAAATACAAAATCCAACTATAATTATTTGAAGTAGTGCATTCCAAGTGGGTTAAGCATGACCATACCGGGTCGGGCGGGCTAAATTGTTGGTAGGACTGTATTGAGCGCGATGGAATATTGGGCGGGTAATTTTAATTTTTTATAATTGAACGGACAAAAACGTAATTTCACATGAGTTTAGGACACCCTAGTAGTAGGTTTAGGAGACCTAGTTAAATGTGGAGAGAGAGGACGGTTTGATTAAGCTCGATCGGACGACACCAGAATTATCAAACCATGATCGGATGGCTATTCTATTTTTGAACTCATGAGTTTATATTTCCTTTATAGTGGTAGAGATTATATTTTTATCTCTTTTAATATATATATATATATAATGAAAATAATTCCAAGGCTACGCACGCAGGCGTGCGACAAACATAGCTACGCGCGCAGACGTGAAAAAAATATGGCTACGCGCACAAACGTGCGACAAACTGACTCGATAACATCAAATTTGCAACATAATAAAATGCAATAAACATAAAAATGAATATGCAATCTTCAAGGTTGGTAGAGATCCCGTCGGGTGCGGCGTCGGACATTTTTTCGTCGACATGACCAGGGTTGGTCTCCACCAACTCTCCCCCTCTCGAAATCACTCATCTCTGGTGAGTGCTCCGAGCGGTAGTGCGCGAGAAGTCAACATCCATGCCAACGAACCAAGTATCTCTGAAAACAATCATCAGTAGTGGTCATCGACCAATATGTGCTCGGGATCTGGAATAGAAGAATCTTTTGGTGCTCATGCTCAACCTGAAACTGTCAGTGAAAATAGAAGGAACTACGATAAAAGTGCCAGTAGCAGAATGAAAATCAGGGTGTCCTGAATGTGGCTCCTCACTCTCACTCACCAACCCAGAAGAAACAAATGGAGGAGAAGGCAGTGGAGATTCTAAAGACTCGTACGAGTAATCATCGAATTAAGTCAGATTGGCTAAGTTAAAAACAGGATTTGCTCCCCAAACGGAAGGCATCTCAAGTTCATACGCGTCTTGCCCAATCCGATTTACTACTCGAAAGGGTCCAGTTTTACGGTAGCTACCTTCTTTTCGGTACCAGAAGGTAGCCGTTCCGGATTTAGCCGAACCATAACCAAGTCAGTCATTTTCAAACTAGTAGCTCTTTTATGCTTTTGTTTTAAAATTGAGTTGCATAAAAATCATAAATACTATGCAACTTTCCGCTAAAAAAATTTTTTATGCAGGTCATGCAAATGCAATAAATGAACTACTAATATGACTAACGCCACAAATCGATGTTTCAGATACCAAGAACAACTCCTGAAAGAGGTACATGATCAGGAGGCTCAGAGGGTGGATCATAAAAGAATTCATCGCGGGGGCGATGAACACTCAAGTGTAAATCGGAGACAACAGTGACCAAATGTGTCAACACGGTGTGCGAATTGTCTCTGCAAGTGAGCGTGACAAGACAACTTCAATGAATCAGTGAGTGCGCCATCAAACTCGACTGTGTCACTAAAGACGGAAACATCTCAAATGTGCGGTGAACCCATAAGTTTTCCATCTGGGGGTTCGCCGGGAGGGGTATAGTAAAATTCGTCGCAAATGCGACGCGTGCAAACGTAGGCTCCAAACACAGATGGAGTGCTCTCATATAAATGTGCACGAAGTGTGACAACCGTAAGAAAGGTGCTAGGGGAAAGTGAGGCATCAGGAGGCTCACCAGGTGGGACATAGAAAAACTCATCGCAAATACGATGGTCAACAAGTGGTACGTCCCATAACTCATCTAGAGTGCGAGCAACCAGATGACTATGCCCAAGCACTATCAACATCAAGTGAGACAATGGAGCAGGTATCCATGTCTTAAAATTCGCAAGTGTACTATTCAGATAAAGCTCATTCGCATAAGGACGAGGTGGCTCATCTGGAGGCTCCATAGGAGGGTCGTCAAATGACTCATCAGTCAAGTGATGGTCCTCCAGAAATGAACCGTCAGAAGGGGTCATACTCCCCGATAGAGTAGAAGTGACTGCCTCGTGTTCACTACTAAGCTCTCGACTCTCAAACGTAATGTCACCCGGTGCGCCATCAGGTGTGGTGATGTGACTCGATGCATCATCGGGTGTGGTGATATGACTCGGTGCGCCACTAGGTGAAGTGTGTAAGGAATCTACACTCAAAATAGAGCTAGTAGAGATCGAATCAAGGACGGGTTCACTTAGTGGTGCAGACTCATATGAGAGTTGACTCCACACATCCTGTACTAGGACATCAGATAGAGTGGGTGACATCTCCCTGCTTCGGGCAGTAGAAGGCTCTTGTTGCCCCTTAATATCTATCATCATGTTCACCTTCGAAACACTAGGAGGATCACTAGGTGTGACGTACTCGTGACGATAACGACCTCTATAGATAGTTCGAGGGTAATCATGATGAGTGTCCCCAACATAATCATGACGTGCTCGTGGGTAGGCATAAGTCCTACGATCGTGTGGTGGTGGTTGCACATGTACAGACTCAAATTTCTCATATAAAGGGGACGTGTAGTATCGATAACTAGAATGATACTGAATCTGATCCTCATAATAAAGTGTCAAGGGACGTAGGATCCATTCGGGTACGAGGATAATAACGATGATAATCATCATACTGACCGTCTCTAGCATAATACGAACGTGTTGATGGGTCAACACGATCTCAGGAAGAGGTATACGGTGCTCGAGTATAATCATCGAAGTATCGTAAAAATCTTCGTGACTGGGCACTATGGGAGTGAGTGTAAGGATAGTCGTGATCCTCAAATAAAGGATTCCTCCTAAAGGTAGACCTTTCCACATAGGACTGAGGAAAATCGTAATGTGCACGAACAGAATGCTCATATCGAATTCGATACGGCATTGACGTTTGAGGGGGTATTTCTAAACTACTCACCATACCTCTAAGGTTTTCTAACCTTTCACGCATCTGGCATGTACTCTCAGTTAAGGTCGTCAGTTGGTGGGCAAAAGGTATAAACCACTGGGGCGGTTCTTCCCCTTCGCTCCCTGGGCTCGTTTGACCGCGTTCAACTCGACGCATTCTATCTCTCCGCAGATACATGCAAACACACAAGTCAAATGCAATGACAATGCTAAAAAAAATTCTCTCTTTTTTTTGAAAAAATTTGAAAATGATATGCAGGTTCCTATTCTACGCAGGGCGGATTTCAAAATTTGGAAAAATTTTGACAACCTGACTCTGATACCAATTTGATGTAGGACGACGCGTAGGGTTTACGCGTCTGTCGGCTTTTCTAGGAAATCCTAAATGCATGCGATGATTCAAATTGATTGTGCAACGTTTGAGCGAAATTTGCATGAACTTAAAAAAAGAGGCAACTAATTTTTAAAGCACAAAATCACTATTTTGTTTAAAAATGATTTTTCTTAGTAAAAGTGGTTCAAATTAAATCCGGGGAAGGAAGCTCGCAACTTTCGTTCCGTTCCCCTTGTCGTAGCAAAACGGGAATCGTGAACTCTAGATACGTTTCCGTTTGGAGTTTTCGACGTAGCGTTTGCTGACAAAATTCAGGTGAAAACTCAACAATGAGTCTATTAACCTATGAGAAAATATTGAGACACACAAAGGAAGAGATATAAACAATTACCCACGGAAGAGACGTCTTCCGTATTCGAAGTCGATCGCAATCTCGCGAGAGTCTCCTCGTCACCTTCGATCTCCGCTCCGAGGTCGGCCGCTATCGCACACGGGCACCAAGGAATTAGATTGCTCCCTCACATGAGGTGGTTCCACAGAATCACTCAACAAGGTAAGAAAGCCACAAACTAACAAAGCTAAAATTCACTCGCTCTTCACACTAAAAGTGGTTCCACGAAATCTCTATCACTCACGTTGGTTCTACGAAATCTCTAATTACTCGAACAAGGAAGAAAATCAATCTCTTTTTACACTGCTCACACGGAAGCATTAAGCCAATTTCTCCTATCAGTTGGAAGGCAAACAGCATCGGGCCCTTTGCTTAACATTACCCACATGTTCAATTTCACTGTTCATGGGTAGCAGGAGGCATGCTTTAACTTCAACAATGTCACTGTTTTCGGAAACATAAATCACCAACTAATCTCTTACACTATAGGAGCAGCAGAAAGCTCTCAATAATCACCATTAACATTTAATTAGGAAATCGCAAACTGGAGACAGGACTCACAGAATCATTCTCATTGATCACATCTAAACTCTAACAGGAAATCTACAGTAAAACCCTCTCAAATGGGAATCAAACTCACAAGCAATACATTAAATTTTTTCATCAACGGGAAAACTATGACCCAACAGTAACATCGAGCTTTTACTGTTCATCATCTCTTTCAACATTAATAAACTAATTCTCATACAATAGCCACCGGAAAACTCTCCCAGCTATATTTTTACATTCAATTGAAAGCAAACCTCATCAATCACCTATAGGACTCCCAATCGAAGCAATCGACAAAGTTTCAACTCCAGACATCCACCAATCCTAACACCTACAACTTCCACACAGAGTTTTACTCTCGCCTAACGCCTAATAGGAAGCACACAACAACCTCAATTGGAAACACATTCCAGCTTTCATTTCAATTCATTTTCGTTCTTCATCATTCACCAAAACAAAATACAGACACACCTCCCTTATATAGGGTTTGAACATAACAAAAGAAAAGAAAAAAAATGGAAACGAAAAGGACGAGCGGCCATGGACGAGCGATCTTGGACGTGGAGTGGAAACCGCCAGGAGGAGGGCTCGTGCACGCGGTAGAAGTGGGCGGACATCTCGCTGGAGTAGATCGTGGGCGGCGTCGCCCGATGTGGGGTCTTCGTGCGGAAGTTATTCCAGCGTGCATCGGCAAAATCGGGAGAGGCATGACTAGGAGCAGTTGATACCGTGCCCTAGCTTCATGGAGAGGCGTTAATGGGAAGGGGCTCTGGATCGGGGAAGAGATGGCTGCCGGACCGGTTCTTCATTAGCAGAAACCTGAACCGGGAAGATGAACAGTGTGGCATCGGGAAGGCTGAACCTGGCAGCTTAGCTTGACATTTTGGCCTATATATATATACACATAGTTTAATCATTATATATATATTATATTTTTATCTCTTTTAATATATATATATAATGAAAATAATTCCCAGGCTACGCGCGTAGACGTGCAAAAAATATGACTACGCGCACAAACGTGCAACAAACTGACTCGATAACATCAAATTTGCAACATAATAAAATGCAATAAACATAAAAATGAATATGCAATCTTCAAGGTTGGTAGAGATCCCGTCGGGTGCGGCGTCAGACATTTTTTCGTCGACCTGACCTGGGTTGGTCTCCACCATTAAGGTAAAAGATGAAGCTGATACATACTATTTTCATACCACAAGATAATACAAACTGGGGGATTTATACCCCGCCGGTCCAGATGACCGTTACAAACATTTTAAAATAAGAACAATAGGGGCACAGCCCACATACTAACGTTGCCGGAAATATATATTAAAACAGGAAATATATATTAATAGCGGTTGACTGTGGCTTTTGCTGGCTGGTACGAAGGGATCCTCTTCGTTGGTATTTTGGATGGCTGTGATTCCCCCACTTGGTTGATGATGACCTGGGGCCATGTGCGGTTGAACCTGTTGGCGCTCTGATCTTTGTTGTTTGTCACAGGCCAAAGGCTGGCCGTATAAAATGTTTTTGTGCTGTCCTGGGTGTGACCGTCAGATATGCCTGCCCTGTCTGGAGCCTTGGAATTGACTGTAACAGAAATGAAGATCTCATAAGACTTTACTGCGATAGCAAAACCGCCATTAGCATAGCTCACAATCCCGTCCAACATGACCGCACAAAGCATGTTGAGGTTGATCACCATTTCATCAAAGATGATATAGATGGGGGAGTTGTGAGCACACCATTTGTCCCTTCAGATTAACAGCATGCAGATGCGCTCACCAAGGGTTTAAGTCATACTGCGTTCGAAAAGATTATGTGCAAGTTGGACATGCAAAATATCACTCACCCAACTTGAGGTGGTGTTATTTGTCGTGTTTATTTCCTGCATTGTATTTCCCTTATATATAAGAGGGGAATCCTTTTTATCTTAATAATAAGTTTTTTTTCTCGCTGTTAACATGGTCGTATGTGTGTTAAGGGTTCCGCCTCATAGGGGGAATCAGGTTCCTAGCTGGCAAATCTCTCTTGAATTGCTCAATCCGAGCGGAGGTATCACAATCCTCATCTAGATGATCATTTCTAAACTTTGACGCCTCTTGCGATCTCGGGGTGGATTGACTGGACTCCCTAGGGTTTTCTAAGGCCTCTACTCTAATAGTTAAGGTGGCGACCTCATCTCTTGGGACATCGAATCCAGCATCGATCCTATCGAACCGGTCTGAAGGAAATATTTGAATATCTTTTGTGGACATATCTGCATTTGAACTAGTCGCTTGATTGTTCGTTATGTTCGTACCTGACATGGATAATCTACATGGACTACCGCTGCAGAACATAAAGTGGCTCAATCCTGTCTCTTTTACTGACTGATGTAGGGTAGGCTCTATGAGTATGCTCGGGCACCTAAGGGCACAATGCCTAATGAGGAGTGACGTGCAAGACGGGCTCGTGGTTAATGTGTGTAGACTGAAATTAAATGCTTGCGACTTAGAGTGTTCTGTCGGCATATTAGGAACTTAATAATGAAACAATAAGTACTTAGCAAAATATTCAATAGCATGCAATGATAGTGAAAGCGAATGAGTTTTGTTTCTCCCCGATTGGAGTGCACAAGCAAGAACATCAAGCGAATAAGCCCCACAATCTATATTGATTAACTTGAAAGGCAAACTAGCAAACAATTACAAATTAAGCTCCACTAAGTAATACAAATATCAATTGCATACAATAAATAAACTAAGTAACCAAAACTGCAAAATTTATGAGTATTACGACTGTTTTGAGATGTGTGGGGCGTGGCCGAGGTGGGACTGGGATCCTTTCTGCAGCTGGAGTTGGAGACCTTCTGGTAATGGTGAGGGATGGGGTTCGGAGGGATTTTTTTGCAGCAGGGAGGGGCTGGAATGTTGTGGTTTACAGTGGGGAGGAGCTGGAAGGGCTGGCTTGAATCTGTTGCGGCAGGGAGGGGGCTGCGAGTTGATATTCTGCAGCGGGAAAGGGTTGGGATGGTAGTTTTTTCCGCGGGAAAGGATGGGGAGACATCGGTTTGCAATGGAGCTGAGCTGGGAGATGCGGTTTGCAGTGGGGAAGGGCGAGGAGATGTTGGTTTGCAGCTGGACTAAGCGGGAAAGTGGTGGTATGCAGTGTACCGGGGCTGGGAGATAGCAGGGAGTAGTGAGGTGCTGGGAGCTTGAAAGAGGCGGTGATGTGGAACATATATATATATATATATATATATATATATATATATATATATATATATAAAAGAAATAGTGAGGCCTGTAAATAGCATGAGTTCAAAAATCAAATAATTAATATTGTGCCTTGATTCTGACTTGATTTCTCAGCCACCGTCCGATCTACAACAAGTTTCCTACAAAATCAACATATCGCAACCCTAACCCGCGATCCACCCCGCACACAGAAAAAATCCATCGTGAAACTCCAGGAACCCGCGACTTCTGCCCGACCACGGCCGCGCACTCCATCCAACCGTTGCCGATGACCAACACGGCCTGCCATCCCACCTCCGCCGGCCTCCATAGCCCGCCTCCTCGCCTCTGATGACCTCCACGACCCGCCTTCCTCTTTCCGCCACTCGCCACTCGGGATCGCCTGTGAGAATACCTTCTTCCATCTCATTTGTGTTCTCTCTTGACTTCTACTTCTTCCTTCTACTTCTTTCTTCAGATCTATTATGACTTAGGGATCTCAGAAATTTTGATTTCTACTTCTTCAAATCAAGGGTTAACAATCTTGGATTAATACCCGTTTTTTTAAGGTCTCTACATTGCTCTTTACGATTTCATGTTGAAATTCTTTTTAACATTTCAACTTAAATTTCTGTTTAGGATTTAGGGTTCTCCGATTTTCATTTGGATCTACATTTTGTTTTCCTTTTCTATTCAGATTTAGGGTTTCACCCATTTTAATTTCAACTTTTTTCTTCAGATCTGTGTTTAATTTTCAATTCAAATCTAGATTTCATTTCAACTTCTTCAAATCTAGGTTTAACCGATTTATTTTCGATTCTACGATTCCATTTCAGATTTACATTCACAGGTTCACTTGCGGCTCATATTTTAATTCCAGAGCCGTTGATTCCCGCATTCGGCGTCTAGGGCACCGCATGGCTGATTCCTCCTTCAGATACACACTCAATGGGAAACAACTATATAGGTATTGTCTCCAGGTATCCTGGAGGACCTGGACTTACTAAAAAACCAGTTCCATGCCTTCCTTCTCACACCCAACTTCAACTTTATGCAATAATCTTTATGAATTTCTGATTACTCCATATCTCTATTGAGGTAATTTAATTCATATTTTAATTTCTCTTTAAAATGAAAAATGTTGTGATATTCTCTCACAAAAAAAAACTGTATCATATAAAATAATATTGTACGGGTTTCAGATTTACAGGTTTTGATTTACTTACGCCTCTTTAAACTTTTACCCTGATTCCATATCAATGCATTTTGATCAAACAACTAACCGTAACTGTAAATCTAAAGCTAAATAGTAAACATGAAGTGAAATGAAATTGAAGATTTATAAATCTTTACATGCTTCTAAACTATCAGAATATGATTTTGACAATTCTATTTGAATATATCACCGCGATGAAGATTTACAAATCTTTATATGCTTCTAAATTTTCTTTACTTAACATTGCAATAATATTATTTACAAATCTTTATTAATGGTGTGAGTAATTTCTATTCAGGTATACATAGAAAATTCCAATCCCTTCTCCGTGGAGCCAAAAAAAATTCCAACAACTTCACCATCACAATTGCTTAGAACAGAGATGAATGTACTTCAATATCCTACCTGTTGTCTCAATATCCCCCACGACAAATGCATGTCGTCTCTTTGACAAATGCCGCCACCACGACATATGTTACTCGCACGACAAATGTCACCGCCACGACAAATGTCGTCACTACAACAAATGTCGTCCCCACGACAAATATCTCACCCACAACAAATGTCGCCCCTCTACGACAAATGTCGCCCCCACGACAAATGTCGTCTCTTCGACAAATGTCGCCACCACGACATATTCGCTCTCACGACAAATGTTGCTCCTACGACGAATGCACCACGGGCCGAAGGCCCGTGCCTGTCACTCGCCCGCCTCCCGGTGGGTTGCGCCTGCCCACGGCGGAAGCCCTCTCCCCGGCTTGCTGCGCCCGCCCCCGGCGCCCTTCGGCCATATCGAGGAGGGCCCTGCCCGCCTCGCGGCGGGCGGTGCCCGCCCCTGGCTGGCCTGGGATTAAATCTCGCCTAAGTAGGCGGGATTTAATCCCCGCCTAAGTGTGATTAAATCCCGCACTTAGGCGGGATTTAATCCCGCCTGGGAATTAAATCTCGCACTTAAGAGGGATTTAATCCCGCCTAATTAGGCGGGATTAATCCCGCCTAAGTAGGCGGGATTAATCCTGCCTGGGCAGGTTTTAATCCCGCCTAGGCTGGATTGAATCCCTACTTAGGCGGGGTTAAATCCCGCCTAAGTAGGCGGGATTAATTAATCCCGCCTAAGTAGGCGGGATTAATTAATCCCGCCTGGGCGGGATTAAATCTCGCACTTAGGCGGGATTTAATCCCGCCTAAGTGGGCATGATTAATCCCGCCCAGGCGGGATTAAATCCCGAATCCCGCCTGGGATTAATCTCCGTATTAATCCCAGGCGGGATTTAGTTCCACACCGCAGAATGGATTTATATTATCGTGTTTATATAATTATGATGCTTTTCAAATAAAAAAGACTTGTTGTGGGGGCCTAGCCAGGGGTTAAAGATTGCGGGCCCGATTCTTATTCCTGCTGGTTTGCTGGCGGGCTGCTTTAGCAGGGTTTTGGGCTTGATTTTGTTTCCCGCAGACTGGGCGGGCTAACCATGCTGTGAAATGGAGGTTGTAGGGTGCCCTACAAAAAAATATAGATTTGTGACGCTCTATATAGGTTTAGGAGACGTAAGAAAAAATATGAACGACCCTGATTCATTGATGTGATCGAAAGGTTACGATTGGATGTGTGATTTTTATTCAATGGTTATGATCTAATCATGATACATCTTTATAATAGGTAAAGATATATACTATATTAAAAAAAAGTATGGTGGTCTTCCAATAGCCATGAATTAAAAATTCCACTAAAATATTCTGGCCATCAATTATGATCGTGATAAACAGAGACAACTCGATCAAAACCCCCACCTTCCTCATTCTCTCTCATCATTCCCGATCCCACAAAAAACCCTCAGAGCCGCACCTCTCCAAGAACCGCATTCCCGTCCTCACCCCAAACATCGCAGCTCTTCTTCTTCGTCAAATACCCGACACCGCCTTCGTCGAACCCCGTTGCAACCTCTGCAAAAGCCCCTTGTTTCCTGCAATTACTTGTGAGTGGGCACGGTCGCAGGTGGTGGAGTGGAAGGATGGGACTCCCGGTTGGGTGAAGGCATAGCATTCGACGGCTGGAGAGATGCTGAGGCGACGCTCTCGTCTGTGTTGTTGTCATTACGGTGAGTTAATTTTGCTCCATGGCTGAGATTTATTTTGCACCTGTTCAATTAGGTCAATAATGTCAGAAAAAACGTAAAAATCAAAGATAAACTACAAGAACATCATGTAGAATCATAAATTCAAGATTCAATCTGAAACTTAATCGTTTAATTTATTAATCAAATACTAGCCGAATGACATTGGATTTGATCCAAACATTGGAACTGTTTACAAACAGATTACTTAAACTCAACACGACAAATTGAAATGAGGACATACACCGAAGGGGGAAACAAATAGAAATCATGAGTTTATTAAAAGATCTAAGAAGATTGAATGAATGAGCAATTATTGTTTGAGAAAATTACCGAGAGAGTGGAGTGAATGATTTAACAATCTGTATCTTCTTCCATAAATGATCGGAACCATGAAATAATTTACAAGTAAGATTGTGCCGAGAGGAGAGAGAAGATGATGTTGCTCTGTTAAATTAGAGCATAGGTTCATAAGCTCTGTCTCTCTATACACCCCACCCTCTCTCCCTCTCTCTATATCCCACTCTCTTTGTGTAGATATTAGCTCGGGTGAAGAGGGTGATTTGAGTATAATTTTGCATAAATTTGTATAAAAATACATGATTTGAGTATAATTTTCTAGCGGCTGAAGATATGGGATGAGGTGTTTGCAAGGGGCTGGAGCGTCGTCATGTCAGGACAATGTTGTGGCCAGGCTAATGTTGCGCGGCACACGGGGCCCTCATGCACTATTGCGGTTGAGGTACTGTTGCGATTGGCCGTGGGGCGGAGCCCGTGCCTGTTACTCGTGTGTGTGTGTGTGTGTGTGTGTGTGAGCGACAGTACCTCGGTTGTGATAGGTTCGGGGCTCCGCTCCTATCAATTATTTAATACAGCTTAAAATAAATACAATATTAATTAATCAATTTTAATAAAATATATTTGTTTAAGGGTAGCTCATCGAAAATACCACTGATATGCCACATGACAACCTTCCTCGAATAGACCGCTGACATGTCTAATGACAGCCTACCATAATAGGTGTAGGAGTTCTACTAATTTTTTTTTTAATTTTAATGAATTTTCATCATTACTTTTAATTTTGGGCAAGGTTGTAGATGTCGGATATCGGTGACATGTCGGTTTAGGTTTTTCATGTCGGTTTTAATATATCGGGAGATATATCGGGATTTAATATTTAATTATTTATACGAGTAATCATTTATAAATTTAATCCTTTTTTAATTTATATATATTAATATATTGATTATTTGATAATTATTGAACTCCGAAATTTATGAAATTAATATAAACATTTTGTGTTGTACTAGTAATAATGGTATAACACGTGAAATAAAACAAGAGCAAGCAAAATATTGGAAAGTTGTCGATGATAATGAAAGATAAGGAATATTTAGTCCATAGTTCAAAGATCATGCATAATTAAAGTCGATGACGGACTTGAGCAAAGAAAAAAAGTCAGAGGAAAGGAAAAACAACTTAAACAATGAAATAATTTTGATTTATTTTTTATTAGACCATAGACACTAATTAAAATAAATTGAAAAAAATCAGTTGTTAAAATATCTGGATATATCGGCCGATATATCAGCGAATATATCGGTTAATAGGAGACATATCAGAGAATATATGACAAAAGGATATTTTGAAAAAAAAAATCGGAGAACTTATCGTTTTGTTCATGAAACCTTTATGTCGGCCGATATATCGGCCATGTCGGAGGATATCCACAACAGTGATTTTGAGATAATGTAATTACTTGAATGGACATTGTATTTTAATTTTTTGGAAATAGTTATAATATATGTTACGTCATTAAAATATAAAAATGAGGGCATAGTTGACATTTTTGAAAGAGGCTTTGCCCGTGCTCGCTGATTCTTAGCGGGCTGCGTTCGCATTCGAGCGGGTTGCGCCCTCATTCGAGCGGACTGCGCCCGCCTTCGAGCGGGCTTTAGCTTCATATAAGCATTTTTATTCAAAACATATACATATGAGTACTTAAAATGACCGTAAAAAAATATGAATCAATATTTTTATTTTAATTTTGTTAAAAAATGTAATTTTTTACCTTAAAAATGAATTTTTCTCTCTTCTCTCCCCCTCTCCCTCCTATCCCTAAATGTAGGGATAATTAGGGATAGAAGAGCTATAAAGATTTCATCTCCCTCTCTCCCCTTCTCTCTTCTCTCCTTTGTTCTCTCTCTTCATTGGATGGATGAGATTAAAAGCTCGACACATTTTGGATGGTTAAAATTAATTCTACAACTCCAAACTACTTCTTTAATATATATATATATATACGAGTGCCCGACATGGGGCTCCGCCCCTACGGCCAACCGCGACAGTACCCATCCGGTGACGGCGGACTTCGCCTGTCCCCGGCGGCCGTGCCCGCAACATATACATATGAGTACTCAAAATGTCCGTAAAAAATATCTATCACGATTACAATTTTTATTTTGTAAAAAATGTACGTTTTGTCCTCTCTCTTTCTTTCTCTCTCTCTCTCCCTCTTTCTCTCTCTCCGATATAAGTTAGAAATTTATAATATCATTTGTTAGCCGCCTGTGATAATAAATTATATATAAAAATATAAGTTATACCTCCTACCCGCCGCCTATTGACGCCCTCTCTCCTCTCTCTCTTTTTTTCTCTCTTTCTCTCTTTCTTGTCCTTCACGAACTATAGGTTTAGGAGAGCTGGAGTTTTTCCATTTTTTAATAAATAAACAATAGACGGCTGTTGAAATATCATGACAGATCCGACGGCCGTAATCATTTCAATGAGTTTAAATTTCATGGGTTTGATATTTTTTTATATATGGTATATATATACATATACATATACATATATATACATTTTTAAAAATATAAGTTATACCTCCTACCCGCCGCCTATTGACGCCCTCTCTCCTCTCTCTCTTTTTTTCTCTCTTTCTCTCTTTCTTGTCCTTCACGAACTATAGGTTTAGGAGAGCTGGAGTTTTTCCATTTTTTAATAAATAAACAATAGACGGCTGTTGAAATATCATGACAGATCCGACGGCCGTAATCATTTCAATGAGTTTAAATTTCATGGGTTTGATATTTTTTTATATATGGTATATATATACATATACATATACATATATATACATTTATATATGCCTATATATATATATACGAATGACAGGCACGGGCCTCCGGCCCTCGTGCCCCGCACGACAGTACCCGGCTTATGGCGGCAGGCTTCGCCCGCCCTCCGCCTTCGATGGATTTATAATTTTTTTATAATTTTAAAATATTATATTAATGTAAAATATTTTTAGTTTTTTCTAATCTAATTAATTTATTTATTAAATTATAAACATATTAATTAATGTAAATTTTAAAGGGCGGAGAACATACGTTAATTAATTATAGTTTTCAAAATATAACTAAAAGCGTTGGTGGCCTAATGGATAAAACGTCTGACTCCTAACCAAGACATTGTTGGTTCGAGTCTCATTGAGCGCAGATTTTTCTTTGTTTTTTTTTTTTTCCACTTTCGGGTTTTAGTCCCACATCGTGAGTTTAAAAAGTTTATTCGGGTTTAAATAATAAGAGAAGATAACAATATTTGAAAATTGAGTGGGTAGAGCATGTAGAGCGGGTGGGCTAAGACATGGTGTGTTGTGTTATTGAGCGGGTTGGGCTGGATCGGGCTGGGTTCGCGTTAATTCCCTTCTAGTCAAAGTTTTTTCATAGTCTGAAGGGTAAAATGGTAATTCTCATTATAGGTTTTAGGACCCCCCCCCCCCCCCCCCCCCCCGATATCTTAGGTTTAGGAGACCTACAAAAATATAGATGGACGGTTTTGATGCGTTTATGTGATCGAACAACCGAGATGTTTATCTAGAATGATTGAATGGTCTGATTGATTGGATTATGAGTGGACGGTCATGATTTCTTCAATAGCTTTTAAAAGCATGACTTTTAAATTTCATTTGATATTTTTTTATAGTAGTAAAATATAGGTATATGTATATATATGTATATATATATATACATATATATGTATATATAAATGTATATGTATATATATATATATATAAGGATGACGGGGTTTAGGACTTTCATTATTAACGGCTAAGATCGAACGCCGATAATGGGTGGCTAAACCCTCAAACTTAACTTTTAAAAATTGAAATAAAATTCCCAAAAAACATAAAGTAGCGGGGTGGATGTGGTTGTGGCCCGGATCGTCAATAATAGGTCCCGGTGGGCACTTGATCTGGTTTGCAATCCCATGTATTTATCACAGAACCCTTCCTGAGTATATGGAAGTATTATCTAGTCTAGTAACAAAAGTCTTGTGACAAATGCTGAAATGCATGCCTAAATGTGAAAGTGTTCATTAGGAGCCAACAAGAGCCAAATAAACACAATGCAAAACTTGAATAAATCACACAAGATAAATGCAATAGGTCTCTTATACCTAATTACACGTTTTTGATATCTTTTTTGTGACTTCGTGTTTATCATCATATTTCATTCCGTAAAAAACAAAAAGATATTTTTATAACTAAGGGAGAAGTGACTATAAAATTCATCATGGTAAACCAGTGGGCTATGCCTCATATATGAAGTTTCCTTATCTCATCTCATTGTCTTATTTAACATGAATAGATGTGTTTATCAACTGTTACTAGTCATTTTCTCCCAATTGCTCTCAAGGGAAGGCTCTCATTATATGTAGGCTGACAGATTCCCCCTGGCGGCCTCAAAGCCCTCTCTAAGCTTGAATTACTTGATCTCAGTGGCAATTCCTCTTCTCTTCCGGTTTCTTCTGCATTACCTTTACTTCCACAGCTGAAAGAACTTTACCTGAGGTTAGCAGTCACTGATTTATTTCACGTCCTTCCATTATATGCTAAAAGTGTGTGTGCTCAACTTCGTTTACTGATTTTTGCGGTGGGCAGAAAAATGAAGTTATCTCATATTCCTTCGGATATTCTGAGCTTAAGATCACTGAGGGTTCTTGATTTAAGCCAAAATTTGCTTGTCTCGGTACCTGAGGTGCACTATTACTTCTGAATCTATTATAAGTTGTATCTCGATTTTTCTTTTATTGCAAAATCTTGAGTAATTGTTAAATGAGCTTGGTAAAATTTCATCAATCTTCTGTTGATTGACTCCTGCCAATATTTTTGTCATCAATCATTCCTTAATACATGTGGGTTCCTTAATACATGTGGGTGTTCACATTTCTGGCATATAAACTAACTCCTGGCATTTTTATTGAACAGGACATTAGAAACCTAACTTCCCTTCAAGAGCTTCACCTGTCAGACAACAGCATTGCTGTACTTCCTCCTGAATTGGTGTGATTTCTTTGCATTCCTTATAAGCTATTTCAACTCACGGGAACGACTGTTGCTTTGAATTTGAAATATCCTTCATATTATTTGTTGTTTAATGAATTTTTTTCAAAACGTCTTATGAATCGCACTCCGGTATTTGCCTCGTCCACTCATTGATTGACTATGCCAGTTTTTAGGATATTTTCCGCAATTTAGTCATCCGAAAATGATTTGAAACCTGTATGTCTGAATAGAAAACTTTCTTAAGCAGGGTTTGCTAGAGCCGCACCTCCAGGTCTTGAAACTTGATGGCAATCCCTTGAGAAGGTAAAAAAATACACACTTTCATTTGGTTTTCTTATTTAACTTTTTAAAGAAATATCTGGAATAATTACTGTTTTCAAGTTGGTTTATTCAAAAACCGCGATCACTCACTTTTCTGTTCATCTTCTATAACTTGCACATAATTCGTGTTTGAAACTTTCAGACTTTTTTTCAGCTCCTTTCATCATGATATTCCTGTTGTCTACACTTTCATCACTTTATTCCACCTTTTTAACCGATCTTTTGTAATGTATCAAAATTCATGTTGATATGGATGCCAAAGCAGAATTACTCATTGGCTTTTAGATTTATTAAGTCAATTGTTAACAGCAAATCGGATATGGCTATCCACAACCATTTGTTAATCGGAACCTGGAAAATTTGAAAATTTGAAAATTTTATCCGCAATCAAATTTTATTCCCTTTGTTAATCGTAACCCAAATAATTATAATAAAACTTTTAACCAGCGTTTTGTTTTCCATAGAGATAATAACAGTCAGGCAATCAAAATGTAATAGCTTAATATAAGTTTTGCGCTTTGTTAGAAAATACTAGGAAAATGATGTATTGACTCATGTAGAAGTTAGTGTTTAGTCTCACATTGTTTGTATAGATAGATCTTACTCTCTTCTCTCCTATATATTTCAATATTTGTACTCATACTTGTTTTTCGGTATTCAAGAAGTATATACAAGGTTTGGAACTTTCTCTACATGGTATCGGAGGGATACGGTCCGGCCTGATTTTTTCTAACCGCCTGCTCTGCCTGCTTACGAGGCGGCTTGTTCTCCTGCTTAGCCGTAGTGTCTTGCGGCCTGCTCCCTTTCTAACCGCTTCCGAGTGGTTAGAATTTCTGTTAACCACGGCTTCCCACGCGGTTACGGTCGTTCTAACCGCTCCCTCTCTCTCTCTCTCTCTCTCTCTCTCTCTCTCTCTCTCTCTCTCTCGGCTTCCACCCCTTCTTCTCCTCTGCTCCCTTTTATAACCTTTCTAACAGGTGGGGCCTTCCCACCCGTGTTTCCTCTGCCCGCGCGGTTTCATCCGGCTAATCGCTTCCCTCTACTCGATGCGGTCTCCCTGTCTACCCGCCGAGATATTCCCTTCTTGCTACTCTCCACCCTTCTCGCCGCGACTTCTCTTAGTCGTTACTCGATGCGGTCTCCTTGTCTACCAACCGAGTTTTTTCCGTCTCGCTGCTCTGCTCCCTGCTCGCCGCGACTTGTCTTTAGTCGCCGCGACTTGTCTTTCGTCGTCGCGTCTTCTCTTCTCGCCGCGATTTGTTCTCTTAGTCGTTGCGGCTTCCCTCATCCTGACGAGCTCCGCATCTAGGTCGTGGCATCTTCCCTTGCCGCGGGTGTGCTCACCGTGACCGTGCGGTTTTCGCTGTTTTGTCGCTGCGGTCTCCTTACCCACCGCGGGCTCCTTACCCGCCGCGGGCTCCGCATCTTGGTCGCGGCCTATTGTCGTTGGTGTGTTGACACCGAAACCGTGCGGCTTCTCCTTTTCTCTCTCCAGGTGGTCTCTCTTCTCTAACCGCTTTGGGTTGTTGGTTGCAGTCTGCCTCTATCCGCCCGGTCTAGTACCTGTTCGCCGGCTCGAGCTCCTGTTGCGGTCTGCCTCTAACCGCCCGGTCGAGTACCTGCTCGCCGGCCTCTGCCTTGTTTTCCCTGGTTGCTGCCCACCCAGGTGTCTTGCCCTCTCGACTTGCTTGTTCGCGCGGTCTGTCTGCGGCTTCTCGTTTACGCCGCTCTTCGTGTTGCGGTCTTCTCCTAACCGCACCACCTCCTCGGTTTTTTAACCGTCGCGGCGTGGTTCTATCCGCTGCGGGCTCCTTTATTACTGCGTTGGTCGTGGCCGTTTCTTGTCGATGGTGCGTTGTCATCGTGACCGCTGCGGACTGTTCCTTGCAGGATGATCAGCTGTCCTCTGGGCTTTGTGGTGTCTATTTTCGATGGTGGTACCTCCTGCCTTGCTCATAGCTCATCCTGGATTTTGGATTCTGGGGCCTCTCACCACATTACCTTGCGGAAACCACCCCAATATTTGAACTTCGTGCATCACAAGTTCATTATTGTTGCTAGTGGGGACACAATACCAGTTTCTGGCGCGACAGATATTCACCTCATTCCCTCCATTACTCTTCGTTCTGCCCTTCATGTTTCGGGCTCTCCTTTCAACCTTCTCTTTGTTGGTCGACTCACTATTGACCTCGATTGTGATGTTATTTTTTTTTCTAACTTGTGTGTTGTGTAGGATCGCAAGACGCAAACTATCATTGGAAAAAGGGCATTTATCGAATGGTCTCTATATCCTTGACCCCTCTCCCCCAACAATGTTGTCCTATATTAGCTCTGTTGATTGGCATCGATGTCTGGGTCACGCTCCTCTAAATATCCTAAAAACATCTCTCCCTGACGTGTCCCTCCATGAGTTCATGTGTGAGTCTTGTATCTATGGGAAACATCATCGGTCTACGTTCTCACCACATCCTACTCGGAGTTTTGCTGCCTTTGATCTAGTACACTCGGATATTTGAGGATCCTACAAAATTGCGAGTGTTTTTGGATATCGTTACTTTGTCACATTTGTAGATGACTACTCTCGGGTGACCTGGTTGTATCTCCTTCGTGACCGCTCTGAATTTCCCGGTGTATTCCGTACCTTTTTCATTGAAACTCGCAACTAATTTGCCACTACAATTAAAGCACTCCGAACTAATAATGTCTGTGAATACACTAGTCATGTTTTCGCTCTCCTTTGTGCTGAGTTTCGGATCATCCATCAAACCTCCAGTACCTATACCTCCCAACAAAATGACGTTGTTGAACACAAGAATTGATACCTGCTTGAGGTCACCTGCTCTCTTATGATTCAAATGAATGTTCTCAAACAGTATTGGAATTTTGCGGTCTCTTCCGCCTGCACTCTTATTAACCGCATGTCTTCCTTTATTCTCCATTTTGCGGTTCCCTTCAATCTTATTTTTCCCTTCAAACCTCCTTTCTTCATCACCCCTCGTGTGTTTGGTTGTGTGTACTTTGTTCATCATCTTGGCCCGTCCACTGACAAACTTGCTCCCCGTGCCACTAAATATATGTTTGTGGGCTATTCTCGGACTCAGAAGGGATACATTTGTTTTTCCCTTAAGGATCGCAAGGTGGTTACTTCTAGTGATGTCACCTTCCTCGATGATCAACCATATTACTCTCAACCAACTGATTCTCCTCTTCCCCCACCTCTCCCGCGGCCTGTTATCTCTGTTCATTCACACATTCCTCTTCTTCCCACACCAATCCCACCTATACCACATGTCATTCGTGTGTACACTCGACGTCCTTCTTCATCTACTGCCTTACGGGAGCTGCCCTGCTCTAATGATGTTTTGCAGCCTGCGAATCCGACAACAGCTTCCACTGTCCACCAGCTGGCCAACTATGTCTCTTTTCACCGTCTCTCTCCGGAACTCCGACAAAGTGCTCTTTCTTTATCCTCTATCTCCACCCCTAATTCTGTACATGAGGCTCTCCAGCATCCCGGGTGGCGGGCAGCTATGGACGAGGAAATGTCTGCCCTTTGTGCAAACCACACTTGGGATTTAGTCTCGCTTCCTCCTGGACAATCTTGTGGGGGATGTAAGTGGGTGTTTGCCGTCAAACAGGATCCGAATGGGACGGTTCACCGTTTGAAAGCTCGTCTTGTAGCTCGCGGCTTCACTCGGCAACAAGGCTTGGATTATGATGAGATTTTTTCTCCAGTCGCTAAACTCAATACTGTTCGTGTGTTGATCTCCCTTGCTCTTCACCGTCACTGGCTTTTGCACCAACTGGATGTCAAAAATTTCTTTCTTAATGGCGATTTACAAGAGACTGTTTATATGCAACAACCTCCCGGGTTTGAGACAACGGGGGAGTCTCTTGTCTGTTGTCTGAAGAAGTCTCTCTGTGGTCTCAAACAGTCTCCTCGGGCATGGTTTGACAAATTTAGCAAGACCGTTAGTGTTGTTGGGTTCACTCAGAGTTTGGCCGACTTCTCTCTGTTTACTCGTCAGCGTCCAACAGACACATTAATTCTTTTGGTTTATGTGGATGATATTCTGATTACAAGAGATGATCTTTCTGGAATACAGATGATCAAACAGCATCTAGAAACTGTGTTTCAAACAAAGGACTTGGGAAGCCTTCGATATTTTCTTGGTCTCGAAGTGGCTCGGAGACCTGATGGGTGTATGCTATCTCAGAGAAAGTACTATCTTGACCTACTTCATTATGCGAGCTACTCTGGATGCAAGCCTGCTGACACTCCCATGGATATCAATCACAAGCTTTGTGCTCATGCCTCGAACTCCGATTTGCTCCTTCAGAATCCAGAGTATTATCACCGCCTTGTGGGAAAGCTGATATATATCACTGTTACTAGACCTGATATATCATTTGTTGTTAGAATTGTCAGTCGATTCATGCATGAGCCACGTATCTCTCATCTTCAGACTGTCGAACGTATTCTTTGTTACTTGAATACTGCTCTTGGACAAGGGCTTGTATACAAGCCCTATTCGTCTCTCTTATCTCTGATTGCATATTCTGATGTTGATTATGCTGGCTCTTTGGATGATCGTCGTTCCACAAGTGGATACTGCACTTACTTTGGAGGACATCTTATTACATGGCACAACAAGAAACAGACCGTGGTTGCTCGCTCATTTGATGAGGCTGAGTATCGATCTATTGCAGTTGTTGTGTCTGAGCTCACGTGGCTTGAGGGTCTCCTTGATGATCTAGGAGTCAAGCTCTCCTCACCCGCAACTTTATTGTGCTACAGTCAAGCTGCTATACACATTGTCAAGAATCCGGTCTTCCATGAACGGACAAAACATATTGAAGAAAAATAGTTTTGGCATGACAATGGCTATGACCGCCACCAAGAGAAGAAAATAGTTTTGAACATAGAAGTGAATGAAGTTCCATAGGTTCGGGCGTTCAACGACGGTTCATAACCACCAGATTCACAACCGCTATCGCGGTGCCAAACAGAGAATTGAAAAATGACAAATAATTGCTGAAAATGAAGAAAGAAGTTGCAGACAACGAATATGTGAACTGTTGTCGAATTGTCAAGCATTCCGGCACGAATCCTCAATATCCATACGCGGAGTAATCTAATAACTTTTTTTATTCGCAGTGTACTTGTACTCTTAATCCAATTTTACCCTTAATTATCAAATCAAAGCATATTTCCACCGCCCTGCTGATATTTTTGTGCTAAACTTCCTGAAAATTATTGCATGCACGGCTGCTGCCACCACCACCGCTATCTTTGGCTCCGTTTGGCACGGTGATGGCGGTCGTAAACGCACGGGTTAAACCGTCATTCGTTAATGATCATCTAACAAATATCACCTGTTTGAACGAACATAAAAGTGGATGATGTTTCTTAGATGGGCGTTAACAAATGACAATTTAACCCCCATGAATTTAACCCCCATTTTCATGACCCCCACCATCTTAGCTTTTTCCCGACCATTTGGGCTTCTTTATTAATTCTCTTTTTTAGACTTCAGTTTTTTTTGTCACCTTAATTTATACGCTTTCTCATGATCGTCTCTTCCTCTGTAGCATCCGTCGTGCAGTTCTCGATCGGGGAACAAAAGCTGTTCTTCAATATCTGAAGGACAAACTTCCATAGCAGTAAGTGCTACTCAGGTCTTCATATTCTGATGTTCTCTATAAATGCATGTCATATTTTTATTTGAAGTATTTATATTATATGAGAGAAAGCACAATTTAACGTGACCCTATCAAATTCATTGTAATTGTTTAAATAATTTATTATTATTATTATTATTATTTTAAATAAAATGACATTGGAAAGTCCTAAAATTAAATTTTATTTGATTATGTTTAATGGGGAGCCTTGTTGCACTTGTTGCACCGGTTGAGATGCCGTTGTATGACCTTGAGGTTATTGGTTCGAGTCCTCGAAGCAGTCTCTTGTAAAAATGTAAGGTAAGATTTATCTATATTTCACCTTTGTGATGAGAACCTCTCCTGGACCGGACCTTCGCGGGATGCTTTGTGCACCGGTCTGCCCCTTTTTATATGTTTATATTTAATGAAATGTTTGGATTGAAAGATTTTGACTATGTTTCAATGATGCTCTGTTAGAGAGGAATTTCTCTATATTGGTCATGGACGCTCGGGATCTCGGGATCAGTTGAAATGCACGATTTTGTGAGAGTGCCGTTTCTATCGGTTCTGGGACTCTTATAGAAATGATCGTAAAAATGCGTAGATTAATATTCCGTCATTTATTTTTTAAAAAAAATGATTGTATTTTTGCATGAAAAAATGATCTGCTCACCTTCCTCACGTGTTCATAATTTCAGACTTGACAATATAATTTAAATGATAAGCATGAAAAGAGTGACGAAAGAACCGTTGAACATAACACCGACATTGTTTTGAGTTATTGTTGGAGAAAATTCTCACATCATAGAAACTCAAATCTTCAGATAATTTAAGTTTCATAGTTATAATTTCTCATCTAACTAATTTATTGGTTAGACAAGTGTAAGTTTAGTGGTCGCTTTAAGTATTGATAATTTAAGCTTTTGATATTGTTGATATTTATTATTTATGGCCACGTTTACTACTACCTTATATTCAAGGGGTCTAACTTTGTATTTTCAGTATTTATATATCAACACTTAGAGCACGTTTGTTGACCTAACTTAAATGGCTCGATCCATACCCTACGAAAAATGGCACCTCACAACCACACACTACCCCTCAAAGAAAAAGGACAACCAGTGAAACATATAATTTCTTTCAAATGTATGTAGCTTCCCACCACTATACCATGAGAAGTAGATTTTGGTGTCACCAAATACACCTAGACTTCCTCATTCTAGTTATAAGGCTACCTAGGCATCTTTCAAAGAAAGTATGTACAGGAGTACAATAATCTCAGGCACCTACCTCAATTTCGTCATTTGTATTTGAGAGGGGTAGCATTTTGCTTTTTTAAGATTTGGAGATTTTTGACATTGAGAATCTTATTTGGGCACCAACAATGTCTGACATACCTATTCGCACACCATTAACAATTGTTTTTAAAAAAAAAAGATAATTTTAGAATCCCCACTCCCCTTTTAACCACAACCCCCTCCCTCATTTCTCGATTCTAGGATTCTCTCCATTAAATTGTGGTTGATCTGACGGGTTCACTAATCTCATTTTTTTGTATTTGTACTTTAGTCAACAAATCATGCACATTTAGATAAAGTAAGAATCAATCCTTACCATGAAATGGGTCTACATTTGGGATCCCAAATGAAGAAGATCCTGATCCCATTTTCTGACCCCTCCTCGCCCGAAGCCTCCTAGATCCTTATTAGGCTCGTAATCGTAATCTTTGAATGCTCTGTTCATACGATTAGACTCAAAACTGTTTTCCATCAATGTCGCTATTTTAGTAGTCGTCCAACGGTGAAGCCGGAGCGCTTCAACCTCGTATGAGAAATTTTAGAAACTTGAGAGAGATCCTGAGCGCTTCAACGTTCTGATGATCGATCTCACAATAAGAGAAAGTTTGTCACGACCAGGAGAAGATACGTGAACAAACGTCGTACATCCAAAAATTTTCAGAGGTAAAGGAAATGGCTCGGCCTTAGGACATAAAATAGAAAAATGAGTCTTGACTTGAAAAGTAGACGAGGGAATACGGTTGATGAAGTAGAAAGAGAGGAGAACAGCATGACCTCAATAAGATCGAGGAACATTTATTTGTATGCAAAGACTACGAGCAACATTCAAGAGATGACGATTCTTGCGTTCATTTGGGGAAGCAGCTTAGGATTGAAGCGCTCAGGCTTCACCGTTGAAGCGCTCAGGCTTAGGAGCAACCCACGATAAGAGAATAGTCTTGTTCCTAAGGCATGCAAGCCTCATGCAAAGGCTGCGAGCAACATCCAAGAGATGACGATTCAAAGCCTGAGCGCATCAGAGCCTCACATTCTGGATGCTTTCGAGTCTTTAACGGTTGCTCGGAGGCGAAAGCAGCTTGTTGTACTCATGCTGATGTTTAGTGCTTGAAAGCTGATGTATTCCTAAACTTGAAATTGGTTTTTTTAAAAATAAATAAATTTGCGAATTGATTTACAAATAAGACGGAGCCGGTAGACTGTCACGAGTATTTTCAAATGTAGACCGGCCTATGGTTCGTACTCACGAGTAAGTAGTCTAACAATTGTACGCAAGCCGCGTTCAAAATTAATTCTTCCATAAGTGCTCCAAATAGAGAAAATTAAGCGCAACAGTGTAGAAAATTAACGGCGAACATGAGTTAACGTAGACCTAGGCAAGCAAGCTCTGACTTAGGATCAAATACAAGTTAAACGTAATGTTATACTAGCAAATTTGAGCGAGATGGAGTAAGAGTTATACCAAAGGCTTCAGGCAGCAACCGGGTGAAAGTATGGGCTCAGGGAACTAGTCGGAGGTCGCACAAGAGCTTTTCGGGGGAACCGCACGGTTACTGTGGCTCGGCAATGCCCGAGAGAGCTGGACGTACACTCGCCTGGGGAGAACGAGCCCTCAGGCGGTTTCATCGTAGGCAGGCGGGCTGACGATGATTCGGGAGGGGTGTATCTGCCGATATCAACGGCGGAGGAAGATTTGGAGACGGGATCCCGGCTGGTGGTTGGTGGAGGTCAGTTCGCCGGGGCCTTGGAAGGTCTCCGACGGCGAGGGACGGGGAGTTGGCATCGTGGTTCAGAATCGGTGATGCGGGTGGGCTGCGTGCCCTGGGAAGACGGAATAGAGAAGAAGGTTTCTCTGTTTTGTTTTCTTTTCCCAGCCCCGTTGAACAGAGAAGGACCGGCCCTTTAAATCATATGAAATCAAGTGATACCGTAGGGAAAAATCAATGAACAGTAATTATAGCTGGCAAGAAAACTCTTGGTTACTGGGCTGATTTTATAAAGAAATTGGTAACAATAAATATGGTTGTTACTGGGTTGATTTTTAATGAAATTGATGAAGACTCTTGGTTACAAGAAACTCCCATATGCACTTTGACAACTCCCCAACTCCAAAATTTTCTGAAATTATATCTAATCCCTAATATAATTTCAGAAAAATAAATATAATAATAACTTAGGCTCTATTTATTTGGTGCGTTTCGCAACTCCGTTTTTGGCAAACGCCGCCGGAAGGAGGGTAAATAAATGAATCTCTCGCGGCGTTTGCTCCGTTTCCACCCACCCGCCTTGAGAAACGCCCCCAAAAAGTTCTGTTTGGAGCAGCCACCTCCCCCCTCTGATTCGAACACTCCGTTTCCACCCGCCGGATCGACCCGCCACAGCCGAACCAAATAAAGCCTTAATGTTTTCCTTGTTAAGAATCTTGCTTGCTTGCCTAAATCAACGTTACCCCTAATTTGACAAACCTTTTTCATTCAAGGTCTTATCGGCCGGTCACACCAATAAGTGGCGTCGCGGGCACTCAGAAGATTTGTGCCCAGGCTCTATACATTTGAAGCATCGGAATACTCCAGTGTGGGGCTTGGAACCCATGGGCTCCTTACCTCGGGTGAGGACAGTGGGAGGAGCTGGGGTCCTAGTAGTGACATGAGGAGGGGAATCAGAATTCTTAGGGGTGGGTGTTGTAACGCCCCAAAATTGGTAGAGGGAAAATTGGTTTCTGGCAGGGGGCACACGGCCTGGGACACGGGCGTGTCCCAGGGCGTGTCAGGCTCCAGTCGACGTTTTGGTCGTGAGGTCGACGATTTTTGGCGTCGACGATCGTCGAGCAGAGAACGCAGCCTGAGACACGGGCGTGTCTCAGGGCGTGTCAAGCCCGTGTCGACGATCGGCCCGGGGAGTCGACGAATTTCGCTCGACGATGTGTCGAGACAAGACACACGGCCTAGAACACGGGCGTGTCCAAGGCCGTGTCAGGTAGTCGACGAATTTCGCTCGACGATGTGTCGAGAGAAGGCACGCGGCCTAGGACACGGGCGTGTCCAAGGCCGTGTCAGGCAGTCGACGACCTTCGCTCGACGAAGTGTCGAGACAGTGAACACGGCCTGGAGCTCAGGCGTGTTAAGTTAGACACGGGCAGGGACACGGGCGTGTCCAGTACCCGTGTGAATCTCTGGTTGCTTTCGGGGTTGTGTCGATGGAGGCACACGGTCGACCACACGGCCGTGTCAGTTGGAACACGGGCGTGTCGGGTCGAACACGGGCGTGTCAGATACCCGTGTGTCGTTCCAAGCGCGTCGATTCGTGACGGCGAATGGGGGACACGGCCCTGGACACGGGCGTGTCGTAGGCCGTGTTCGGCCTAGTTTTAGCATTTCAGGCTCGAATCAAGGCCGTTCGTTTCTTTAATTTGGGATCCAACGGCTGGGGGTTGTTCCTGATGAGATATGCACGGGATTGGACCCTTAGAAACCCTCATTTCTTTTGAGTGGTTCTCTTTCTAAGTTTTAGAGAGAAGGGAGAGCAAGGAAGAAGGTGATGTAGAGATCCGGCTGTTGGAGAGGCTTCGGTGCTCCAAATCGCGAGCCGAGTCCAGATCCGTGGAGGCTAGACCGTTGCGAAGGTTTTCATCCAGCTACTTTGCCATGTCTAGGAAAAGGAGTCGGAAGGTAACGACACTTCTCCTCTCGGTTTTAGGATGCATGTTTTAGCATCTTTTCTTTTTTAGTTTTTGGGCACCAACCACTCAAATGAGAGGGGTTTGGGTCGCCAAGGTTCAAGAGGAACCTCCGGATCGATTGAGTCCGTCCCCGACATGTTTTGCATTAGAGATCCGCTCCGTTAGTGGATTAGGCATGGTGGGTGAAGCCGTAGCCGCGACCGTTAGTCCGACTCGGTGATGTTGCATACGAGCTTTAAGGATTCGTAGAGATTCGTTGCGGCAAGATGTCGTTTGTGATGTGGTGATGTTTTCCTTTTTTTCTCGAGTAAGTACGTGTAGTCGGAACCGGACAAGCTTAGCTCCTCAATGGCGGTAGATGTTTTCCTTGGTGGACAAGGTTAGCTCCGCATGAGTGGTAGATGATTTCATTGGTGCGCGGGAACGCTGCAGTACAAATGAGGGACTAGGGTGGAATTGTCTTGGATTGTGATGTGTCAAGGCGTGGTTGTGTCTCTGTGGTCGGCCGGCTATCCCGTGATGTACACGTCGCGTGTGGAGAGTGTCCCGACGAGACTAGTCCCCTTCTGTGAGACTGACGAGAATGTCAAGCATGGGGGCAAGCCCGGGCAATGAGGCCATGAGCGGGTGGGGTCCAGCAAGGCTTCTTAGAATCGGTCAGTTGTGTTTGTTGGAATCCTGACATGAGACGTCAGAGCTTGCAGGCAAGCCCGAGTCTAAGACCTTGAGCGGATGGGGTCTTTGCAAGAGTTCCATGTGGCGGCTTGTGTGTCGTTGGGGGGAATTGTGTTTCCCTTTTTGTTTGCGGCTTTATGTCAATGGGGAAACGATGAGTGCCCAATTGACGTGTTGTTGTGCTAGATGCATACGCTATAGGGTGCCTTGGGTGAAACCCGGGTGTTGCATTCATGTTGCATAGTAGGCCATAATATTATATGCTCAACAGTAGAGAACATGTATGGTGTTTGAGACATTCATGTCTGTTTCTTTAGATTTTTTCTTGCTTATGAATATTGCATACGAAGTGCTAACTTGCAGGTTGGAGGAGTACCCCGGGGTCCGTTAGGGGCGGCTGGGAGGAGATGTGTTTGTTACACAGTTTGAGGTCAGCCTTTGCTGACCCACGTTACTAATAATTTTTACAGGGCAAGGATCTCAAGCAGGAGTTAGCTCGCCGGCCAAAAAGGCATAAGCCTCATGAAGTGTTACCTTTTGTTGTAGCTTTACGTTTATGGCATTGTATGTTTTATGCTCATTGTGACCGGCTTGCATGCTGAGGTAGACTAGGTGTGCTTATGCACTTTCAGGACTGATGTATTATTTGAGTTTGGATTTACTCTTGTTGTAAGGCCTTAAGGCCATTTTGTTACTCTTGTAGGCGTGGATAACTTCTAGTCTCTTTTGTTGTTTCCGCTGTGATGTGTTTTGAGTTTTGAGTTTGAGTAGCTATATCATTTTATAATACTGAAGCTGTGGCGTCTGTATGTTGTGGGGCCCCGGCCGGACCCATATTATACGGTCATTACAGGGGAGGTGTTACAGGTGCAGTGGTGGTGGTGGTGCTCGAGGAAGGTCTATTAGTAGACCTATGCCCATATGTCCTCTTTTGAAGGGATGCCTCAACTCTACGGGCTCGACTAAACACTTCACCTAAATCTCGAAAGTCGTGCAACTCTAGTTCATCCCTAATAGCATATCGGAGCCCGTTCAGATAATGGGACACCATCATATCATCCTCCTCGTGCAGGTCTAACCAAGACTGCAACACTAAAAACTCATCGGTGTACTCATCCACGGAAAGATTGTCCTATCGAAGGTTGTGGAACCTTCGATAAAGAGTTTGCAAATAGTTTTGGGGGACATCGCTTCCGCAATTGTAACTTAAACTCTACCCACGTGGTGATAGGTCATAGGCCTAAGGTGTATCGGGTGCGCTCCAGTTGAACCCACCAGACTAGTGCGAGTCCTTTGAGCATAAGGACAGCATATTCAACTTGTCAATTCACAGGCATTTGTTTCCACGCCATGAATCTTTCCACACACTCACACCAATCGAGACATTTCTCAGGCTCTACGTGACCCTCAAAATCACCTACATCAAGCTTAACTTCATCGTCCCAACGGGGTCGGTGACGGAGACTAAGGTCAGGCTGTGCAGGATCTGCGGGTCTAGGATTTTGTTCCTCTTGTTTAGGATTTTGGTGAGGAGGTTGATTTAGTCCTTGGTGGCATTCAGCTTCTATGTTATTGACGGAGGTTCTCAAGTTGCTTACTATATGGTTCGTGTCCCTTACGTTGGCTGTGAGTGCTTCTACCGTCTTCATTAGCTCACTCATTCGGTTAGCTAGGTCACCAATACTGGCATCAATGCGATCGATGCATCTCTCCATTTTTTTAAAGAAAATAAAACTTAATAATAATGTTTTTTTAAAACAAAATTTTAAAACAGGATCATTCTTGTGAATCGAACCGTCCTCTGATGTCAAACTGATGCATTCCTAAACTTGAAATTGGTTTTTTTAAAATAAATAAATTTGCGAATTGATTTACAAATAAGGCGGAGCCGGCAAACTGTCACGAGTATTGTCAAATGTAGGCCGACCTATGGTTCGTACTCACGCGTAAGTAGTCTAACAATTGTACGCAAGCCGCATTCTAAATTAATTTTTCCACAAGTGCTCCAAAGAGAGGAAATTAAGCGCAACAATGTTGAAAATCAACGGCGAACAGGAGTTAACGTAGACCTAGGCAAGCAAGCTCTGACTTAGGATCAAATAAAAGTTAAACATTATTCTATAATAGCAAATCTGAGCGAGATGGGGTAAGAGTTATACCAAAGGCTTCAGACAGCAACCGGGTGAAAGTACGGGCTTAGGGAACTGGTAGGAGGTCACACAGGAGCTTTTTGGTGGAGCCGCACGGTTGATGTGGCTCGACAGCGCCCGAGAGAGCTGTATGCACGCTCGTCGGGGGAGAACGAGCCCTCAGGCGGCTTCGTTGTAGGCAGGCGGGCTGACGATGATTCAGGAGGGGTGGATTTGTCGATACCTACGACGAAGGAAGATCTGGAGACGGGATCCCGTCCGGTGGTTGGTGGAGGTCAGTTCGTCGGGGCCTTGGAAGGTCTCTGACGACGGTGGCGCAGGCCGGCGAGGGACGGGGAGTTGGCGTCGGGGTTCGAAATCGGTGATGCGGGTGGGCTGTATGCCCTGGGAAGACGGAACAGAGAACAAGGTTTCTCTGTTTCGTTTTCTTTTCCCAGCCCCGTTGAACAGAGGACCGGCCCTTTAAATCATATGAAATCAAGCGATAGCATAGGGAGAAATCAATGAACAGTAATTATAGCTGGCAAGAAAACTCTTGATTACCGGGCTGATTTTATAAAGAAATTGGTAACAGTAAATATGGTTGTTACTGGGTTGATTTTTAATGAAATTGATGAAGATTCTTGGTTACAAGAGAAACTCCCATATGCACTTAGGGTCTGTTTGGCGGAGCGGAACAGCAGTGGCATGCAGCCGATTTCCGTGCCGCTCCGCCAAACCAAAAACCCGCAAAGGCGGTGGAAGCCTTGCCACCGCTAATTTACCTGCCGCGGGTGGGGACCCACGGCAGGCAGCGCTACAGCCCTTTTTTAGGGCTGCAACGCTGATTTTTTTAAAAATAACAATATTTAATATTATATAATATTATATAAAATATTAATTAAAAATTATTTTATAATAATAAAATATAAATATATAGAAAATAAATATTATACAATATATATATTAATTTATAATTTATATACATATATATTGATAATTATTCATATTATATAAAATTTATATTAATAATATAATTAATTTGTATTTAATACTGAACGTATTTATTTTTTGATTTCGTAAATTTTTCGGGTTGTTTAATTATTACTATTGTTTAATTTTGCACCATTTTTTCACACAACACTGCAAATACAGTTTTTCAAACAGTTTCATAAATTTTTTCACCACTGAAAAACAGCTGATTCCTGAACCAATGTTTCCCACCGCTGCTTCATGCACCGTCACGCTTAGCCAAACAGGCCCTTAATGTGGCCAACTTTGGTAACTCCCCAGCTACAAAATTTCCCGAAATTATATCAAATCCCTAATATAATTTCAGAAAAAAAAAATATAATAATAACTTAATGTTTTCCTTGTTAAAAATCTCGCTTGCCTAAATCAATGCTACCCCTAATTTGACAGACCTTTTCATTTAAGGTCTTATCGGCCGGTCACACCAATAAGCTGAACGAAAATGCACGAACGAGCGGGATACATCATATGCGAAAATAAAAATGCGCAAAGACGTGCGCTACAAAAATTAAAATGTTGCGAATGAAATAGAGATGCAAACTTGGGTTGCATCAAAAGCTCAGGTGGCACACTCTGTGCGCCTTATCCTGTGTGGTGTCTCATTTTGTGTTTAGTGGAGATGTTTAGTGCAGTTGTCCCGTTGGTGGTAGAGGAGCTTGTTCTTGAGCGCGCAGAGCGCTTGCTGGAGGAGAGCGCGTAGAGCGCTTGCTGGAGGAAAGCGTGCGGAGCGCTCACTAGCAGAGAGCGCCCAGAGCGCTGGCTGACAGAGAGCGCGCGGAGCGCTGGCTAGCGGAGAGCGCGTGGAGCGCTTGCTGGAGGAGAGCGCACATGACGCTTGTTAGAGGAGAGCGCACAGGGAGCTTGTTAGAGGAGAGCGCTTGATGCGCTTGCTGGAGAAGAACGCGCGAAGTGCTTGAGAAAGTGGCGCGAGAGCGCACAAGGAAGAAGTGTGCACAAGAGCGCACAAGGAAGGGGCACGTGCGAGAGCACGCAAGAAAGAGGCGTGCGCGGCAGCGCCCAAGAAAGAGGCGTGTGTGTGAGCATGCAAGGAAGAGGTGCGTGCAGGAGCGCACAAGGAAGAGACGCGCACGAGAGCGCGCAAGGAAGAGACGCGCGGGGAGCACACAAGGAATAGGTATGTGCGGGAGTGTGCAAGGAGGAAGGGAAATGTTGGAGAGAGATGATCCAAATGAAGGAGGATTTGGAGTCTTATTTATCGGCCCCGAATGTAGTTATGGTGGTTATGAGATTAATTGCAGATCATAACCACCGTAGATACTGACGACTGAACGATGATATAATATATTACGCGCATATTATCTTATTAGTTTTATTAAAGGCAGTCCAATTCTATTTTTGGTCACACATTTTCCCCACTACGGGAGATCATGTGGGCGGTTACTTGGGTGGTTACCCACGTAACCAACAGCAGCGATTGTTGGAGGGCGATCAGATGGAGGAGAATTGGCCGGCGAGGAAATCGTTCGGTTGGCCTGGCTCTAGGTGCGCCCGCGCGCAGCTAGGGGCCATGCACAAGCGCGCGACCCCATTTGGCTTGCAGGTGCGCGCGGCCAAGGCCACTCGCGGGTGCGCGCGACCAAACCGTGTGCGGGTGTGCACGGTTACACAACAGACAGGCCTTTGCCCGACGAGGCGAGGCCACGTGCATGCTTTCGCGCGGCCAGGTGCACATGCATGGCCTTTGCAACCATGCGGTGACGATCGTGGAAAGCGGACGCTCGCACAGGAATATGCGCGAGTGGGGCCGGCGGCCGATTCTGCTCACTGGCCCCGCGGTTTGGTCAAACCCGCTCCGGGGACCTCTTCAGAACCTATCCACTTTTGTGTTCAAACGTATTATATTTGTTAGGTAATTCCAAACGGAGGATTAATGAACAATTTATATTAAAATAATAATATCCACAAATTTAACTTAAATCTATACAAAAACAATTCAATTATAAAATATAAATAAAAAAAATTACTCAGGAGAGAAAATATTGATTCACCATTCGTCTCATTTTCTTTTTTTCGAATGATAATTAAAATTGCAAAAATATAAATATTGTTCAAAGTTCAAACTCTTTTTTGCAATATTTTTTAAAGCAAAACAATGGTCATATTCTCTTGCGTGGATCTTGAAAGTTGAAATTTTATATTCTATTATTTAATATAATTTTTTATCTACATCTCTATTATTATATATAAAGATATTTCCTGATGATGTAAGCCGGTCGATCAAAAATCTCAGACTGTTCAATATTCCCTAGGAGAATTCCAGCCATTAGATCAAGAGGAAGGGTGGTCTGCTGTTAGCGCATACAGGAAATCCAACTTCGCTCCTTATGGCTCCTCCCCCGATGCCCAAAAAATTTTTACTCTGTTCACGGTTTTGGCAGCCGCCACCGGCCGCCCGACACCCGCCGACGGTGGCACTGCCGGTAGCTAGGGGTGAGCATGAAAAACCACAAACTGCAAAACTGTTTGCACTGCAAAAGCCGTACTGATTTTTAAACCGCACCGAGTAGATTACGTGCGGTGCGGTTTTGAACTTTTGCAAACTGAGCGCGATTCGGTGCGGCGCGATTTTCAGATCTTGAAAATCACAAAAAATGCACCGCGCCTAATATTTTTTGTACTTTAAATTTTTTATAATTATATATGTAACATCACATTTTAGTATACTAAATAAAAGTTGATATATTTATACGATATAATACTATCAAAGTTGATATAATTATGTGTGATATTTTGCTGAATCATCTATTCCACACACAGTCACCTTGGATGTCAATGATAACGATCTCTTAGTTTTAATAATCCAATTTAAAGCAAAATACTGCATAAAAAATGTTCATATATATAAAAATGAATAAATCTCCGCAATAGAGTTTAGCGTGAAAAATGTTGTTATATAAAACATGATATCCACAAAATATTATATAGTTCATAAGTTAGTGTTGTTTTTAGATCGCTCGAAACATCTTGGGTGGTGGTCAAAGTGGAACTACCTACTCGTTGCCCATAGTTGGGGTAATATAGACAAACCCTACGGTTAGAGAGGGTATCAGATTTTCCGGTATCCAAACCAAGCCTGTTAGGCCTTCGAACTCGTTATATATTCAAATATACATCAACAATCTTCTCATATATTTGTAATATATAATGTTTACATTTCAGAGTCCAGGAAAATAGATAATATCAAAATTCAAATTTTATTCATTATCCGGAGAGCTCGTAAAAGAAGTTTTGCATAAATAAGAAACAAACATCTAAAACATAAAATACAACTCATGAATAAAAGTCTGCTAATATAGATATAATGGATCAACAAGTAACAATTCTAATCAAAGAGTAGATCGTCATCATTCATGTCAAGAACTACCTTTTCTCATCTATCTTTACTAGTGTCTGCAAGAAATTTCATGAGTTTGAAATCCATGAATTCATAAACATATGCAGCAACATTTAAACTAAGCTAGTTCTATCTAAATGAGATTAATACTGGTAGCAGTAGCGAAGTAACACTGTCAATATCTTTATCCAGTCTAACTAAGATCAGTCAAGTGATGATTTTAATAAATCAAACAATGTTATCTTACTCAATAATGATTAATATGTACCTTATCATCAAGTGTGGAATGATTTGGCGCAACATCATCTGCACTATTATCAAATATGAAATAATGTGTTGTAATTATTAATGTTAGATTAGCTTTTACATTGACTTTTTATTCTCGGTTGAATAATCTTTAAATCAACTTGAAATGAAAGAGATGTAAGTCATCAAAAGTAGAATGACTAGCATATAACCATCTCGGGTTTTCATCAAAAGATTATTTGAGATTTTTAAGTCTGTTATTAGATATTTGCAACTATAGTTTCTTCCCAGCAAAATATAAACATAAAAGGAAAATTTCATATTTCTATAAATTTAAATCTCATCTCCCCCAATATTTTGATTACGAGAACTCTATTTAAGTTTTTTGTTAAAGCGACTACATCATTTTCCTTTGACCTCACATCAATCAGGATCATAATCCCTTGATTTGTGAGGGAGGTCAAGCAGACTTGTTTCATTCTTAGTTGTCTACTTTTGCCATTGAACACGCTATTCATAGCAATCATTTTTGTAGTCTTATTGTCACAATAAACTGTAACAGAACTCAGTTTCAAGCTTGTCAGTGGAATGTTCATAACCAAGTCTCTTATTCAGTCTATTTTTTATCTTATTAAAGTTAGCACGTAGAGTTCGGATTCCATAAAAGAGAAAGTAATGCATGATTGTCTCTTATACTTCCAGGCTATAGTTGCTCCTCCTAGTATGAAAATAAATATACTAGTGCACTTGCTGTCGTTTATTTCTAAGCACAATGATGTATCAGAATATTCTTCAAGAATTAGAGAATGACCATTATAATATAAAACATACTTTTGATCGTGTATTAAGTATCTCATCAGCCTATTGAGAGCATTCAAATGTTCTTGACCAGGATTACTAGTGAATCTTCTTAACATGCCTACCGTGAAGCCTATGTTAGGTCTGGTGCACACCATAACATACGCGAGACTATCAATCAATTTAGAATAATCTAATTGTCTAACCATATATCCTTTATTAGGATTTAACGGTTATTAAAATAACAGTGTGTCTCTAATGCTCTGTTTTTACTGTATCACCAAGTATCAAACATGATCAAACATGAATTTTATGTAGTGACTTTGATTTAGAAAAATGATATTTTTCTCAAATCTCACTTGCATGCCTAATATACTTTCAGCTGCACATAGGTTTTTAGTGCTAAATTCTTTTATTAAATCTGACTATACGCTATCCATTTCGGATTAATCAGATCTTAGAATTAACAAATCATCTTCATATAAATATATTATAACAACTTTATTTGATCTATGACATATGTAAATACATATATCAGATAGACTCAACATGAATCTCATTGTCTTTACACTATAGTCAAAATTTTTATGACATAGTTCAGGTGCTTGTTTTAGTCCGTATAATGATTTAATTAATTTACAAATCTTGTTTTCATAACCGTTTGCAATGAAATTTTCAGGTTGACTCATATATATCTCTCCGGTCAGATCTCTGTTCAAAAAACAGTCTTAACATCCATTTGATAAACAATAAAGTTCTCAATATATGCAATATCAAGGAGGATCCTAATGATTGTTAGGTGACACACTGATGAACATGCATCGAAATAATTCACTCCACTAACTCGTGTGCGACCTTTAGCCACCATGCGTGTTTTATACTTAGCTACACTACCATCAGGATTTATTTTTTTAGAACTCGCTTACACCTTATAGTCTTAGACACATTTGACTTATCAACTAGCGTCCAGGTATTATTTTGTAGAAGAGAATTCATCTCTTCATCAATTGCTTTAGCGGTGAGCCGCTTGGGCGGCTACTGATGTCAGTCCGTCAGTTTTGCTCTTGCTTGCAAATTTTGCTTCCATCAGCTACATTGCGAAATTATGTCTCACAATGTATGACTCACATTGTAAAGAAGATAGTTGATTCTATTACAGCTCTTGTTTTTCTACTGTTTTTGGTTTCTTGGCTTGATGTGATGGAGTGTTTCTGCAACATTTCTCAGCTTTTCAGAAATTTTTACAAGTATAAATACTAAGATAAATATATGTTAACATTGGATATATGAGTGACAGTGTATAGGGTCCCTAGTACTAGAACGATAATACCCTTGTCGCGACAGTATCACCACTCGTCCTTGCTTGCTCTCAGGCACATCAATTTCTCAAGATGATACTTCTGCCACAAACTCTAATTGTTGCTCAATTTACTTCGAAGGGACGTGATAATTGCATGTGAAACCCGTGCTCGCAAGAGCAAGCAGCAACAGCAGCAGGGAGCATATGCTGTCACTTATATAATTAAAAAAAAGTAAAAGTACCAACAAATTATTATTTTAACAAATCGATCGCTTACAAAGACAGTGTTAAAATATATTTTAACAAAATCGTGTGGGGTGACTGGGGTCGATATTATTATTAATTTGCAGATGTGATGCTGACTGTAGGCGAAGAAGGTTTCT
Source organism: Platanthera guangdongensis (assembly GCA_039583875.1). Taxonomy (NCBI): domain Eukaryota; kingdom Viridiplantae; phylum Streptophyta; class Magnoliopsida; order Asparagales; family Orchidaceae; genus Platanthera; species Platanthera guangdongensis. The sequence goes on along the minus strand of CM077153.1, from coordinate 307,069,217 downwards.
ACAAGTTAATAGTCCGAATTCTCTGCCAAGATCATTTCTTTCTCACTCAAACTCACTTAGAGCTCGCGTGGAGGTGTGAAAGTCTCTCTCTTTCTCCCACTTTGTCCCCCTCTCCTCTACAAAAGCCGAAGTTGATGATATCTTCTCGGCATTTTCAGCCTTCTTTTTTAAGGGAAGACGTACGACGCAAGCTCAAAGCTAAGAGTGGGGCTGTTTGGGGAAGGTTGGCGGAACGCTATTAACCTTTCCATGATCGGATTGTTTTCTTTTCTGTTGCTCTGGTACCGGATTTTTGCCCTAGTTTTTTTTTTCATTAGGGTTTAGGTGCATTTTTGGAGCGTTTGGGAATTGTAAAGCTTTGGCGTTGATTGAGATATTAATAGCTCGTCCGTTGTTCCTCAGTTGGGTCAAATTGTTGAAGAGCATTGGTAGGTAAGTTAGTTTATTGAAATTGGACATGTCTTTCAAATGGTGCTGCTATGGCATGAAGGGAAGTGCCCATCAAGAATTTCCAGGTAATTAAGAGATGCACATATGTTAGTTTATTTGAAGTTGCAATGGAGAAATTTTTTAAAAAAATTCTTGCTTAACAATGATGGAGATTGGTGGGTAAATTTTTTGTGCTATAATTGACATATATTATGGCGTAGACATGGATTTATCATCCGGCCTTCATATTTTAGTAGTTTTTTAGCATATAAGGTATACTTTTCTACAAAATTGAAGAACTTGGATTATTATGTGTGTGAAATCTTAAGCTATATCATTACTCTTTGCATTTCTTCAGCATTTCTTGTCACTATTAGGTTGATGAATCGAAAGCATGCCTGTTATGCTCCCATTTATGTTGTATATGTCACTGTTAATGTATTATTATCCATAATCTCTTTGTTCTTATCATGTATTGTTATTTTTCTTGCCAGACTTATCATCTGAAAAGAATATAAAGCTTTTCTCTTACAATATACTGAAATCAGCAACGGAAAATTTTCATCCAAGAAATAAGATTGGCCGTGGTGGTTTTGGAATTGTTTACAAGGTTAACTTTCTCGGTCACTTTTCTTCCGATTGACTTGCCAATTCGAACTTTTCCTTGACACCGGTTCTTGATCAAATGGTATCTGTTTGATTTTATCTCTTAAACTAAGGATTCGTATCCACGGAGTTGAGCACTCAAGTCTCTGTCAATAGAGGGCAGTGGTGTTCTAAACATAACTCAATATAACTTTCTTTGCCATATAAATACCATTCTTGATTAGTAACTAATGTTTAGTTCTTTGCATAAAAGTACTTATAATGTCTATCACTCTTTGTACAATTCATGGGGAAAATATGATTTTGCATAAGAGTCTGGTTTTTTCCATTGTTTTTAATTTCACGTCAAATTGTGAATGATAATTTAGCAAGCTGTATATGTTTACATACCAAGAAAAAATTAACATTTGTGGATGAGAGTATAACATCATTAGAACTCGATGTTTATAATTTTCACGTCACTGCTTCATTTCATGTGATAAGGTTGTCCTATGCTAAAAACTAAACTCAATACTTCCTTGACAATTACTTTGTTAAATATGTATTTAATATTTTAGTCCCATATTGTACATTGCCTTATTATGTTTTAATTTTATCTATTCATACACATCCTTGGAATAATCATACATCACATTCAATATTAGTTCTCTTCTATCATGACATCAGAGCGAGGTTTAACTTAGTCACTGACTCACTACATGGACAAACTTGCTACTCGGTCGCTCGATTTGCTTTTCATTCTCTTCTACAAAATGTTACAACAAGGCGGGGATAAAAACAACATGAGTTTCTATGCCTTGATCTTTTGACATGTTGCTCTCAAATTGATCGATTGATGTTTGATGTTGCTTGATACTCATTCGACTTACTGAATCATCCCGTTGTAATCCACACCCATCGATGATCGACGACTCCAAGTCAATCTGCTCCGGCTCCGTCTATAGTTTTGCTCACAAGATATTTTCTTCAATCTCAGATTTGACCCTACCAACTTTACTTTCTTAAACAAATATTTCTATATACTATACTACTGCTCCTAGTGCAAGTTTTCTTCATAGATATACTCCCATGCTTGCTCATTTGTCAACTAACAACATATGCTCTCTTCATATAGTACAAATCCCTCCTTTTCACGACTTTTGAGCTATGTTGGGCACTGTTACCAACACTGAGTCCTATCTATGTGTCATCTTAGAGGGCCCAAACTATCGCATTTTGACACTTACAATTAAGAGTCTCCTAAGGAGTCGATGTCTTTGGGGACACATTAATGGTAAGGCTCTTCTACCTTATCTTACTGACCACTGAGTTCCAGAGTCAACTTGACACGTGGATTTACGATGAGCATCGAGTGATTGTTGTATTCTTTAATTTGTTTTTCTGACCATTATGCGTCAACTAGAGCCTTACCTATTTTGTCATAGTGTTTATGGCCATTGATGGAAAGAAGCTGGGGAAAGCTTAGACCCAATTCCTACAATGATGGATGTTCTAATACAGCTTCTATTGTTTCACTTGCTTTTATGGTTCTCGCCCCTTCCATTGTTCTACCTTTGTGTTATTCTACTCGCCAATAATTGTTATCATCACCCGCCTGATCATTTGACCTTATTCACTATTTTGACTATTGTTCTTCAATATTTTGTTTATTCTATAGTCATCGAGAGACCTAGACATATCCTGAGATCACTACTATATATGCGTGACTGATAATTATGAAGGAGTTGAGAGCTTTGACACATATCTACGCATAAGTAATGTAACCTTACCCATTAGTACAAGTTTCAAAAGTTGCAAGTGGGTGCACAAGATGTAGACCCTGTGATACGTTCCCAAGAAATCCCGGAGAGGAATCCGGCAAAGGGGAGGGTCGGAGGTTAGTGAGCATGAGGAAGGAGGAGAGAACACGAGGAAAGGTTAGGAAACAACTCTAATTCTCATACATCCAAAACATAATTCAAAAGAGTACAACTCCACCCCTTATAAGTGCGGGGTGTGAACAAATAAGAAATACAACCTAACGGGAAAAAAATATATGCGTACAACCAAATAGGAAATAACAATATAGAAAATAAATAAACGTCAGGCTGGCGCCGCGTCTTCGGTCTCTCCTCCTGCAGACGGACCCACCGCCGTCTTCCTTCGCGTGCGGACCCGCCACTGTGTCTCCTCGGCTTGCGCGAGTCCCGCCGACATGCGCAATCACAACAATACCGCCGTCTGAAAAACATGTCTTGTCCTCAAGGTAGTGATCGAAGTGGGGTCGACAGTATTGATCCCGGGACAACCTCGTGGCTTTGCTATCCAGATGGTAAGACCCAGCAATCGGGACCTCCTGCGGGCCAGGGTCCCTCTGAAGGTGGTAGTAACAACCAAATAGCTTGGTTGGGTAGTTCGGCGCCAACTGCCATCTTTCTTCCGCACCAGAGAAAACTGGGTTGGTGGCAATCCTGTCGGAGGTTGGGCGACGTCGGCGAGTGCAGTAGAACGCTCTTGGTGGCCCGTCGGAGAAGGAGAATGCACCATGGACGGGCCCGAGAGGGCCCACAACCCCAAGTAGAAGCTGACGTCCAAGGGCTGCTGGATTGTGTGAAGGGAGATTGAAGAGCGTAGGAAGGCGGAGTCGTCGTCGAGGCGACATAGCTGTCCCTCATGAAGGAATTGCATGGACATGGTCTCCCAATTGATGCATACCTTGTCGAGCGTACAGAGCCAAACCACTCCCAGAATGGCGTTGAGGCTGCCTAAGCCGAATGTGTAGAAGTCCGCGGTCACGGAATAGTGTCCCATTGAGAGCGAGACGGCTGTGCAACGGCCCTGAGTCGGTCGGTAGCGCCCATCGCCCATATGGACCGCAACATTAGGGGAGGGAGCCCAGGGAAGACGGAGCTGCTGCACCAGGTGCTCAGAGATGAGGTTGTGGATGGCGCCACTATCCACCATGATGATGATTGGGCGGTCATGTAGTGTGCCCGGAAGCTGCATGGTCTGCTGGCTGGAGGACCTGCTCGTTGAGGCGCCAAATAACTCCAACCGATGGAATGTAGCTGCGGTGATGTCGAGGGGGGTGTCCTCCGGTGAGAGCTCCGGGGCCTCAAAGTCAGTCAAAGTACCCTCAGGGTCGACGTCGCCGATGATGGCGCGAAACTCCTTGACCGCGCAGACGGGGGTGGGAGAATAGGGCTGACGGCAATAGAAACACAACCCCTTGAGACGGAGGTCGTCCAACTCGCGGTTGGAGAATCATTGAGGGCTCGGTCGGCCTGGCAGAGCGGCTGGAGGAGGCCGAGGTGCTGGTGTCTCTGGCATAACGGTCGGCCACGGTCGCCCCCCCCCGACAGAGATCTGTCTGACGACGACGGTGGCCGAGGAGACAAATCCTCCTCCACGAGACGGGCAATGTCGAGGGCATCGAAAACCGTCCGAGGGTGGTGAGTGCGGAGTCGGGAGCGGATGTTGGGCAAGAGGCCCTGCATGAAAAATCCGAGATAATGATCCGACGGTAAGCCCGAAACATGGGTGACGAGGGCCACAAACTCATTGATGTAATCATCTAATGCACCGATTTGGCGGATCCCACACAGCCGTTCGATGGAGGATCCAGAGTAGCGGCGGATCATCTCCTGTTTGATCTCCGACCAAGAGATTGTTGGGTTGGACTGTCGGAGCCACTGGGTCCAATGAAGGGCGGAGCCGTTGAGTCAGCGACGACAATTGAGACCTTCTCCTGCTCGGGAGTATGGTGGAGGTCGAAATACTACTTCGCCTTGGCAATCCACCCAATCGGGTCCAGCCCGACAAAATTGGTGAGGTCCAAAGCGAGGGCAGGGTAGCCGGGAAACGACGGGGCCGTGGAGTACCCAATGTAAGGGAGAGGCGCCGCCCCGAGGATGGACGTGCCGGCGGTTGGGAACGCGGAGCCGTTCGCTGAAGAGGCGGTAGAGGGCTGGAGTGCGTCGAACTTTGCGTGGAGTGTAGGATTGGAGGCGTGCAGTGAGGTCACTAAGGATTCTTGGGTGTCGACGCAGCGAAGGAGGGCCTCAGTGGGGTCCTCTGGCGGCAGTTCTGCAGTGGACCGGGTCGTGGGAGCCATAGCGGGGCTGGATGGCGGTTGGAATTGGCTGATGTGGCTGAAAGCGTTGGCCTGACTGGTTGTACGACATTTCTGCGGGATCAGCGATGTCGACCGATCAATCATCCCAGAAATTGGCGGAGGCGTCCGGAACGAGGGTGGAGCGGCTTGGAGGGAGGTCGATCCGCGATCTAGATGCAAAAGCAGAAGTCGGCCGCAAGGACGCAGCGGTCCAGAAGCCCCGATCGAATCAGACGCAGGGCGCGACTCACACGTATTAGGGATCGGGACGGGGCACTATAGCGACGTGGAACCGGAAGGAACGCCATGCGATCGTGAGCACCGGTGGCCTTCAGCGGGCGGGATGGCGAGGTCAGACCAAATTGATACGTTCCTGGGAAATCCCGGAGAGGAATCCGACAAAGGGGAGGGTCGGAGGTGGAGAGCGAGAGGAAGAAGGAGAGAACAAGAGGAAAAGTTAGGGAGCAACTCTAATTTTCATACATCCAAAACATAATTCAAAAGAGTACAATTCCACCCCTTATAAGTGCGAGGTATGACCAAATAAGAAATACAACATAACGAGAAAGAAATAAATGCGCACAACCAAATAGGAAATAACGAAATAGGAAATAAATAAATGTCAGGCTGACGCCTCGTCTTCGGTCTCTCTTTCCGCAGACGAACCCGTCGTCGTCTTCCTCCGCGTGCGGACCCGCCACAGTGTCTACTCGGCGTGAGCGAGTCCCGCCAACATGCGCAATTGCAGCACCCTGGCTGATGTTACTCTTGACAAATGTGGAGCTAAATCAATTTTTAGAGGATTTCTACCACACTATGGTGTTAACTATGATGAAACTTTCACCGATACCGCAATGATGATTGTATGAAGCATGTTTGTTGTTACCTCTGCTCATTCATGTACTATCTTCCATATACAACCCCGTATTTGTCGTGTGGTCTCATCAGACCAACAGGTAAAATGATGTTGAGCATAGACGAGCACTTGCAGTGGATGACGAGTTTTGGGCCCATTCAGGGCTGATTTGGCGACTTTCCATATATGACGTGCTCGGATCGACGATCGGACTCCGCAAATGTGTTCAGATTCGCAACGATTTGATATATTATTTCACTATTTTGCATTTTATTTTGATGTATTTAGGTGGCCCCACCTTTGGCCAGTCATATCCATCGATGGTGGGATGCCCTAATCCTCCTTTTATTATAAATAGGTGATTTGTGGGCTGGTTGAAGGATTGCAGGTTTTGGAGAAAGAAAATCCCGGAACTCCGCGATCACCCCAGGGTGTCGACGCCGTGGAACCCTATGTGACGACTCCTGAGTGCTCAAACTCCTCCCCAAGGTACTACCCATCCATAGCCTTCTTCTTCCCCCTCTGAAACCCTCATCCGCATCCCCAAACCCCTCCCAAAATCCGCTGATATGTTGTCCAGAATTCTTCTTCCATTTCACTATTCATAAATGAAATTTACTATTCATAAGGTATAGTTCCCCCCAGCAACAGGAAGCCGTCGGCTCCCTTTTACTCTCCCAACAAGCAGTCGGACCACCCCCTCCCCCCGCGCTTTCCGCCTCCCCTTCAGCCCGCTATTCCTCAGCTCGCTATTCCTCTACTGCCTGAAGGTTCTTTCGGCCACTCCTCCCACTCCACCCCACCGCCTCCATCCACCAACTTCCCCTCCCTCCTCCTGTGGAGCCACCATAGCAGCCTCTCACCCTTTTCCGGCCAGATTTTGACAATCCAGCCCAACCCAGCCTTTCCCTCCACGACTCCACCCATTTTTCTTTCCCTAGCCCGGATCCGTTCTCAAAACATCGGATCTATCCACCCCGTCTGGAATTATACCTACGTGGCCAGATCTATCCATTTTCGGTCCGTTCCCACCCTCCACCGCCGAGGACAACCACCGTCATCATTTCCACGCCACCGGTTCCACGCCCGATCGCCGTCCTACACTTCCGGCTCTGTATTCTTTAGTGACTTGGTCAGCCCACTACTTGGTAAGTCTTCGTTGTACTGGATTATTATTTTTAGCATATTTATATTGGATTGGATCTTGTGCTTGTTGTGAATCTCTTGCATGACAGTTGTTTGTTAGATAAATATTGTGATTTGTAGAACTTTATTCGCCGTGCGCTCTAGCTTTGGCCATCCATACGGAGGAAAACCTAAGCTTGTTTTTGCCCAAATAAATTATTTTGTCTTACTTTTGAATTATTTGCGAGGGATGATTTTATTTATTATCCAATTGTGATCTCACAGTCGGAATTTTGCAACATGTAGGGTTAGGTCATCGCATTTTCCGCCGCCTATAGATTCATCCCGCGTCATAAAAGGGTTAAGATTCGCTTACCGCTAGTGGCATCGCTACCGTGCGGCGCTAACACCAGAAGATACGACGTGCTTCTAGTCGATCGGACAGGCTTCTAGCCAATCGGCCAGGCTTTTAGCCGATTGGCCAGACTTCTAGCTGATACGCCTACCGCTGGCGGTATCGCTTCCGCTTTCTCTAGCATCAAGGCAACATCATATGAATTGAGCATCTCAAGCCGACATGCCCATATCGCCTGGAAGCGCTTGTATATAGTCAACACAACATTATGGAGGTGGGGCGAGTACAGCCAGGGGGACTAGTGCACTCGTCAACCATGTGTGAGTGCACCCCTGACAGCTTGCACCCGCCCCCAGTTCAGTGCGAGTACCCATCATCACCGGGAAGTCGCCACCCCCAGGCGAGCACGCCTGAAGTGGCATGTACTCGCCCCCTAGGGGGTAAATCAATTTTCCCATGGTATTTCATGTTGGTCTGCGGTTAGCCATACCAAACAACAGGATTTCGCTATTAGCAGACCAGTTTGGGCTGCGGATAGTAATTTTAAATGAGGGATTCCACTATCCGCAGACCATTTCCAGAAAATTATAAATAGGCCCCCCAAGGGCACCTATGGAGAGGTCTGTTTTTTCGAAGGCTGGTTCTGGTTGGCAAGAACTCCTGCACTCTGTTCATCCAGGTTTCCGGGTTGACATTCAAGTGCTCTCAAGTGCCCTCCAGGGTGCCCAACTCAACTTAGGTTTGGGAGGGGAAGCTCTCTTTGATCTTCCAGGTTTGTGGCGGGACCTTCTCGCTGCGCTGCAGCTCACGAGATCTTTTTCTAGTTGCCCACCTTTATGAGTGAGGTTCATTGCTCCAAGTGCCCGACTTAGTGTTCCCTCTCGGAAGAAGTAAGCGCAAGCTACACCCAGTTGATCCGAACTCCTCTTGAACCTAGGTTTTCGGGTTCAACATTCCAGATGGGCGTAAAAAATACATTTCTTCTTGATGAGTTATCTGTGATATCTATGACACCTCTAGGCATGACCTACTCTAATCCACAGGTCTGTCTTATTCGTAAGGTTTTTCAGGGCCTCAAGTGTTAACCCAGAAATCGGCGATTCTTCCCAAGGTAGCCAGCTGGCTAGTCGCGCTCCTTAGATTCTCCCTTTTGATCGCGACAAACCCCAGCATAGGCGGACAGTTTTCCCTGTCCGTCTAGGTCCCCTTGCAACCGCATGCTCTGCGAGACGGCGGGCTGTTCCCATAGCTCACCCTCGTAGGCCATGCGGTTAGGCCCGCTAACCGTTTAATGCTTTTCCTTGCAGGAGTCCTCCAACAGCACCGCAAGGGGCGGTCTTCCAAGTCCGCCCAAGGGGGCTCCGACCTCCCTGCCGCTCGAGGGGCGGCGGCCTCCTGCCGCCGTCCGCCGAGGCCGCCCACCAGGGGCGGCCTCCGTCTGCCCGTCAGCCGGGCGGACTCCACCCGGAGTCCGCCCAGGCCGCCCGCTAGGGGGCGGCCCGGCCAGCCGGGCGGACTCCCCCCGGAGTCCGCCCGCTAGGGGGCGGCCCGGCCTGCCGGGCGGACTCCACCCGGAGTCCGCCCAGGCCGCCCGCTCGGGGGCGGCTCGGCTTGCCGGGCGGACTCCACCCGGAGTCCGCCCAGGCCGCCCGCTCGGGGGCGGCCTCCGTTCTCAGCTTCCTACAGCTTGCTTCGCCAACCTGGCGGACTCCAATTTCCAGTCCGCGGAGTCCGCGCAGGTCGTCATGTTGACGTCACTGGGCCCCGCTTCTTGAAGATCTTGCCCAGGTCTATAAATACCCCCTGATGCTTCTCATTTTGGGGGGGGGGATCCAGAGTTTCGGAGGTGGAGACAAGTCTTGCCAGCAGACCCTGCGGACTCCGTTTTCCTGTCCGCGCAGTCCTCCGCCAGCCTGCCAGCAGACCCTGCGGACTTAGTTTTCCTGTCCGCGCAGTCCTCCACAGCTTACCTGCAGCTTGCCAACAAGCTCTGCAGACTCAGTTTTCCAGTCCTCCAGCAGCTAGCAGCCTCTTTTACTTAGTCTCTGGCAGCTTCTCTTCTCTGCTTTCTGGCAATTTCTTCTCCCTTAGCCGCCAGCTTCTCTTTGTACCCCTTTAATGCTTTGTTGTGAAGGTGTACTTGTAAGCTTGTAACCTCTCGCTATTAATCAAAGGAAAGCCCGTCGCAAGAGTGGCATTTCGGCCGCGGCGGCCGAAGTGTGCTGTTGCCGCTGCTAGCGGCCCCCTCTTCTCCTCTGCTCAGCAAGCCTTGCTCCTCTGCTCAGCAAGCCTTGCTCCTCTGCTCAGCAAGGCTTGCTCCTCTGCTCAGCAAGCCTTGCTCTCTGCTCAGCAAGCCTTGCTCCTCTGCCCAGCAAGTCTTGCCCTCAGCTCAGCTCAGCTCTTCTCGGGAACCAACCTGCAAGTGCAACCGTCGCAGTAGCTGTCTGCTCGGCAACTCCTGATCAACCTCCTCTTCCTCTCTTGATCAACCCTCTCTGTTGATCAAGCCTCTCCTCTGCTCTCAGCAGCCTCTCCCTTACCCCCGCAACCCTCCTTGAACAAGCTGTTTGCTCCCCTCTCGAGCACTCAGAAGCTTCCCTCTCCCTTACCCCCGCAACCTTCTCCTTCCTCCTCACCTAGCCTGTGAGACCAGACACCCCCTCCGTATTAGCTGTGCCCCCAGTGCCGTTTTCGCGCATCAACAGTTTTGGTGCGGTGAGCGTGGACCTTCAGCTCACGCGCAGTCCTTCAGATCCGAACCGGCAGTGAAAGCGACAGTTAACCATGTCAGACCATCAATCAGCCGAGAACCTTGCTCCAAGTCCCAGTGAAGATCCTCTCTGGGAAGCCCTTGAGCAGACGCGCCGTGAGAATGCTCAACAATTCTAGGCGATCAACAAAGTTCTTGCTGCAATCACGCAGCGATTGGACGCTCATCCAGCAACAGCTCCAGCAGCTCCAGCTGCTCCAATCAATCCAACGCCAACATTAGAGCATCAGCAAGCTTACTCTCAAGCTTGCCCGTCGTTCTATCCTCCTTACACCCCAACCTTTCCGCAAGGGCAACTCCTTTGCGAACTCAAGATGAAGAGTTTGCTGCTCGCCATAACTTCTTCCGGGAAGCAGCCCGGGGAAGTCCTGCTAGAGTTCTCAATTTTCAGGGAAGCCATCTCTACCCTTCAGCTCCTGCCTTTGCTCCTCCTGCAGCAACTTTTCCTTTTCATCCTCATGCTCTTTTTGCAGCTGCAGCTTATGCTTCTTTCTTTCCTTATGCTGTAGGAGAGCAAGAAGAACCTTCACCATTCGCGGAGAATGTTCGTCATGAGCCAACTCCAGCAAATTTCAGAGAGCCTCGACTGCCAATCTACACTGGAGAGACAGATCCAGTAAAGCACCTCCAGGATTTTGAGTCAGCCGTTGCTCTCAAAACCCTTTCAGATGCAACCAAGTGCAAGCTCCTTGTCATCTCCTTTGATGGGCAAGTGAGGGACTGGTTCTATGGCCTCCGTCCTCACTCCATCACTTCCTCCCTTGATCTTCGAAGGGAGTTTCTTCTTAGATTCTCTACATCAATCAAGAGAAAGGCGGTCCTAAAGCCCTCTTTGAGATCAAGCAGCACGGAAATGAGACTTGGTCTCAGTTTGTTGATCGATTCCAAAGAGAGATTTTGGACATCGAAGTTTCTGATCAAGAAATGTACAGAGTGGCTCTTATCCACGGTCTTCGTGAAGGGCCTCTCAAGTTTGAAGCCAATGTCCGTGCTCCAAGGACATATCAAGAGTTGATTGCTCGAGCCAACTCATATATCCGAGGCGAAAAGAGCAATCCAGGCTTCGTCTCCAAGCTTTTGTCCGAGGAGGATCTCTCTCGCAAGCATCCTCCAAGGTCTCCTCACAATCACTTCCCAACTCACTCAAAGAAGGAGAGAAGGATTCATCGCCATCGATACTCCTTCCCGAGCCGCGATCGTGCTCAAGACTCATTGCTGCCGCTAGCTCCGACTTTGCAAACAGCAGCAGTTCAACAGCAGCAGGACGATGACTTGCATGAGTCTGATCTCGACGAGGTCATGCAAGAAGTAATCCAGATCATGAAAGACAGGACAAACTTCAAGAAGCCCTATCGACCAGCAGATCAAAGATCTAGGGGTTCAGAACCTTACTGCGAATTTCACAAAGAACCAGATCACCTAACAGAAGACTGCCGAGCATTCCGGCAGCTTGTGCAAAGGATGCTCCGACAGGGGAAGATGCATGACCTGCTTCCTAAAGAAGAACGCCCTGATCCAGCAACTTCAAAGGGCAAAGAAGTTGCAGACGTTCCTTGCTCCTCAAGGGGAGTGAACCAAGTCGAAGAGCCTCCCCTCCTCGTTGTCAACAATACTGTCGAATGCTTCGATGCCGATGACGAAGGTGTGCTTGGAAGGCTATTCTGACCAAGCGATGGACTTCACAGTCCTCCAAAGCTCCTAGCGAGCTCCATGGGTTATCTCAACCTTTGCTCTCTCTCTTCAAACATTTTCATTTCATCAAACACTTCTCAGTGTTCTTTACTTGCTTTTCTACAAAGCTTTTTATCAGGGATCTTATACTGACACAGTTCCCTTCTTGTGCTGCTCCTTCCTCTTCCTCTCTCTCTCTGAAGGATCAGTACGGCAATGAGATATCACCGAGTCTGAAACGTTCCCTCCGTAGATTGTTCTCGCACAACCGCTACGACCACATATGGCGGGAGTATACCCATGTGTGTAGTGGGAGCAGTTCAATCGCGGAAATGGGCTTCAGATTTCGGATCCTGGCCGGCATCTGACACAGAGTGTGTGCTAGGGGAGCCCCATGTGTTAGCTCTGCTGTGCTTTGCTTAGGATACATTACAGTCATGATGATCTTTGCTTGACAAGCAATGGCGACCAAGCGTAGCCTTGTCTCTTCGATCATCACCTAACTGTAATTGTTGAACACTCCGGTATCCTCGATCCGTGCCTTCTCGGGTTCTCACAACTCCACTGATCAATACACAGACAAGCTAGGCCTCTTGGCGCAACCAGTCTCATTGATCAGTGATGCTTGTGCCCAAGGCAAGAGAGCGTTGCTTCTAGCGATCCTTCTCAGGATCTTTCCCTTGCTTTTCTCTTTTGTGCCCTCCTTGAGGATGCGCGGCCAGCCCGCTTTGAGTAGGACTATACTCGGGATGAATTTTCGGGCAAGTGATGCATAAGGCCCACGGGGAACACCTGTGGCAGCATTCAACCCTCTTTAGTCATTCCGAGTGTAGACCTCCTTTTCTCTCTTCCCTCCTTTCACAGGTGAGCAGGTTAATCCAACCTACCAAAAGGATTCCGACATTCATTTTGATCATGTCCATCCAGGCATATCGACAGCTAGCGCTCGATTCATTAATCTGGGCTTCATGATAATGTTCATTGGGCATTTTTCCTGCTATTTGGTCATATCAACCTTATCTCATCAACCTTCATGGGTTATCTCAACAATTTTGGTGCAGTTATCTTCATGTCTTGTTCGTTTCTAATTTCTCTCCTCGCAGAGGTTAGCAAACCCTTGCAAGCCTTCTCCATAGGTACTTGCAAGCCCCTTTCATATGCATATTGTCTGCTTCTAACTTTTCTCTTTGTAGAGACCAACAGACACCTGCAAGTCATATCCAGGTACTTGCAGTTTAAATCATTATTTTATATCTGCTGCTCACTCTTCACTTTGCAGTGGTTAGCAGACATCTGCACGTCATATTCAGGTACTTGTAAGTTACTTTCATGCACTGTGCGTACTTTTAACTCTTCTTTTGCAGAAGCCACCAAAGATTTGCAAGTTCCCTGCAACTCATTTTTCTTTCTTTCTTGTATACTCTTCTTCCTTCCCTTTTTTGCAGAGTATAACAGGTGCTTGCAAGTCTCTATCAGGTACTTGCAAGTTATTATGTCTTTCTGTTTTACTCACTTTTGTTTTGCACAACTTAACGGAAGACCCACCTTCTTCGTTTTGCAAAAGCAAACTCAGGTACACACTCGATGTACCACCCATACATGCTTACCCCAACTTTCCTCTTGCAGGAAAATAGACAGGAAACACCAAGCTTGTAAGGAGAGTCTTCAGGTTCTATCTCTCCTCGCCCCCCTTCTCTTTCCTTTGGGGTGGATCACGATTTTCGTGGGTCTCCAACTTTTTCGAAGTTCCCTTCGGAACCTAAAAAAGTGCGGGGATTATGTTAACCCAGAAATCGGCGATCCTTCCCAAGGTAGCCAGCTGGCTAGTCGCGCTCCTTAGATTCTCCCTTTTGATCGCGACAAACCCCAGCATAGGCGGACAGTTTTCCCTGTCCGTCTAGGTCCCCTTGCAACCGCATGCTCTGCGAGACGGCGGGCTGTTCCCATAGCTCATCCTCGCAGGCCATGCGGTTAGGCCCGCTAACCGTGTAATGCTTTTCCTTGCAGGAGTCCTCAAACAGCACCGCAAGGGGCGGTCTTCCAAGTCCGCCCAAGGGGGCTCCGGCCTCCCTGCCGCTCGAGGGGCGGCGGCCTCCTGCCGCCGTCCGCCAAGGCCGCCCACCAGGGGCGGCCTCCGCCTGCCAGGCCGCCCACCCGGGGCGGCCTCTGCCCGTCAGCCGGGCGGACTCCACCCGGAGACCGCCCAGGCCGCCCGCTAGGGGGAGGCCCGGCCATTCGGGCGGACTCCCCCCGGAGTCCGCCCAGGCCGCCCGCTAGGGGACGGCCCGGCCTGCTGGGCGGACTCCACCCGGAGTCCGCCCAGGCCGCCCGCTCGGGGGCGGCCCGGCCTGCCGGGCGGACTCCACCCGGAGTCCGCCCAGGCCGCCCGCTCGGGGGCGGCCTCCGTTCTCAGCTTCCTACAGCTTGCTTCGCCAACCTGGCGGACTCCAATTTCCAGTCCGCGGAGTCCGCGCAGGTCGTCATGCTGACGTCACTGGGCCCCGCTTCTTGAAGATCTTGCCCAGGCCTATAAATACCCCCTGATGGTTCTCATTTGGGGGGGGGGGATCCAGAGTTTCGGAGGTGGAGACAAGTCTTGCCAGCAGACCCTGCGGACTCCGTTTTCCTGTCCACGCAGTCCTCCGCCAGCCTGCCAACAGACCCTGCGGACTCAGTTTTCCTGTCCGCGCAGTCCTCCACAGCTTACCTGCAGCTTGCCAACAAGCTCTGCAGACTCAGTTTTCCAGTCCTCCAGCAGCTAGCAGCCTCTTTTACTTAGTCTCTGACAGCTTCTCTTCTCTGCTTTTTGGCAATTTCTTCTTCCTTAGCCGCCAGCTTCTCTTTGTACCCCTTTAATGCTTTGTTGTGAAGGTGTACTTATAAGCTTGTAACCTCTCGCTATTAATCAAAGGAAAGCCCGTCGCAAGAGTGACATTTAGGCCGCGGCGGGCGAAGTGTGCTGTTGCCGCTGCTAGCGGCCCCCTCTTCTCCTCTGCTCAGCAAGTCTTGCTCCTCTGCTCAGCAAGGCTTGCTCCTCTGCTCAGCAAGCTTTGCTCTCTGCTCAGCAAGCCTTGCTCCTCTGCCCATCAAGCCTTGCCCTCAGCTCAGCTCAGCTCTTCTCGGGAACCAACCTGCAAGTGCAACCGTCGCAGTAGTTGTCTGCTCGGCAGCTCCTGATCAACCTCCTCTTCCTCTCTTGATCAACCCTCTCTGTTGATCAAACCTCTCCTCTGCTCTCAGCAGCCTCTCCCTTACCCCCGCAACCCTCCTTGAACAAGCTGTTTGCTCCCCTCTCGAGCACTCAGAAGCTTCCCTCTCCCTTACCCCCGCAACCTTCTCCTTCCTCCTCACCTAGCCTGTGAGACCAGACACCCCCTCCGTATTAGCTGTGCCCCCGGTGCCGTTTTCGCGCATCAACATCAAGCATGCTCTACTAGCATTATTTTCTAGATTCAAGCTTTGTGTTTATTCTAATGCTGATTGAGCAAGAGATGTTACTGATGGGCCATTCACTGCTTGGTATTGCGTTTGTTGGATGTTCTTTGATTTTTTGAAAGTCAAAGCAGCATGTGCTCTCAAAATCTGGTGCTAAGGCGGATTATTGAACAATAGTTACCACTTACCACTATTGAGATCACTTGCTTTCACTGGCTACTTACTGGAATAAGTATACTAGTTTTTGTTTATACTTCCCTACATTATAAGTTTATAACAAAACTAGTGTTGTTTATAACAAAACGAAGTATATAAATGCTATTTGTCACTATGTTTACCAACAATATCACAATGAGACTATTACTCTACCTTCACTTCCCTTTCAGTTGTAGATAACTATTTTTTTCACTGAGGCTCGGACCGTCCAAAGGTACTATTTTATTTTTGGAAATTTTTTGTTATTGAACCCAATGTTGGTGCACTATGTAACATCCTAGAATTTTAAAGAAAAAATATAGTAATAAATATTAGAGGAAGTTAAATTTCAATTAGTTTCAAAGTTTGTCTCAAATTTTAATTTGGGAAAATTAATTACCTCGAAAACAAATGTAAGAAAAGAGCAAGATTAAATCATAAAATATCTAGAAAAGAGCAAGATTAAATCATAAAATATCTAGAAAAGAGCAAGATTAACTCATACATATTAGCGGAAGTTTGCTCTTTTCTCGAAAAGGTAAGAAAAGAGCAAGATTAAATCATAAAATATCTAGAAAGCAATAAAAATAAAATTCCCTTAATTATTTTACTTCATTTCAGAATATTAATTAAGATTATATCATAAAATATCTAAAGAGCAATTGAAATTAATTTTCCTTAATTATTTTATTTAATTTCAGTATATTAATAAAATAAGGAATTCAAGATTAATTATTTAAAGATAAAATGGTAAAAAAGTAATTATTTAATGGATTAACTTTGGATGTGATAAGAACTCATTCCACCCAAGACCCATCATGACCCATTTAGAGGACTAATTCAATTTTTGAATAAAATGCAACCATCATTCATGACGGGAAAATTGAAATTTCAAAAGAATTATCAAAGTAGGAAAGAAGTAAAGACACTTGATGGATCCATTAATTGAAGTAAATTAAGATAGAGGGAATGAATCCTAACCAATAAATGTGTTAGAAAAGCCCATGTAAATGGGATCATATTGGGCCCTTGTTTTCTCCTTTTTCTTCTTTTCCTTTTAGTCCCACATCATTGTATATGATTTCTTCTCTCCTTTTCTCCCTTATATATTTGTATTCTCTCCCTGTATTTGGATATAGAAGCAATACATACAAGCTTTGATGTTTTCCAACATGGTATCAGAGCCAGGTTATCCGACCTCGCTGTTTCCCCTTTTCAAACCGCCCGGCTTTGCTTCTTGCCTATCCGCTCTCCCTCTGCGGCCTGCTCCTCTTCTCGCCCGGGTAGCAGCCTGTTCCTACCCATCTCCTCTCTCACCGGCTTCTCCCTTGTTAAGCCGCTGACTCTCCTCTTCCTCTCTCCCTCCCGTGGATCCACCCCCCGCCCCCTTTTTATAACTTCCACTCTCCTCTTCTTCTCTCTCCCGTGGGACCGACTTCTCTCTGCTTCTAACCGCTTGCGGTTTGTCTGCGTACCGCTCGCGGCCTCTCTACTCTAGCCGCTCGAGTTCCTACTCGCGACCTCTCTCCTCTAGCCGCTCGAGTTCCTACTCGCGGCCTCTCTCCTCTAGCCGCTCGAGTTCCTACTCGCGACCTCTCTCCTCTAGCCGCTCGAGTTCCTATTCGCAGCCTCTTTCTAGCCGCTCGAGTTCCTACTCGCGGCCTCTCTCTCCTAGCCGCTCGAGTTCCTACTCGTGGCCTCTCTCCTCTAGCCGCTCGAGTTCCTCATGCAGTCTCTCTTTTGCTAGTCGGGCGGTTTGTTCTCACCGCGGCGGCTTCTTCTTCTTCTTATTCTCTTTCCCGTGCGGTCTCTGCCCCTCCAATTCGCAGCGGTCTTCTCCGGCTCCATGGGATCCTCTGTTGACTCTACTGGACAGGCGGTTACTCCTCCTGCTGACCGCCCGGCCTCTCTTCCAGATCTTCGAGATGAGTTGCGGATCACCACTATATCCTTATCTGGGAAGAAAACCTTTGTTCCATGGGCCCACTCGGTTCGGCGTGTTCTTCAGGCCAAGGGCCTTGTGCTTCACCTTACTAACGCTCCTCCTGTTCCCAATACGGAGGAGTGGCTACGCAATGACGGTCGAGTTCAAACATGACTCCTTAACTCTCTAGAGGGTGAGCCATACCAAATGGTCATGTACAATGAGACCGCCAAAGACATGTGTGAGGAGCTTCACTCCTTATACTCTGGAACATCCCCCGGGTCAGAAACCGGTTGGGTGTAAGTGAGTCTTCGTCATCAAACACGCCGCTGATGGGACGATTGACCGTCTCAAGGCTCGGCTAGTCGCCCGTGTCTTCACCCAACAACCCGGGCTGGACTATGAAGAAACCTTTTTCCCGGTGGCCAAACTCAACACCGTTCGTGTTCTTATCTCGGTGGTTGTCCATCGCCGGTGACCCTTACTACAACTGGATATTAAGAATGCCTTTCTGAATGACGACTTGCAAGAAACTGTCTATATGCAACAACCTCCCGGGTTTGGGACCACGGGGGAGTCTCAGGTTTGCCGTCTTCAGAAAGCTCTGTATGGCCTCAAACAATCACCACGGGCATGGTTCGACAGGTTCAACAAATCTCTTTGGGAGGTTGGTTTTTCTCGCAGCACGGCCGACTTCTCGATGTTCACTCGCCACCGTACAGTGGGGACGGTTCTTTTGTTAGTTTATGTTGATGACATCATCATTACAGGCGATGACTCACAGGGAATACAAGAGGTCAAACGACATCTCGGTACCGTTTTTCAAACAAAGGATCTGGGACCCCTCCGGTATTTTTTGGGCCTTGAGGTGGCTAGACGGCCAGATGGTCTCGTCCTCTCCCAGCGAAAGTATTGTCTCGACCTTTTAATGATGCAGGTTACTCGGGGTGTAAGCCGATCAATACCCCAATGGATGTGAATCACAAGTTATGTGCCCAGGCTTCCGACTCAGATCTCTTACTTGAGAATCCTGAATACTATCGCCGTCTAGTTGGAAAATTGATCTACCTCACGGTAACTAGACCGGACATATCCTTCGCAGTTGGTATTGTCAGCCGGTATCTGCATTCTCCCCAAAAATCTCATCTTCACGCCGTTGAACGCATTCTCAGATACCTCAAAACGGCCCCTGATCAAGGATTAGTCTACAAGACCTCATCTTCAGCTCCTACATTGATAGCTTAATCGGATGCTGATTACGCTGGTTCTTTTGATGATCGACGGTCAACCAGTGGGTTTTGCACATATTTTGGAGGACACTTGATTACGTGGCGGAGCAAGAAACAAGCCGTTGTAGCTCGATCATCTGCTGAGGCTGAATACCGGGCAATGGCGTCTGTAGTATCTGAACTAACATGGCTGGAGAGTCTTCTTACCGATCTTGGTGTACGACTTCCTTCCCCAGCTCTTCTCCTTTGTGATAGCCAAGCGACAATACATATTGCCAAGAACCCGGTATTCCACGAGAGAACTAAACATATTGAAGTTGACTGCCACTTCATCAGAGAAAAGGTTCAAATGAAGAAGATTGACTTGAAGCATGTTCCCGGGACAGAACAAGTTGCGGATGTGCTCACTAAAGCTCTTCCCAGTACACTCTTCTATCAGTGCTTGTCCAAGCTTGGTGCATACGATTTGTACGCTCCAGCTTGCGGGGGAGTGTTAGAAAAGCCCATGTAAATAGGCTCATATTGGGCCCTTGTTTTCTTCTTTTTCTTCTTTTCCTTTTAGTCCCACATCATTGTATAGGATTTCTTCTCTCCTTTTCTCCCTTATATATTTGTATTCTCTCC
Organism: Platanthera guangdongensis; assembly: GCA_039583875.1. Taxonomy (NCBI): domain Eukaryota; kingdom Viridiplantae; phylum Streptophyta; class Magnoliopsida; order Asparagales; family Orchidaceae; genus Platanthera; species Platanthera guangdongensis. The sequence continues at coordinate 307,049,905 of CM077153.1, read as the reverse complement.
TTGTATTTGGATATAGAAGCAATACATACAAGCTTTGAGGTTTTCCAACAAAATGTAATAACTCCCCATTCAATGGAGCTTGTAAAACTTGGCCATGATCAGTATCGTTTGGTGGGAAACCGTTAAAGAAAGAATTGATGATAAACACTTAGATAGAAAAATATTTAATCATTCTTTTTCATCTCTCTTTCAAGAATCGATGATAATCATTTAGAGAGGAATACTTTATGATTCTTTTTCCTCTCTTTCATTCCCTCTTACCTAACCGTGAGGCCTTTTAGAGAGGAGTGCTTGGTCGAAATCCATCCAAAGGGTGGTAAAGAAGTTCTTGGTTGAAATCAATGGCTCCAAAGGAAAAATAGAAAATTGGGAGAAAAATGAGGAAATCCATCAAGGTTAAATCCCTATTACCTTGTTCAGATTCTTAGAAATAGCATAGATCATGTTCTTGTGATGTTAGGTTCATGTTGATGTCCTCCATGTTATAGATATTATCCTTGTGGTTGCTTTGAAAGTTTAGTGATTATAAATACAAGTTGATTTAGATCTCTCTAAGATTTATGATGATATTCACCTTGCTATTAATCTAAATGCTGTGTTTTTGAAGTTCATAAATTGTATATGAAAGTGATTTAGATATAATCTTGTGATGAACATGCTCTAATTGAAGTTCTTAGGAGTTAATATATCTCTTCATAATCTATGATTGAATTCTTGTAAATGTTATAACAACTCTTCTTGATATGTTGTGGCCATGGAACTATTAATATAATAATATTCTTGAAGAATTTGGTTATTCTAATCTCATAACACTTCTTATGTTATCAGGGAATTATTTAGAAGTGATTAGGATAAATGTTGATGTTAGCTAATATTTGTATTACCATATATATATAGGGGGTTTTCTTTTTCAATACAATAATTTTATTTTTCCCTTCGTCGATCGGCGGACGAGGTCCGATTGGCGCCCCGGATGGCCGCCGCTCCGCAACCGTCTGATTTTCTTCATTTTTCTCAGCAAAGTTTCGCTTTTCATTCCTCTGCCTTCTACTAGGGGAATCAAGCAATCTCTCCACCGGATCTCCCTATATCATGGATCTTCAGATTTTTCTCTCTTTTGCTTTCTTTCATAAAAAAGCCTTCTACTTTCTCATCAAGCCTCCTTTGACTTCAACACCGAAGGATCTATTGTTCTAGGATCCGAGGCGGTCCTATTGGTGGTGTGACATTTTTTTCGGTATCACCCTTTTTCCGGCGATTTCGTGGAGGCTTGTTTCTTTTTGGAATTTTTTCATCTACCGGCACATCTTTGTTCTCAGATTTCATTATGTCTGACGCGGTTGATTCTCCTGACGTATCACAGCCCGCTGGATCTACCCGGGTTGGGCATGATCATACGACGTCTCAGATCACCACGATTCGTCTTGTTACAACAAATTACCTATCATTGTCTTGATCTATTACCTTGGCCCTTAAGAGTTGGCGTTTGTTTTGCTATGTTAACGCGACTATTACGGAACCAACACGGACCTCATTTACATGAGCTCAATGAGAATCAGAGAACTCTTTGGTTATTTCATGGTTGATTAATTCCATGTAAGAGACTATTCATGAAATTACCTATTCTTGGATACCGCAGCAGATATTTGGAGTCGTGATGAATCTACCTATTCCCGGAAAGGCAACACTCCTCAGATCTTTCAGCTACGACGAAAGATATTTCTCCTTCGACAGGGGGATCGACCACCGTCCGTGTAATGCCCTAATTTCAAAATTATTATTGGGGTGCGAGTAGCGAGTGTGGTTGGCGGTTAGAGGTTGTATTTTCGGTGTGCGTTTAGAGGGGCGGACTGCAGTTAGCAGTTTGGGCTGCAGATAGCGACTTTGAGTTAGGGTTTTTATAAAACCCTAACACTCTCCTCTCCTCTTTCTCAGTCGCACACCCTCCCTCTCCCGACCTAAGTCTTCTCTCCCGATCCCTCTCCCTCTCTCCTGTCGCCGGCTAGAAGGAGCAGCCCGAGCAGTCATCCCGTCACCGCTGGAAGGGTCCGAGCCCCTCTCCCCCTTTCTCGGTCTCTCTCTCTCCCTCTCCCTCTCATGTCTCTCCTTTCACGCGCCGCCTGAAGGAGCCCGAGCCGCCTGGAAGGAAGAGCCCGACCTCCCTTTCTCTCCCATTTTCGGGAGCCACCGCCGCCTAGGAGGAGCTCCTATTGGCCGATCCTCCTCTCCTCTTGGCTGACCAAGAGGGGTTAGGGTTGGTCTTGCACTTGCTGGAGGTGGCCGACCGGTGGCGGTAGAAGTAGGTCAACTCGTGTTGGAGCTCGAATCGGCGTGTACAAGCCGGATCCGTGCGTGGATAGCCGCTACGAAGGTCGTCCGGGACCGAGCCATGCCTCCGAAATGCACGTCAAGCGTAACGACCTTTCTTCTTGGGCAGGTGAAGCCCTTAATTTGCATATTTACATGAAAGCCCCTCTCCACCGACGGGTGTGGGAAGAGTGCTCTCCGACGGGTCGATGTTTACATCCCCGCTATTAATTGCATTAGTACCCGGAAGCGCGAGTGCGGTTTAGACATGCTGTGTGATGCCCATCCGGACATGTTGGTCTGGATTGGTGATGTTCTGGGGTTCCCGGAGAAGACTCCGTGGAGGTTGTATGTTTGGAATTTGGGGGTCTGCACGGAGCTGTGGCGAGTACTGGAGGTGTGCTCCAGGAAATACCATAATATTTGCACGAGGTCGTTGGATCGTCGACATTAACTCCCGTGGAGTTTTGTCGTGTTTGTGCGAAGCCCGTCTCTCGGAGACCGTAGCGCTAGTGTGTGGAGTTGTGCGCCTTGAGTGCCCAAGTCAGGTGGCCGCGAGTGTCACCCTTGTTACATAACAATCGGTTATGTAGGCGATAACAGGCAAGGGGAGGTTGACCCGCGTCGTGCGTGTTCGACGATTTGAGCAACAGCTTGACTGAACTGTACCTGCACGGCTGCACTATGTGGTGTAGTGCGACTACCTAAGGAAACTGGTGGGTTGCTACAGACATAGGATAAAGCCGAGGACCTTGAGTCACAGCTAGCGAATGCTCAATGTATTGCCATCCAGTCCAGGACTGAGGATGGTGGTGGGACCCGGGGAAGTCCGGTACACCGATAAGGTACCCTGAGTGCACGAGACGTTGGGCCGGTTGCGCCAACGTTTGTGGTGTTTGGTGCTTGAATGGCATTCTAGCTTTATGTGATTATGCTAATCCGCTTGCAGGGAAGAAGCACCGCCACCCTGAGAAAGGGTGAGGTCGTTATAATTTGATCAACTCTTGCCGACCGTTGCTTTGTTTGCCACCGCTGGTGAAATGTTTGCTTGCAGGTGCTGCGGAGCCAAACGGGAAATAGCGGGCTGAAGTCCTTCTTGCTGAGCTGGCCCTCAAAGGCCCAATTGTTTATTTAGTTGTTTTTCATGTGTTGCCGGCCTGCGTGCCGATGTATGCAAACAATTTTATTTGGTTAAACGCTATTGATGTAAGGCCTTAAAGCCAAATATGTGGATGTCGTTATTTCATTCCTAATATCATGGTTAGTGGACATTCGCCTTTGGACATGGTTTTTATATAACTCTTTTTATTCTTCCGCTAGAATGCAACTCTGTGTTAGGATGCGTTTTCAAAATATTGCGGGTTTAGGGTTTCATTTAGTAACCCTTTTGTTTGTTTGTTTCCTATGACGTGGGGCCCCGGCCAGACCTTCTGTTATATTACTCGTGACGGATGGGGGGGTGTTACAGTTTGCTTATTATTTGGAGTTCACTCAGCTATATCAGGAGTATGACCATTTTACATCCCTCGACCTTGTTTGCACTGTTGATGCTCTTCTTGTTCGTGCTCACGAAGATCAGAATAGAGTGTTTGAGTTTCTACATTGTTTAGACCCAGACTTTGATCAGATTATTGTTCAGATCCTTGGCTGCATACCAGTCCCTTCATTGTCAGAGACTTATAACATTGTCCAGCAGGAATATGACCGCCGTCATTCTTGGAGTTTAGAGGGTATTTCTAGTGGTTCTGCACTTTCAGCTTCTCATTCTGGAGGCACCACTTCTCGGAATTTTAGGCCCCAGACCTCGGACAAAGACCACTTGATGTGTGATTATTGTGGTCGGAGTAGGCATACTCGCGACACTTGCTTCAAATTGTATGGGCCCCCTCCATCGAGAGCTGGCATGGTTCCTCGTGGGGGCCGTGGTGGACATGGTTGTGGCCGCTCAAATTTTAGCTCTCCCCGCTCTGCTCATCTGACTGAGTTCATTGATGATAGTACTTCCAGTGCCCAAATCTCAGAGCCCCTGTCTAACTGGGGTCTTTTCTGCTGATGAGATGATGACTCTCCGTCGCATGATGCAGGGGTTATCCTCGGAGCCCACTTCTGGTTCATCCTCATCCTTTGTTCATTCAGGTAGTCCAAGTGCTCACTCTGCTACTGTACCGTCTGCCACTCATTGGATTATTGATTCTGGAGCCATAAATCATATGACTGGGTCATCGTCAGGTTTTGTTTCATATTCACCATTATCTGGCAGAGACAAAGTAATCATTGCCGATGGAACTCTTTCCTCTATTGCAGGAAAAAGCTCTATCACTTGCTCTTCTCTTACCTTGGCTTATGCCTTTTATGTCTCTTCTTTTACTCGCAAGCTCTTATTTGTTAGTCATATTATAAATTCCATGAATTACTCCATCACTTTCTTTCCTTCTTATTGTGTCTTTCAAGTCCTGCAAACGAAGACGGTGATTGACTCCAGTAGAATGTGTGATGGATTGTATGTGTTTGATGTCATTGTTCCTCAGGCCTTTTATGCTCACCAGCTTCCTCAATTGGCTACCTGGCATCGTCACTTGGGCCACCCCTCTAATTCTACTATGCATACGTTATTTTCTAGTTTTTCATCTTTTGTTTTTAAAACTTTTATGTGGGATGCTTGTGAACTTGCTAAGCATAAACGTGCCTCTTTCAATCACTTGTCTAAGCCTTATGTTGTATCATTTCATACTATTCATAGTGATGTATGGGGCCCTAGTCATGTTGCTTCGATCTCTGGTTATCATTGGTTTGTTTATTTCATTGATTGTTTTTCTCGTACCACGGGGTTTATTTGATGCATAGTAAAAATGAAGTGTTCTCTCTTTTTCAAAAAATTCATAAAATGATTTCGACTCAATTTGGTGCTACCATTAAAATTCTTCGCAGTGATAATGAGCGTGAATATATGGATATCAAATTTGAAAACTATTTGAGTTCTCATGGTATCGTTCATCAAACCACTTGTGTACATTCTCCTTGATTTGTTAAAACAGACAAGAGGAGTGGTTGCAAGTCTGTTGATACTCCTATTGAAGTGAACCACAAACTTGGACGTGATGATGGGGAGTTAGGGGAAGATATTTCTGGTTATCAGAAGTTGGTTGATAGACTGATCTTCCTATCTCATACCCGTCCAGACATCTCATATGCAGTAGAAGTGGTAAGTCAATACATGCATTCCCCTAATGTCCGACATCTTGATGTTGTGCCCAGAATTTTGAGGTATTTGAAGACCTCACTTGGTAGGGGAATTCTATTCTCCCCTAGTGATCACTTTAAAATTAAAATATATACTGATGCTGACTGGGCCAGATCGGTTGATGATAGGAGATCTACCACATGATATTGTTCTTTTATTAGGGCTAATCTGGTCACATGGAGAAACAAGAAACATGTAGTGGCTCGCTCTAGTGCAGAGACTGAGTTTAGAGCCATGACTCATGGGATATGTGAGGGGATGTGACTTCGTTCGCTCTTGAATGATATTGGTTTATTGGAAACTAGACCTTTCAATTTGTATTGTGACAATAAGGCTGCAATCAATATGTAGAAGTAGAGAAACCTCCAACCTTGTATATACTCCTTGAATGAATAATTACAAGTATGAATACATTTATATAGGAAGAGAGTAAGGAGAGAAGATCCCAATCCAAGATGTGAGACTAAAAATAAGAAATAAATGGGCCTTATAAATGGGCCTTTACACGGTCTTTTCTAACGCTCCCCCGCAAGCTGGAGCGTACAAATCGTAGGCGCCAAGCTTGGATAAAAACTGGTAGTATAACGGTCTGGAGAGAGCTTTGGTCAAAATATCGACAACTTGATTTGTAGCAGAAACATGCTCCAGGTCTACCTTCTTTGACTGAACTTTTTCCCGAATAAAGTGGCAGTCAACTTCAATATGATTTGTGCGTTCGTGAAATACCGGGTTCTTGGCAATATGTATTGCTGCTTGACTATCACAAAATAGGATCGCCGGTGATGAGAGACAAACACCTAAATCTCCCAGAAGGCTCTCAAGCCATGTTAACTCGGACACTACCGAAGCCATGGCCCGGTACTCAACTTCAGCAGAAGATCTAGCAACCACATTCTGTTTCTTGCTACGCCAGGTTATGAGATGACCACCAAAGTAGGTACAGAAACCAGATGTAGATCGCCTATCATCAACAGATCCTGCATAGTCAGCGTCCGAGTATGCAACGAGGGATAGTGATGTGGATGGCTTGTACAGAAGCCTTGTCCTGGAGCGTTCTTGAGATACCGAAGAATGCGCTCGACAGCTTGAAGATGAGATGTCCTAGGAGCATGCATAAATCGGCTCACGACTCCAACGGCAAAGGAGATGTCTGGTCGAGTAACTGTGAGGTAGATCAGTTTCCCAACCAGGCGTCTGTAGTATTCCGGATTTGTAAGTAGCTCATCAGAGTTAGAACTATGAGCCGAGAGCCTGTGATTAGCATCCATTGGAGTATCTGTAGGTTTGCATCCCGAATAACCAGCATCATGAAGAAGATCCATACAATACTTCCTTTGAGATAATACAAGACCATCAGGCCGTCGTGCAACCTCAAGCCCAAGAAAATACCGTGGGTTACCAAGATCTTTGGTCTGAAAGGCGGAGTTTAATTGTTGCTTGGTATGTAGTATTCCTGTAGTGTCATCTCCAGTGATGAGGATATCGTCAACATAGACAAGTAGAATCACAGTTCCGGTTGGCTGGTGTCGTGTGAAGAGAGAGAAGTCAGCCGAGCTCCTAGTAAAGCCAATATCGCGGACTACCTTGCTGAATTTTTCAAACCAGGCACGCGGGGACTGTTTGAGACCATAAATGGATTTTCGAAGATGACACACCCGAGACTCCCCCGTGGTCTCAAACCCGGGTGGTTGATGCATATAAACAGTTTTCTGGAGATCACCATTGAGAAAGACATTCTTCACATCCAGCTGATAGAGAGACCAATGACGATGCACAGCCAAGGAAAGAAGAACCCGGACCGTGTTCAATTTGGCCACGAGAGAGAAAGTTTCCTCGTAATCAAGGCCGTGTTGCTGAGTAAAACCCCGGGCCACGAGGCGGGCCTTCAGACGCTCAACAGACCCATCCGCGGTATGTTTGACAACAAAGACCCACTTGCAGCTGACACAGTGTTGGCTAGCAGGAAGGGACACGAGATCCCAAGTCTGATTAGCCCAAAGAGCCCTCATTTCATCCTCCATGGCCGCCCGCCAGCCGTGGTGTTGAAGCGCCTCATGCACAGTGTTAGGAATAGAAATCGAGGAAAGAGAAGAGGCAAAGGCGTAGAGAGGGGGAGCGAGCCGGTGGAGAGAGACGTAGTTGGCGAGGGGATGAGCCGTAGAAGCAGGACCAGAATCTGCCGACTCCGGAGTGTCACTGGGAGCAGGGAGCTGAGGCAGGGAACCATCCTTGGAGCCGCGACGAGTATAGACACGAATAACGGGCGGAGGAACTTTGGGAGCAGGAAGAGAGGAGGAGGGTAGAAAGGAAGGTGCCGTGGGAACCGCAGGGCGAGGCAGAGCAGGAGAGGAACTCGGGGAGGAGGAAAGTGAGTGAAAGGGCTGGTCTTCGCAGAAGGTGACATCCGCGAAGACAACCGTCCGGCCAGTGGAAGGGGAGTAGCAAACATACCCCTTTTGAGTACGAGAGTAGCCCACAAACATATATTTGGCCGCACGAGGAGCGAGTTTGTCTAGTGGAGGGCCAAGAAGGTGAACATAACAGACGCACCCAAAGACCCGTGGAGGTAGAGAGGTGGGTTTGGTAGTAGGATAGAGGAGGTCGAGAGGAACGACAAAATCAAGAACAGAAGAAGGGAGCCGATTAATGAGATGACAGGCTGTGGATACGGCGAAATTCCAATATTCAATTGGAACCTGCATTTGAAACATGAGGGAGCGAGCAACATCGAGTAAATGACGATTCTTGCGTTCGGCCACCCCATTTTGTTGAGGGGTATAGACACACGAAGTTTGATGGATAATGCCAAACTCGGTGCAGATGGAGGAGAAGGCGCGCCCTGTATATTCGCGAGCATTATCAGTGCGGAGGATTTTGAGGGGGGTGGCGAACTGCGTACGGACTTCAGTAACAAAGGCACGAAAGACAGTTGTAAGCTCAGTACGATCATGCAGTAAATAGAGCCACGTAGTACGCGAGTAGTCATCTATAAAAGTGACAAAATATCGATAACCATAGATACTAGGGACCCTGTAAGGACCCCATACATCAGAATGAACTAAGGATAACGGAGTACTACTCCGGGTACAAGTAGAGGGAAAAACAGAACGGTGGTGTTTGCCGTAGATACATGATTCACAAGAAAACTCCTGTAATGGAACATCAGGAAGAGCCCGCTTGAGAATCGGAAGAGGAGCATGGCCAAGGCGACGGTGCCAGTCAACAGACGAGACGGCGGATAGAAGAGTGAGTTGAGTATCCAGGAGGTAAAGCCCATTCACCAGCTGCCCCCTACCAATGATACTCCGGATGCGACGATCCTGCATAAGAAAGGAAGCAGGAGAAAAAATTATTGAACAGTCAAGGTCGTTTGTCAGGCGACTAACGGACAACAAATTAAAAGGAGAGCCCGGAACGTGAAGAACCGAGGGAAGAGAAAGGGCCGGGGTAAGTTGGAGGGCAGCAGCACCAGAAACCGGGAGGGTGTCACCATTGGCCACCGTGATACTCGGGGGGTGAGCCAGCTGGAGATATTTGGAGGGCTTCTGGGAAGTAATATGGTGAGTAGCACCGGAATCAACGATCCAGTGAGGGCTGGGAGAGAGACAGGTTATACCTTCCGCAGAAAAGGTCGCAACCGAGCCGGAGGAGCGGCTAAGAACACCCTGGAGCTGATGGAGTTGGGTGCGGAGCTCATCAATATCATGTTGAGTAGTGGAGGACGGAGCCATGGCAGGAGCAGGAGCATCAGAGGAAGTGGCAGCGAGGTGGGGAGGGAACCCATGCTTGCTATAACAGGTGGCCTCCAGATGACCACCCCGGCCACAATATGTGCATTTGAGAGACGAGCGGCCACCACGACAACGGCCCCTGGAGGGAGGCCGGCCACCCCGAGTGGAAGAGCCACGAGCAGGAGGTGGAGTGGGAAGGAGAGGCTGTTGGAGAAGAGCAGGGGCAGAGCCGGAAAGGGCCTCCATAGGAGGCGTAACTCGAAGTAGCATGGAGCAGACGTCAGACAGGGACGGAGTAGTGGTGGAAGAGAGGATCTGGGCCCGAACACTATGCAGGTGAGGCGGAACCCGGGACATCATCATCGCGATGGTAACGACCTCTTTCTGGGCCCGTTGAGTAGCAAGATCCGTGGTAGGAGGTTGATGTTGAATCCATGCCTCAGCAAGAGTCTTGGCCCGAGCAACAAAGGAAATCATGTCGCCAGGAGAACCAGGAGCAAGATTCTGGAGGCTGGAGATAATATCATAAAGGTGCTGAAGACTGTTTTGCCCCGAGTAAAAGGAGTGGAGCTCTTCCCACATGGCCTTGGCCGTATCATGATACATGGCCATCCGATAGGGTTCGGTGTCCATAGAGTTGAGGAGCCAGGACTGGACCCGACCGTCATCTCGGAGCCAATCATCAGACGGGACAACAGGGGTAGCCCGAGTCAAGTGGTGGAGAAGACCCTTCGTCTGCAGTACACGACGAACAGAGTGGACCCATTCAACAAAATTGCGTTTGCCCGTCAAAGAGATAGTAGTAATGCGCAGTTCATCGCGAAGTTCAGAAGCTGGAGGGGCCTCACGGGCTGGTGGAGCAGAAGTAGCAGCAGATGCGTCGGAGGACATCAAGCTAGCAGAAGAACTAAACCGGACGGCTTGACCAGGGAGGCCGGGCGGCTTGGAGAAGAAGGAAGCTGGGCGGCTTGACCAGGGAGGCCGGGCAGCTTGGAGAAGAAAGAAGCCGGGCGGCTTGACCAGGGAGGCCGGGCGACTTGAAGAAGAAAAAAAGCCGCTCGGCTAGCAGAAGGAGGCCGCGCGGCTAGGAGAAGAGGAAGTCGCTCGGCTAGCAGAAGGAAGCCGCTCGGCTAGCAGGGAGGCCGGCGACTTTGGAGAAGAAAGAAACGGCTCGGCTAGCAGAAGGAAGCCGTGCGGCTAGGAGAAGAGGAAGTCGCTCGGCTAGCAGAAGAAGGAAGCCGGGCAGACACGGGAAGACCGCACGGTCAGAGAGGGAGACCGGACGGGAGAGAAAAGGGAGAAAGAGTGGACCCCACGTGAGAGAAGGTTATAAAAGAGGAAGAGAAGAAGAGAAGAAGGGAGAGCAGAAGGGAAGATAGAGGAGAAGCGGGTAGAGAGGAACAGGCCGCCGGAAGCGGCGGCTTGGGCAGGAGGGAAACAGGCCGCGCGGTCAGCAGGGTGACCAGGCGGTTAGCAGACAGACAGGGAGACCGGTGGCTCTGATACCATGTAGAAGTAGAGAAACCTCCAACCTTGTATATACTCCTTGAATGAATAATTACAAGTATGAATACATTTATATAGGAAGAGAGTAAGGAGAGAAGATCCCAATCCAAGATGTGAGACTAAAAATAAGAAATAAATGGGCCTTATAAATGGGCCTTATAAATGGGCCTTTACACGGTCTTTTCTAACACAATATTGCTCAGAACCCTGTCCAGCATGACCACACCAATCATGTTGAAGTTGAACGACACTTCATTAAAGAAAATATTGTGAAAAGGATTGTGTGTACCTCTTTCCTTCACTCGGAGGGACAACTTGCTGATTTTCTTACTGTAGAAATGGAGAAAGCCAACCTTGTATATATGTTCACTTGGTACAAATACAAAGAATGAGTACATATATATAGATGAGAGAAAGCGGGAGAAAAGTCCTATACACAATGTGGGACTAAAGAGAGGAGAGAAAAACAATAAATGCTATACAAATGGGCCTAGTTTAAGTGGGCTTTTCCAACACTCCCCCGCAAGCTGGAGCGTATAGGTCATATGCACCCAGCTTGGACAAACACTGGTAGAACAGGGTGCTTGATAAGGCCTTTGTGAGGATGTCGACAACTTGATCAGTTCCTGGAACATGCTTCAATTCAAGTTTCTTCAATTGAACCTTCTCACGAACAAAGTGACATTCAACCTCGATATGTTTTGTGCGCTCATGAAACACCGGATTCTTTGCGATGTGTATGGCGGCTTGATTATCACAAAATAGAACAGCAGAGGAAGGGAGTTTTACTCCCAGGTCAGTAAGATGACTTTCGAGCCATGTGAGTTCTGAGACAACCGAGGCCATCGATCGGTATTCAGCTTCTGCAGAGGAACGGGCTACCACAGCCTGTTTCTTACTCTTCCACGTAATAAGGTGACCACCAAAATAAGTACAGAACCCACTAGTTGACCTTCGATCGTCCAGAGAACCCGCATAGTCGGCATCAGAATAGGCAACCAATGCGGGAGCAGAGTCAGAGGTTTTGTAAACCAGCCCTTGACCCGGAGCTCCCTTAAGGTATCGAAGAATCCGTTCAACCGCTTGAAGATGAGAATCCCGGGGGGCATGCATGAACCGACTGACAACCCCAACTGCAAATGATATATCCGGCCTCGTGACTGTTAGATAGATCAATTTTCCCACAAGGCGTCGATAGTATTCCGGGTTCGGAAGCAGCAAATCGTCATCCGAAGCATGAACGCATAGTTTGTGATTTGCCTCCATCGGGGTACAAGCTGGCTTGCAACCAGACTGACCAGCATCTTTGAGAAGATCGAGACAGTACTTTCGTTGGGAGAGCACCAACCCGTCCGGCCGCCGGGCAATCTCGAGACCCAGGAAGTAGCGAAGTGTCCCCAAGTCTTTAGTTTGAAAAACAGTGCTCAGATGTTGTTTGACATTTTGAATCCCCTTTGAGTCATCCCCAGTGAGAAGGATGTCATCAACATAGACCAACAGAAGGACGGTGCCAGTGGCCCGGTGTCGGGTAAAAAGGGAGAAATCTGCAGAACTCCGAGTGAATCCCATGTCTCGAACCACCTTGCTAAACTTGTCAAACCACGCCCGAGGGGACTGTTTGAGACCATAAATTGACTTTCTGAGAAGACATACCCGAGACTCCCCCGTGGTCTCAAACCCGGGCGGTTGGCGCATGTAGACGGTTTCCTGAAGGTCACCATTTAAAAAGGCGTTCTTGATGTCGAGCTGATGAAGGGGCCAGTGGCGGTGCACCGCGACGGAGAGAAGAACGCGGATAGTGTTGAGCTTGGCCACCGGAGAGAAGGTTTCCTCATAATCGAGGCCCTCCTGTTGTGTGAAGCCACGGGCCATAAGACGGGCCTTCAGTCGGGCAATAGTGCCATTCGGAGCATGCTTGATGACGAACACCCATTTACACCCAACAGGGTGCTGACCGGGAGGTAAGGGAACCAAGTCCCAGGTCTGGTTGGCCCAGAGGGCCGTCATTTCCTCGTCCATGGCAGCCCGCCAGCCAGGATGGTGAAGCGCCTCCTGCAAAGAGTTAGGGACCGAAACAGAGGATAATGATGTGGCAAAGTGAAGAAGAGAGGGGGAGAGGCGATGGAGAGAGACGTAGTGCGCCATCGGATGAGCGGTAGAGACGGGAGCCGGAGCAGCAGGGAGCAGAGCACCAGAGGGCGAAGCCGACTGCAGAGGAGCCACGGGATTAGGAGAGCGGCGAGAATAGACCCGGATAATCGGTGGTGGTGGACGGACCGGAGGTATGGAAGGGAGAGAGGATGAGGAGTGAGGAGCAGGAATGACAGGACGAACGACGGGAGCTGCACTCAGAGCGACATCCGGAGCAGGGAAGAATGGAAGATCTTCACGGAAAGTTACGTCAGCCGAGACAGTAACCTTGCGGGTAGTAGGCGAATAACATACATAGCCCTTCTGAGTGCGCGAGTACCCGACAAAGATATGCTTGGTGGCACGAGGGTCCAATTTGTCCGTGGAGGGACCGAGGTGGTGAACGTAGCAGGTACACCCAAACACCCGTGGCGGAATGGGAAAAGGCGGAGTTGTGGGAAAGAGGAGGCTGAAGGGAGTAGCATATTGGAGGACGGAAGACGGGAGGCGGTTGATGAGAAAGCAAGCCGTGGAGAGAGCGTAGTTCCAGTACGGTTTGGGGACCTGCATTTGAAGCATAAGCGAGCGAGCGACATCAAGAAGGTGACGATTCTTGCGCTCGGCGACACCATTCTGTTGTGGAGTGTACAGACATGATGTTTGGTGAAGAATGCCGAACTCAGAGCAGAGAGTGGCAAAAGTATGGCTGATGTACTCCCGCGCATTGTCAGTACGAATAGTGCGAATAGGCGCAGAGAACTGAGTGCGAGTCTCAAGTATGAAAGCCCGGAATACGCGGGGAAGTTCAGAGCGATCCCGAAGGAGATATAACCACGTCATGCGAGAGTAATCATCAATAAAAGTAAGAAAATAGCGATAGCCAGAAATACTAGTAAATTTGTACGGACCCCATATATCGGAGTGTACTAAAATAAAAGGAGCGGAGCTCTGAGTACAATGAGGGGGGAAAGAAGAACGGGGCTGTTTGCCCAAAATACATGTGTCGCAGCGAAAAGCAGGGAGAGTAACATCAGGAAGAGCCTTCCGGAGGACTGGAAGAGGAGCATGTCCCAGACGGCGATGCCAATCCGAAAAGGAGATAGATGCGAGGACAGTGGGAGAGTCGTCAAGAAGATAGAGCCCATTCTGCAGCCGTCCTCTACCAATGATAGTCTGCGTCTGCTGATCCTGTATGAGAAAAAAAGAAGAAGTAAATGTCACGGAGTAATTAGAATCAGTAGTAAGGCGACCAACAGAGAGTAAATTGAAAGGAGAGCCCGGAACATGTAGAGCCGAGCGCAGGAGGAGAGAAGAGGTGAGAGAAATATCAGCACATCCAGAGACGGGAACCGATGCCCCATTAGCGACAGTAATGTACTTCGGGTGAGGTGAAGACAAGTACTGTGGTGGCCTAACAGAGGTGATATGATGAGTGATACCAGAATCAAGGATCCAGCGCATGCCAGAGGATAGGCAGGCGATACCTTCATTGGAGATAGAGGCAGTAGAAGCAACCGAGGCAGGCGGACGGCTGAGCAAGCCATGAAGATGCTGGAGCTGAAGACGAACCTCGTCGAGCTCAGTACGAGAGGAGGCAGAGTCGGTAGTAGCAGCAGAGGCATGTGGACGAGGAGGTCGGCCATGTTTGCGATAGCAAGTGGCCTCAAGATGACCATCTTTACCACAGAACGAGCATTTAGGCCTAGAGCGGCCACCGCGACCCCGGCCGCGAGAGTCAGAGCGGCCACCACGGGCAGAGGGGGGAAGAGGCAATAAGGGAGCTGGTGCCTGTTGAACAAGGGCCGGAGAAGGAAGTCCGGGAACATCCGGAGGCGGGGAGACTTTGAGAAGCATTGAGCACACATCGGAAAAGGACGGTGTAACAGTAGAGGAGAGGATGTGAGCCCGGACACTGTGAAGATGAGGGGGTACCCGGGCCATCATCATGGCGATACCCACAACTTCCTTTTGGGTACGTTGAGCAGCGAGATCTAGAGTGGGAGGCTGATGGTGGATCCAAGCCTCAACCAGAGACCGAGCTTGAGCAACAAAGGACGTCAGGTCGGTTGCGCCACTGCTGTCAAGGGCCTGGAGAGCGGTGATGATATCATATAGATGGTGGAGACTATCTTTGCCAGAGTAGAGGGTGTGGAGCTCGTCCCACATGCCTTTGGCCGTCTCATGATACATGGCCAGACGATAAGATTCGCCATCAAGAGAGTTGAGGAGCCAAGTCTGCACACGTCCATCATTGCGTAACCATTCCTCAGTAGGGACACCAATAACGGTCTGAGTCAGGTGATGAAGGAATCCCTTTGACTGAAGGACACGGCGGACCGAGTGTGCCCATTCCACAAAGTTCTTCTTGCCCGTGAGCGAAATTGTAGTGATCCGGAGCTCGTCGCGGACTTCCTGGATAGAGGCCGGGCGTTCAGGAGGAACTGCCGTGCCGACGGAGTCTGCAGACGTAGACATGAGGGCGACCTAGATGAGGTCGCAGCGAGCTGAAGGAGGCCGCAGCGAGCTGGTGGAGACCGCGGCGGGCTGGAGGCAGCAGCTAGAGGAAGCGGACAGACAGCGGACTGGGTGAGGACGCGGCGACCTGGATGAGGTCGCGGCGAGCTGGATGAGGTTGCGGACTGGGTGAGGACGCGGCGACCTGGATGAGGTCGCGGCGAGCTAGTAGGAGACCGCGGTGAGCACAGACGCTCAGCAAGGAGTGAGCCAAGGGAGGCCGCAGCGGATGGAAGAGGGCGAGGCGGACTGGATCAGATCGCGGCGGTCTGGATCAGACCGCGGCGGACAGGAGCGAGCTGAGAAGAGAGGACAAGCCGGGGAAGCAAGAGAGCGACCGTGGCGGGCTGGACCAGTCCGCAAGACTGAAAGAACGCAGAGGGTCTGTCCCGCGGCGGACAGAAAAAAAAGGTTGCCGGAAGAGGAAGGAGAGCAGCCGCAAGCAGGCGGACTGCGGACAGAGGAGGACGCTGCGCTTACGGCGGACGAAGGAGACCAAGAGGTTGAGGTCGCCGAGGTCGCGCCGGACAAGAGGAGGCCGCAGCGGAAAAGGGGAAGCAGTGGACCCCACAGGATGGCTATAAATAGGGAGCCAGAGGAGGAAGGAGAAGGCGGGAGGAGAGGTGGTTCCACGGGAGGAGAGGCTGCGGACTGGACAAGGGAGGCCGCAGGAGAGAAGCGGCTAGATGGTGCGGACACACTTTCGCAGGCCGCAGAGGTCGCAGGCCGCAGGGCGGACAGAGAGGGGAGTCCGCAGGAGTCAGTAACCTGGCTCTGATACCATGTAGAAATGGAGAAAGCCAACCTTGTATATATGCCCACTTGGTACAAATACAAAGAATGAGTACATATATATAGATGAGAGAAAGAGGGAGAAAAGTCCTATACACAATGTGGGACTAAAGAGAGGAGAGAAAACAATAAATGCTATACAAATGGGCCTAGTTTAAGTGGGCTTTTCCAACACTTACCAAGGCATTAAATGAGAAAACATTAGCAAGTTAGGCATGAAGAACATTACATGCCCAACTTGAGGGGGAGTGTTAGCTAATATTTGTATTTCCTTAAATATATATAGGGGGTTTTTCAATACAATAATTTTTTTTTTCCTTTTCCTGTTTAACAATTGATTTAATTGGAGTTAAACTAGTGTATAAATCTTGACTACTCATGAATATTTTTCATGGTCATGTGTATGATGTTTTGCACACGCTTACAGTTTATTGTTGTTTCATGCTGTAGAAGAACTGAATTAGCCCATGCAAAAACCCATGTAATGACCCTGTTTCTTCAATAGTTTAGTCCCATCTTGGTTTGGAGTTGAATTTCACTCCTTCCTATAAAAATTTGTACACATACTTATATTATGTATTTGAATATAAGGAGTAATAAAAGAATTATTTTGCTGCATTCCAGTTTTCTTCACATGTAAAGATAAACATATCGTTGTCATCTCTTCATAATGGTGATGTACTTACATATTGATAATCAAGCATGAGTAAGTATTGCTATCAAATTAGGATGAACACAGATCATGACCAAGGAGAGGGTTTTGGTTCTATGATGATCCAAATAGGGAAGATATTCATATTTTATTAATTTTTCAATTAATTAAATTGACTTGCCACTTGAATACAGAGAGAATAATAGGAAGTAATTCTAATGGATGAAAAGTATTTAGGTTAGTAATTTTGGCAGTACAGAGAGAGATTCCGGCCCCTTAGCTGTATTTATTGGTTCTACTCACCATGGTTAGGTCCATGAAATTATTTGCAATAAAGAAACACTACTTTAAAAGTAATAAGGACTTAATTAAAAATCATATAAGGATCCAATAAGGGAACTAATCAGAATGAGGTCTAAGCAAGTGTACATTTTTGGCCACCTCAATTAATGGACTTCATTAACGTAAATTGTCCTAACTAGGAGCATTTAACTCAATTAGGATGAAATGAATATTCAAATCATAATGGAAACAATATAAGAATTAAACTTGAACATGTATATTTAATTCTCGGACCATCGATGGGAGCCTTCATGGGGCCAGTCCAAGCTACTTTTGCTTGACCGTACCCTTCCTCGTGATAGAACAATTTAACATCTAACAAAAGAATTTTATTACTATATATAGATGCGTGTTAAAGGATATGACAAAAATTCACATTTTAAGAGTTTACGGAGTAGAACCTCTATAATAAAATGAAGGGTAAAGCATGTTTGGTACTACTGGGCTTCATCAGGAAGACATACAAAACCATTGTAATTTTCGAATGGACATTCGCAACCCCTAATTTTTCAAATTTTAGTCAAATGAGTATAATTTTATTTAAAAAACAAAATAAAATTCTATTTCAAATTATTTTAATATAAAATTTAATTTTTACCTCTCAATAAATCGCCCAAATTTATAAAACTTTATTAAACAATACATTAAAGTTTTTAATTTCAAATTATTCTAATATGAAATTTCATTTTTACCCCTCACAAAATAACAAAACTTAATTCTTTCACGGAAACTTAGGGTTTGGCCGATTTAAAAGTGAATTTAACAAAGTTTTATAAATTTAGATGGTTTAATGAGCAATGAAAATGAAATTTCAGATTAAAATGACTTGAAATTGAATTTTTTAAATCTCTTAGGACTAAACGTTGAAAAAATAGGGGTTCTCAATACCCATTTGAAAACTGCATAGGTTCCACATCTCTTCCTTATAAAATTCAGTATTGTCAAATGTGCTTTATCCTAAAATGAATTAAATCTATGGCGGAGGAAGGGCCTTTGGCACCAAAATAAGGATAGGGATTTATCCCAAATGAAAAGCATGATGAGGTAGAAGCCAATGATAGATTGGACACTTGTGGATTAGCACAAAAATTATGAATAATATGAATAGGGGTGTTTCGGGAAATTTACTACAGCTGTGTATGTAAAACTATAGAATTAGTAATAAAAACCTAAGAACAAGAATGTACATTCACTACTAGAATGGCAACAACCTTAAGGCCAAAAAATTAACATAATAGGAGAAGTAATATGATTCACGAGTTTAAATGTATAAGAGATAAGGATAAATATTCATGTACCCATGAGAAAGAGGAAAAGAATTGCTAATGTTAATTAAAGCTTACCAAAGAATACAATTCTTATAATATACATCACTGTAGGACGAATTATTCATTTGATTTTTCGAGCACACCACCATACAATGAAAACGAAGGAAATTAGAAGTTTACTCATAGTAGGAAGTTTAAATTACTTACTAGAAGTTTACCAGTAGTAGACTAGTGTGAATAGTTTATTAGAAGTTTACCCATATTAAGTGATACGTAAATATCTTACTTTTATTTTTACCCGAATGAGCGGGTTGTGAGTAGCCTACTAAAGGAACTTGGTCTCAAGAAAGACCAGGGTGGTGCGTGTGATAGGAAGAGGTTAACCATGGTTATTCTAAAGGGAATTGGGCTATGCATAACAAGTATTGAAATGATTTAGAATAAAGATGAATGCAAGTAATTATGATAAAACATACTGTGTTAAGAATTATGTAAAAGTAAAATTAGATATATGGGTATGGATGAGCTATATAATTATATGTATGAAGAGTAGTATGATAAATGTAGGTGGGAAATTCATTATAATAGAGACATGATAGGAAAAATATACAACACAAAATTAGCATAATAAGAAATTATGTGAATATGAGAACCTGTTACACGAGAGCATCTAAATGGAACATGAAAAATGGGAATGAGGAATAAGGAGTCTTGTTAGATGTAATGTGATAATCAAATACCTTAATGACACATGGAAATGAAATCAAGAAATAAGTCTTACTATATCTAAAATTGATATTTTGGTAGAGAGAAGATAAACCAGGAGTTATTATTATTAATGAGCGGGCTTAAGATAAGAAAGGAGTTCACTAACTTTCTTTTTGTTAGGTTTGGCCTAACTCAACCTGAAAAACCGGCTCAACAGGTGAGGGTTGCCTTGCCATATAAACAGATCAGACCAGAGCGGATTGACGGTGTAGGACTATTATTAACATCCCCCCTCGCCCATAGCATGGATTGACCGGACGGAACCGGGATACAGAGCTCATGGGCGGACCGGACGGAACCGGACAGAAACTGGATGGAACCTCCCTCTGATACCATGTTAGGTTTGGCCTAACTCAACCTGAAAAACCGGCTCACAACTCCTACAGCAAATGAGATGTCTGGTCGAGTCACCGTAAGGTAGATCAGCTTCCCAACCAAGCGTCTGTAATATTCCGGATTTGTAAGTAGCTTGTCAGAGTCAGAGCTATGGGCCGAGAGCTTGTGATTTGCGTCCATAGGAGTCTCCGCAGGTTTGCACCCAGAATAACCTGCATCACGAAGGAGGTCCATACAGTACTTCCTTTGAGATATCACAAGACCATCAGGGCGTCGGGCGACCTCGAGCCCAAGAAAGTACCGAAGGTTGCCCAGATCTTTGGTTTGAAAGGCAGAATTCAACTGTGCCTTGATCTGTTGTATTCCTGCCGTGTCGTCGCCAGTAATCAGGATATCATCAACGTAGACCAGAAGAATCACAGTCCCAGTTGACCGATGTCGGGTGAAGAGAGAAAAATCAGCCGAGCTCCGAGTGAAGCCACTAGCACAGACCACCTTACTGAACTTTTCAAACCACGCACGCGGGGACTGTTTGAGACCATAAATGGATTTTCGAAGATGACAGACCAAAGACTCCCCCGTGGTCTCAAACCCGGGAGGCTGCTGCATAAAAACTGTCTCCTGTAGATCGCCGTTGAGGAAGACATTCTTGATATCCAGCTGATAAAGGGGCCAGTGACGATGAACAACTAAGGAGAGAAGAACGCGAACCGTGTTCAATTTTGCCACGAGAGAGAATGTTTCCTCGTAATCAAGGCCATGTTGCTGAGTAAACCCCCGGACAAGGACTCGTGTACAAGCCATCCACATCTCTATCTCTTGTCGCGTATTCTGACGCTGACTACGCAGGATCTATTGATGATAGACGCTCCACAACTGGATTCTGCACTTACTTTGGTGGACACCTCATAACTTGGCGTAGCAAGAAACAGAATGTGGTTGCGCGTTCCTCTGCCGAAGCTGAGTACCGGGCTATGGCTGCTGTTGTCTCTGAGCTAACCTGGCTTGAAGGCCTTCTGGGAGACTTAGGTGTTCGTCTCTCATCTCCGGCAACCTTATTTTGCGACAGTCAAGCAGCAATTCATATTGCCAAGAATCCGGTTTTTCACGAACGAACAAAGCATATCGAAGTTGACTGTCACTTTATCCGGGAAAAGGTACAGTCAAAGAAGATAGATTTGGAGCATGTTCCTGCTACCGACCAAGTTGCAGACATCCTGACGAAAGCTCTCTCCAGGCCGCTATACTATCAGTTCTTATCCAAGCTTGACGCCTACGACTTGTACGCTCCAGCTTGCGGGGGAGTGTTAGAAAAGCCCATTTAAGGGCCCATGTTGTTTCTTCTTTTTTTCTCTCTTCTTGTATTAGTCCCACATCATGTATTAGGATTTCTCTCTTCCTTCTTCTCATATATAAGTGTGTGTATACCTGTAACTATTACTGGGAATATAGATATACAAGGTTTGGGCCTATTTCTACACTTTTGACTTATTCTATTGTCGGCTATTTTTCATAATAAATTGGTCCCTTGCAAAAATATATGTAATGCATGAGACATTGAGACTTGAACAAAAAAATAAATATATGGAGTGGTTATAACTCTTCACCCGCTATTTAGAGCGTATGGATGACATGCACTTGATGAAGCTACGAAGAATTAGTTTGAGGAATAGTTTATACTACTATCTTTTACCATTTTGATATCTTATTGATGTAGGCCCAAGAGCTGGATATTTTTTAATGAATAAATTACTGGATGTAATGCATGGATTCTTTATATGTGATGGCAGTTTGGCACGGGGTTCTCCCGTTCCCCATGTAACAGTATGCTCGCTGCTCACTACGGCTGATATCGAGTCGAGTTCAAGCGATTTTGGCTCGGCTCGAAATCGAAATTTTCGACTCGAACTCGGCTCGAAATCGACTCGAAATCGAAATTGATTTCGAGTCGAGACGGCCCGACTTGAAATGACTCGATTCCGAGTCGGCTCGAAATCGAATCGAGTCAGCTCGAAATTGAATCAGATCGGCTCAAAATCGAATTAAGTCGGCTCGAAATTGAGCAATTTTTTGTTTTATTCCTAGTTCGCTCAAAATTAAATTGGGCAACTTATAAATTTAGCAAATGAAACACTTAAAGTTTTCATTCTTTTTTTTTTAGGTTTAAATTTTGTTATTTTTAATCTTAAAATAAGAATATATTAATAAGTACATAATTTTTTAAATTAATTCGAGTTGATTTGAATCATATTTCGAGCGATTCAGGACTGGCTCGAAATCGACTCGAAATTAAATTCGAGTCAAATTGAATCGACTCAAATTGAGTCGGATCAATTTTAACTGATTCCGATCCGGCTCAATTTTCGAACGATTTTCGAGCGACTTTCGAGTTTCGAATAATATGCTCAGCCCTACTACTCACTGTTCCCTGTGTGCAGTGTGATGATGTTCGTACTTCCGGCCGTTGCACCTCTTATTGCGCATAGGGAACTGCGAGCGGCGCACTTACCTTTGCTCAGGGTAGGTGGGAATCCTATGCCAGACTGCTCGTATATATATGTATGGATTTGTGTTGACTGGTAACCTGTAGATCTTGGACTTGGTTTAGATTTAATAATAGTAATTACTGATATTTATTGAAATGTGTTATATAAATTTTATTTTGACTGGTTCTTAATGTAGATTAGTTTTAAAATCAAGTCCCTGATTATTTTATTTGATATGATAATTAATTTGTTTACTGAATTGATGTGATTTAATTATAATTTAAAAGCTAAGCACTTTCATTTTTACTTAAAGAAAAAAATTATTGATCATTTTGTGCTCATTATTTTAGAGGCGCATTTTTACTGACATTTTTACTGACGAATTTAGAAATTATAATTATGTTGGAAAATAGATAAAAACATGGAGGTTCACCATTTATCATTATTATATATTATTTAAAAGAGAGTTGCGAGCGGTTGTTGGACAACACCTGCTACAGTTCTGGTCACAACTCTCATTTAATAAGCATTGATAAGCAAGTATATTAGCGGCTCTTACTCTTGCACAAATATAAATTTAGGTGGAAAAAAGAAATTCATTGTTTTGTAGTAAAATAATGTAAGATTCCTAGTGTTGTAAAAAAACATTTATAATATAAGCTAACATTGTTATCTTATGCTTCAACGTTCAAACTCTCATTGTTGTTCCCATCACTGTTTATACTCCCCTTTGGAACAATATCACATTCGATATTAGTTCTCCTCTTCTATCATCCTTGTCAAGTAAATTGCCAACACCTGACTTGTCATCACTCAAATCATTTTTTGCTTCATGAATTTTATCCGAAGTTGTTAGCTAATATCATACTTCTGCTTGCAAAACTCTATTGATCTGTTTTTTTTTTGTATGTCAGGGAATCCTTAAGGATGGTACAACAGTTGCTGCGAAGGTACTCTCTGCAGAATCAAAGCAAGGCAATAAAGAGTTTTTAACTGAGATTGATATGATCACAAATGTTAAGCATCCAAATCTCGTCCAATTAATTGGCTGTTGTATTCAAGGCATTAATCGTATTTTGGTGTATGAGTATGTGGAAAATAGTAGTCTTGATCATGCACTGATAGGTAAGGTTACGTACAAATGCTCATTATGATAAGGTGAATAGTGAATATGATACATTTATGTTAGTAAAACTTAAATATTTTATTGGTGTAAATTTATTTTTACTATTTTCTAGGTACAAATAGCGAAAGAGCTAAATTTAATTGGGGTATCAGATCTGAGATTTGTATTGGAACTGCCAAGGGGCTTGCCTATCTTCATGAAGGCATTGAGCCGCCCATTGTCCATAGAGATATCAAAGCTAGTAACATTCTTCTTGATGCAAACTTTCTTCCAAAAATTGGTGATTTTGGTTTGGCCAAGATATTTCCAGATAATGTCAGTCATATCAGCACGCGGGTCGCCGGAACAACGTTAGAACCATCACTCTTTTTTATGTGCAAATCTTATCCCAGATAAATGCCTTAAACACTATAATTATTATATGCACTTACCTTAAAATTTCATCAAGATCGTGCAAGTTAAATATGAGCTAATTATAATATAAAGTGTCTTTGAGATTGTATAGGGTAAAATAGAGGGTCAGAAAGCTGTTTATTTTATTTCAGTGGAGTTAATTATAATATAAAGTGTCTTTGAGTTGTCGTGAAGAGTTGATTCTATTGTATTCTAGAGGTCTAAGTTCGAGTTATGGAAATATCACTATAAATGCGTAGGTAAAGTGGTAAACTTCAACTCCGGAGCTTTATTAGAGGCTTCATGTATTGTCTGTCCTATAATATATATATATGTATATATATATTTATATATATATATATATATATATATATATATATATGTATATGTATATATATGTGTGTGTGTGTGTATATATCTACTACATTAAAGGGAAAAGTTTCTGATGGTGAAACATTCAAAATATGCCAATATTGCCCTTATCTTTTGGTGCAACATTTTGTTCCCAAAATACCCTTGCACCAAAGAGTGTTTTACCCTTATAACATTGAAAAGGTGGCTGGCTCAGGCGAGAGTGAGAGGGGGAGAAAGAGAAGAGAGAGGGAGGAGAGAGAAGCTTTACTAGTCGTGGAAGAGAGAGGAGAGAGAGGGGGAAGCTGTTCCTCTCTCTCTCTCACTCACCGTATATGTTTTTATAAATCTTCATATTTTTTTTATAAATATTTATACACACACACACACACACACACACACACTAGTGACAGACGCGGGGCTCCTCCCCTACGACCAATCGCGGCAGTACCTTGACTGTGATAGGTGTAACATCCGTAAATCTGACGCGAAATTTATTTTGATTGTAGGGTCTAGTCGCGTCGAATTTTGATCGAGGCAGTGCGTCGTCAAGGTACGATATTAGTGTGGTCAAAATGTCGCATTTTATTAATTGGTGATTTATGTTAATTAATTATAGCGAGACACATTTTTAATTTTAGTAACGAAGCGCGACAAGAAATCGTTTAATGCAAAGACGTTAGTTTGGTGTAGAGTGAGTTGCGTATAACAAAATTTAGAACTTATAGGGTGCAAATAACAGTTTTAACCCCCCCCCCCTCCTCATGCGGTTATCATGCGGTTATCAAAACCGCAAGGCCTGAAAGTAAAATCCCGCAATCTCATTTCTCACGGGTTTTAGACAAACCACAGGCCGACAGTCCCTTCTCGACATTTCCGTTTCCGCAAGCCCGACGACGCCCAGCCGACGCTTCCCGCGAGCCTTTCCGCCGGCCGATTCCCCTCCGGAATCCCTCTCCGACCACTCCTTCCTCTACGAACGCCGATGGACATTCCCTTTTTCCTTTCTTGGTCGTGGAAGTGTCGGATTCAACTCTAACCGGTGGAACTTGGAACCGTTCGTTTCCGGTGAGTTTATTTCTTCCTTTTCTCCATTTCTTCAGGGAAATCCTTCGATTTCGGAGTTAGTCTAACCTAGGTTTTCATCCTTGTGCCCTAATTAGGTTTTGGAGTTCGTGATCCTCCGCGGAATTTGGGTTGAACGCTTTGAGAGCCTCAATCACTCCACATAAAGGTAAAATATGAAGTTTAGCGCTTGAAATTTTATAACCCTAGTTGTATAGAAATTTTCCACGGGAATATCGTAGAGGGGAAAATTCTGAAATTAGGGTTACTGTAAATTGCAGGACTTTGGCGGGGTCGGGGCAGCTTTTTGAAGGTCCCCAGCAGTAGAATTGCTTTTGGAAGAGAAAATGTCGCCGCGCCGAGTATGCGAGCGTCGCAGCACCCCGGTAAGGAAACTCTAATTTCTTTTAGTTAGACATATCGAGTAATTATATTTTTATACGCATGAGTAGGTTTCGTACAAGCATCATAACCATGGCTAGAAAAGTGTGGCAGTAAGAAAATGATCGTGGAAACGCGTATGATAACACCTTCTTCCCTAACCACGTTAGTAAAGTCATGAACAATTATTTAAGTACGAAACTTTAACCGTGTACGTAAGTTTGGAGTTTGTCCAACCAAGGGCGCGAAGGTCCCTTCAAGTCGACCACGAGAAAGTGAAGGGTTGCTCAGTAGAACAGCAGAAAAGATATCTCATGTAGAGTAGCGTCAGACCAAAAATGGCAGTAGCACACCAGTCTTTTCGTGCTTGGTAGAGGCGCACTACCTTCCTCATAAGGCATATGGTATCCTATGAGTTACAAAGTCTTGAGAGTTGACTCCCCTTGAGACAGTTAGTAGATTCAAGACCGTGTCCGCGCGACACTAGAATAATTGAGTTCGTCAGATGGTCTCGGGTCGTCAGTTTCAGTTGCGCGTTAGGAGCTACTCTGCCTAGAGCCTTCCCAGTAAATGTGTAGGGTAGAGGCCACCTAGAACTCAAGTACAGACTTGACGTGAGACAGTACACTAGTTAGTGAACGTCAGAATTTGGGTAAATGAACGGAAAGTCATAAATATAGAACTAATAGTGTGTTGACCAGGAAGTATAGAAAAAGCATGCATAACATATAACATAAAATGTTTTCAGTGCACGAGACTATTTTTAAATAAATGTATGCATTCATATGTAAATCTGTTTTAGTGTCACTAAGGGGAATTGTTTTTCTTTACTCTGACCCTTCGTGTGCAATGTTTTTCAGATGACCAGGGTGAAAAACTACGTCTATGATGAGCGTTATGGTGGCGTCAGTTTGTAGTACTTTTTCCATTTAGTTTACTCTATTTCAGCATGTACTTGTAGATGTGGACAATGCACCTGGTTAATATTTTATATAACTTGTATCGGACTATTATTGTTACCAGATTTTCAGTTATTACAATTCCATTCTTGTTTAGTGGCTCTGTGAATCCAGATATCAGGTATGTGGTTACCCATAGTTTTTTTTTTAACTTCCGCTGTAAGTCTTAAATTGCTTAGTATAGACTTTTATTACCTGCTGCTACTAGTTTTAATACTGTTTCCTAGTTTTTCTTTATATCGCTGACCCGGCCGGACGACTGATTTCTGAAATACTGGAAAGGGGTGTTTCAAATTGGTATCAGAGGCAGGTTGAGGATCCCTAGACCCTAGAAGGTCTTCACAGAGCCATAGGTTTGTGTAAGAGTAAACTCGTGTCAGTAAAATATTTTAAGTTGCGATAAAGCTCTAGTGTTCGCTAGAATACAAAATAAATTGCTAAGCCAGATTTCTCAGATGCTTGATAAATAATCAGATTTTCTTTATATGTCTATCAGGCACCACGAGTTAGTGAACCGGGTGAATCTTCACGTCAGGACCTTGTTCATAACGCAACCATGGGAGACGTTGCCATACCACAGGTACCACCAGTTCCAGCAGCTCCAGAGGGCACTGACATAGCGTCTCAGATTGCCAAGGCGGTTACTGTTGCCTTGATGGAGTTTCAGAGAGGACTGGTTGTAGAGTTTCCAGCTCCAGTACAAGTACCAGTCCCTGCACCAGTTCCTGCCTCAGCACCCTTGGAGATGACTCTGGAACGTTATTTGAGGAACTTTAGAGAGCTTCAACCTTCGAACTACAGTGGAGACGAGACCCCGATGGACACAAATGATTGGGTGGCAAACACCAGAGACCTGCTGGATGTTTTGGAGTGCCCAGAGAACAAGAAGGTTCCTCTGGCAGTTTTCCTCCTCCGAGGTGAGGCAAAAGTCTGGTGGGACAAGTACCGGACAGATGACCCCGCAGGTAGATGGTTGTGAAAATTTCTTTTATCTTTTGGAGGTGACACGTTCTTTTTAAATAGTATGACCATACTTTTGGCCAGGTCGTACGCCAGACATGTTTACGTGGGGCGAATTTTCTATAGCCCTTGCAAATTGGTTCGTGCCTGCTTCTGCACGACAAGGTCTCCAGGAGAAGTATCTTAGGCTTTTCCAGGGGGACATGACTGTTGCTGAGTACGAGCAAGAGCTTACCCATCTGGCTCGATATGCGGGCGTGATGCAGGGAGACCAGATTGAGAAGTGCAGCCGTTTTGTGGATGGTTTACGTGACTCGTTGAGGCAGCCGCTAATGACGATGGTCAACGCTGATTACATGAGCTTAGTGGATACGGCTCGCAGGCTGGAGACTGACCAGTAGAAGGTTCAAAAGCAAAATAATTTCCGTGCGAAGCGATCTCAGGATTCGCATCAGTCGCAGCAGAGCAGGAATGACCAGGGGAAGAACTGGAACAAGAAGCAGAAGCCTGGTGCGAGGAAGAATGGTCAATCTGGTGACAGGAGCAGGGACTACCCCCTTTGTCCCAAGTGTAAGCGTCGTCATCCAGGAGAGTGTTTGGCCAGCGCGGGCGTGTGTTACAAGTGTCGTCAACCTGGACACACAGCTCGTTTCTGTCAGGAAGGTGGTTCGAATCAGGTAATCAACCTTGTTGTATTTTGTACATTTAGGAATTTTTTGTTGATGACAAATGTATTTTGTTCCTGCAGTCGAAGTACGAGATTGGTGGCCCTAGTAGAGCAGACAAGGGCAAAGCTTTGATGATTACTGTTGGAAGACCACAGCAGGGTCGAGTTTTGGTGCAGCCTAGAGCTTATGAGCTTGGTCAACAGGAGGCAAAGGATCAGGAGGATGTAGTGACAGGTAAGTGTTTAAATTTGCTTAACAAGTTTATTTAATCCTCCGTATTGACACATTTATTTTTCCATCCTTCATAAATCATTCATGTAGGTATCCTTATGATTCGTAATTTACCCTCTAAGATTCTGTTTGATACGGGTGCGTCGCACTCGTTTATCGCGGAATCTCTAGTGCGTAAGTTGGATTTAGAAATCATCCCAGAGGCAATACCGCTGGAAGTCATGATGCCGAATGGATCCCTTCTGCAGACCAGAGATAAGTGCAGGGTACCGGTGCAGTTTGGTGATACCGAGATTGTCGTGGAAGCTTTGCAGCTACCTATAGCAGGATTCGACCTGATATTTGGAATGGACTGGCTTTCGGCAGTCAACGTCAGGATTGACTGTAGGGCGAAGCAGATACAGTTTGATGATCTCAATCAGACTTCGTTTTCTTTTCAGGGCTTGAAGGGAGTAGTGGAGATGATCATATCTGCAGTCCAAGCGAGAAGGTGCATCAATAAGGGTTGTGAAACCTTCGTAGTACTGATGAATGCAGAGACTAAGGCTGACTTGGTAGAGGTACCAATGGTGCAGGAGTTCCCCGATGTTTTCCCGGAAGAGCTCCCTGGTGCCCCTCCAGATAAAGAGATTGAATTCCCGATAGACTTGCAGCCTGGGGCTACACCGGTAGCCAAATCTCCCTATCAGATGACTCCAAGGGAACTAGCAGAGTTGAAGAGTCAGTTGCAAGAGTTGCTTGATTTGGGTTTTATACGCCCCAGTACTTCACCATGGAGTGCTCCATTGCTTTTTGTGAAGAAGAAGAATGGTAGTCTGAGACTGTGCATAGATTACCGTGAATTGAACAAGCTGACAGTAAAGAACAAGTACCCGATTCCCAGGATTGATAATTTATTTGACCAGTTGGTGGGATCGAACACTTTCTCCAAGTTAGATATGAGGTCAGGCTATCACCAGTTAAAGATTCGTGACGTGGATATTCAGAAGACGACTTTCAGTACCAGATATGGACACTTTGAGTTCGTGGTCATGCCGTTCGGGCTGACCCATGCCCCTTCAGTATTTATGGACCTGATGAACAGGGTATTTCGGGAGTACTTGAATCGTTTTGTCATCGTCTTTATAGATGACATCTTGGTGTTCTCTAAGAGTGCAGAAGATCATGCAACACACCTCAAGATTGTTTTGAGCACACTCAGGAAGAACCAGTTGTTTGTCAAGTTTTCAAAGTGTGAGTTTTGGCTTTCAGAGATTGCATTCTTAGACCACATCATCAGTCAGAAAGGAGTTAGTGTTGATTCGAAGAAGATAGAGGCCATTAAGAATTGGCCAAGGCCGACGACAGTTTCAGAGGTTCGCAGCTTTTTGGGTCTTGCTGGTTACTACAAGAGATTCATCAGAGATTTTTCAAAGATAGTCTTACCACTGACTTCTCTCACTAGGAAGGGTAATCGCTTAGATTGGACAGTTGATTGTGAGTTGGCGTTTGAGGACTTGAAAGACAGATTGATGACCGCACCGATCTTGAGTTTACCTTCAGGGCCTGACGGGTTTCAGATTTATAGCGATGCGTCTGGTCAGGGTTTGGGATGTGTTCTCATGCAGCATGGAAAGGTCATAGCCTATGCATCGAGACAGTTAAAAGTTCATGAGAGGAACTATCTCGTGCATGACTTGGAGCTTGCAGCAGTCATACATGCTCTGAAAATTTGGAGGCACTATCTCTATGGAGTGCGTTGTGAGATCTTCACTGATCATAAGAGCCTCAAATATATCTTTGATCAACGAGAACTCAATTTGAGGCAGCGCAGATGGTTAGAGTTTCTATCAGACTACGACGTAGACATTCAGTACCATCCAGGAAAGGCGAACGTTGTAGCTGATGCCCTTAGCCGTAGAGGTTCATGTTTCTTCCTCCTCACTCAGCAGGAGGAGTTAGTGCGAGAGCTGGAGAGACTGGACATTACCGTTGTGCCACGCAGTAGTTTTGGTTCTGCAAGGTTGAGTTGGATGGAGATTACCTGCGATATCAAAGATAGAATCAGGACAGCTCTACCGTTGGATCCAAGAATGACAGAGATTTGGAGCTCAGTGCAGACAGGTCAGAAGGAGAGATTCACTATTTAGGATGATTTATTGTTGTTTGATGACAGGGTGTGTATCCCCGATGTTAGTCACCTTCGCGAGGATATTCTATTTAAGACACACAATTCCAGATATTCTATACATCCGGGTAGCACGAAGATGTATGCAGATCTCAAGAAGGTAGTCTGGTGACCAGGTTTGAAGAATGATGTTGCAGCTTATGTAGGGAAGTGCGAGACGTGCAAGTTAATTAAGGCCGAATGTCAAAAGCCTGGAGGCAAGTTGCAGCCACTTCCCATTCCCGAGTGGACTTTTGAGTATATGTCCATGGACTTCATTCATGGTTTGCCGAGATCGCAGAGTGGGAATGATTTCTTGTGGGTTATAGTTGATCGACTTTCTAAGGTCGCTCATTTCATTCCTCTTAAGAAGTCAGATCAGGGTCCCAGATTAGCTCAGATATATATAGACGAGATAGTTCGACTTCACGGTGTTCCCAAGACTATAGTTTCAGACCGAGATGACAGGTTTACCTCCAGGGAGTGGCGATACGTACAGGAGCGGTTGAGTACCAGATTAAATTTCAGCACCGCATTCCATCCCCAGACAGATGGACAGACTGAGCGCACAAATAGGACTTTGGAGGATCTGCTACGGATGTGCATTTTGGATTTTGGAGGTAAGTGAGAGAAGTATATTACCCTTATGGAGTTCTCCTACAACAACAGTTTTCAGACGAGTATTGAGATGACACCGTTCGAGGCCCTCTATGGCAGACGCTGTCGGACACCATTGTGCTGGGCTGAAAGTGAGGAAAGATCTACTATCAGGGAGTCATGGATTGATAAGACCACTGACAGGATCAAGCTTATTCAGGTGCGTATGAAGACAGCTCAGGATCGGCAGGCCAAGTATCATGATCAAAAACACAAGTCAGTAAAGTTCAGTGTTGGAGACTATGTTTATCTGAAGGTCAGACCAGTCAGAGGTGTCTCTAGAATAAAGCGAATGAAAAAGCTGAGCCCCAGATTCGTTGGTCCTTTTGAGGTGCTGGAAAGAGTTGGTGAGGTTGCTTACAGGTTGGCCTTACCTGAGGAAATGAGTGGTGTACATGATGTATTCCACGTCTTCTATCTGAGGAGAGCAGTCAGAGATTCCAGTCAGATCATCAGTACCGAGGAAGCACCAGTCGAGACAGATCTTAGTATTGGGGTTCGATCGGTCAGAATAGTGGATTTAAGGATACAGAAGCTCAGAAATAGAGAGATTCACATGGTCAAAGCCCTTTGGATGAACTGTGGCAGGCCAGAGTATACTTGGGAGCGAGAGGATGAGCTTAAGAACAATGCAGACTATTCTGTTCTCTTCGATTCAGGTATGGTTACAATTTTCGAGCACGAAAATTTTTGTTAGGAGGGGAGATTTGTAACATCCGTAAATCTGACGCGAAATTTATTTTGATTGTGAGACACATTTTTAATTTTAGTAACGAAGCGCGACAAGAAATCGTTTAGTGCAAAGGCGTTAGTTTGGTGTGCAGTGAGTTGCGTATAACAAAATTTAGAACTTATGGGGTGCAAATAGCAGTTTTAACCCCCCCCCCCCTCTCCTCATGCGGTTATCAAAACCGCAAGGCTTGAAAGTAAAATCCCGCAATCTCATTTCTCACGGGTTTTAGACAAACCGCAGGCTGACTGTCCCTTCTCGACATTTCCGTTTCCGCAAGCCCGACGACGCCAAGCCGACGCTTCCCGCGAGCATTTCCGCCGGCCGATTCCCCTCCGGAATCCCTCTCCGACCACTCCTTCCTCTACGAGCGCCGGTGGACATTCCTTTTCCTTTCTTGGCCGTGGAAGTGCCGGATTCAACCCTAACCGGTGGAACTTGGAACCGTTCGTTTCCGGTGAGTTTATTTCTTCCTTTTCTCCATTTCTTCAGGGAAATCCTTCGAGTTCGTAGTTAGTCTAACCTAGGTTTTCATCCTTGTGCCCTAATTAGGTTTTTGGAGTTCGTGATCCTCCGCGGAATTTGGGTTGAACGCTTTGAGAGTCTTAATCACTTCACATAAAGGTAAAGTCTGAAGTTTAACGTTTGAAATTTTGTAACTCTAGTTGTATAAAAATTTTTCACGGGAATATCGTAGAGGGGAAATTTCTGAAATTAGGGATACTGTAAATTGCAGGACTTTGGCGGGGTCGGGGCAGCTTTTTGAAGGTCCCCAGCAGTAGGAATGCTTTTGGAAGAGAAAATGTCGCCGCGCCGAGTATACGAGCGTCGCAGCACCCCGGTAAGGAAATTTTAATTTCTTTTAGTTAGACATATCAAGTAATTATATTTTTATACGCATGAGTAGGTTTCGTACAAGCATCATAACCATGCCTAGAAAAGTGCGGCAGTAGGAAAATGATCGTGGAAACGCGTATGATAACACCTTATTCTCTAACCACGTTAGTAAAGTCATGAACAATTATTTAAGTACGAAACTTTAACCGTATACGTAAGTTTGGAGTTTGTCCAACCAAGGGCGCGAAGGTCCCTTCAAGTCGACCACGAGAAAGTCAAGGGTCGCTCAGTAGAACACCAGAAAAGATATCCCATACAGACTAGCGTCAGACCAAAAAGGGCAGTAGCACACCGGTCTTTTCGTGTTTGGTAGATGCGCACTACCTTCCTCATAGGGCTAGAGGCCACCTAGAACTCAAGTACAGACTTGACGTGAGACAGTACACTAGTTAGTGAACGTCTGGATTTGGGTAAATCAACGGAAAGTCATAAATATAGAACTAATAGTGTGTTGACCAGGAAGTATAGGAAAATCATGCATAACATATAACATAAAATGTTTTCAGTGCACGAGACTATTTTTAAAGACATGTATGCATTCATATGTAAATCTGTTTTAGTGTCACTAGGGAAAATTGTTTTTCTTTACTCTGACCCTTCGTGGGCAATGTTTTTCAGATGACCAGGGTGAGAAACTACGTCTAGGATGAGCGTTATGGTGGCGTCAGTTTGTAGTACTTTTATCATTCAGTTTACTCTATTTCAGCATGTACTTGTAGATGTTGACAATGTACATGGTTAATATTTTATATAACTTGTATCAGACTATTATTGTTTCCAGATTTTCAGTTATTACAATTCCATTCTTGTTTAGTGGCTTTGTGAATCCAGATATCAGGTATGTGGTTACCCTTAGTTTATTTTTTTTAACTTCCGCTGTAAGTCTTAAATTGTTTAGTATAGACTTTTATTACCTGTTGCTACTAGTTTTAATATTGTTTCCTATTTTTCTTTATATCGCTGACCCGGCCGGACGGCTGATTTCTGAAATACTTGGAAGGGGTATTACAATAGGTTCGGGACTCCACACCTATAAATTATTTAATGCTGCTTAAAATAAATACAATATTAATTAATCAACTGTAATTAAGTTGATTGGTTTAATGGAAACTTCTCGAAAATATCGTTGATATGTCTAATGACAACCTTCCTTGAATAGACTGCCGACATGCCTAATGACAGCCTACCATAGTAGGTGTAGGAGCTCAACTAAAAGTTTTTTTTACATTTTATGGATTTTCATCGTTTCTTTTAATTTTTGGGATACTGCAATTACTTGAATGAATGTTGTATTTTTTTTGAAATAGATTATAATATATGTCAATTCATTAAATTATAAAAATAAGAGCATTATTGTCAATTTTGAATGTTTCACCAAAGGCAACTTTTCCCTTTTAATATTGTAAAGATGTATTTATAAATTTTTATAAGATATATTTTTTTCAATCTTTATATATATTATTATATGATGATGTTTTTATAAATCTATATATATATATATATATATTTATAAATTTATAAATCTGTATATATATGTTTTTTTATGAGCGGCGGGAGCGCCACTCATGTAGGGCCGAAAGCCCGAACCGTTGCACTCACGTAGGGTCGGAGACACGTGCCGCTGCACTCACGTAGGGCCGGAGGCCCATGCATATACACACACACAGATATATATATATATATATTTATAATTATATATATAATATGTTTGACACTCTTGAAATTTATAGAAAAAACATATGGAATCCTTAACTCAAATGAGAATAATTTGTATTTAAGAAATAAAATTCAATTTCAAATTATTCTAATTTGAATTTTATTTCACCCTCATTAAACCGTTTAACCGTTTGAATTTACGAAACTCAATTAAATTCTCCTTTTTAATTGTTTAAACCCTAAATCAAGTTGGATATATGACATGTCAGTGGTGGCCTTCTTTTTCAGCAATTTTTCGCGGTTTCCTCCATTCTACCTGCTTCTGCCAGTCTCTCCCGTGGCTTCCACTTCTCCTCTCATTCGCTCTTTTATAGCCTTCTTCTCTCTAACAAGTGGACCCCCCATGCTTCTGTCCGCTTGGCTATCCGCTCGACGTCCTCCCTGTACTTCTCGTTGCGTGCTCTTCTAACCGCTGCGGGCTGTCTAGCTGCTGCGGTCTCCCTGTGTTAGTTGATGCGCTCTTGCTGTTTCTCTTCTCAGGGATTGTGGTCTGTCCGCCTAACCTTGTGCTTTTGTTCGCATCGCCTCTTGTTCTTTTAACCGTTGGGGGCGCTGCTAGCCGCTCCTCGCTCTTGCTTGTCGCTTCTTCTGTCCGCTCGGCGCCGCTCGGCGCTCCTCGCTCTTTCTTGCAGTTGCTTCTGTCCGCTCGGCTTCTCGCGTATTATCGGCGTCTTCTCGCGGCTTGCGGTCTCTCTGCCTAGCCGCTGAGTTTCTGCCCGTTGTGCTTCTAACCACGGCTCTGCTAAGTCGCCGGTGTGCTCTCCTCTTGTCGTTGCAGGTTGCCTTCTTAACCGCTGCGGGTTCCCCTTTTGCTTTACCCGCTGTTTCTATCCGCTGCGGGCCCTCCTTCCTACCGCAAGTGTGGTCTCGCCTTGCCGCCGCGGTCTCTCTTCTATCCGCTTCTCCTTTATCTGAAGCAACTCTCTCAAGCATCCTTTCCTACCCGCTCTATCCACACCAATCTGTGTCATCCGTTCATGGGTTCTGAGGATTCCAATGCTACTTCTTCTCTTTCTGCTCGTGTTGCGGCTCTGGTTCCCGAACTTCGTGATGAACTCTGAATTATTACTCTCCCTCAGCGGGAAGCAAAATTTCGTGGAGTGGGTGCACTTTGTTCGTTGTCTATTGCAGACGAAAGGCCTTCTTCATCACTTGACCCGTGTTACTCCTACTGCCCCCACCGCTGAGTGGCTTCGTGATGATAGTCGGGTCCAGTCATAACTACTCAACTCCATGGACACCGAGCCCTATAGGATGACTATGTATCATGAAACGACAAAGGCAATGTGGGAGGAGCTACACTCCTACTCTGGGCAGAATAGACTTCAGCACTTGTTTGACATCATCTCAGATCTTCAAAACCTTGATCCCGGGGCTCCCGGTGATATGATCTCCTTTGTTGCCAAAGTCAAGAACCTGGTTGAAGCCTGGATCCAACATCAACCTCCTACTTAGAGCTGTCACGGTTCCGGTTCGGTTCCGGTTCTACTAAAACCATGAACCGAACCGCTAAGATAACAGTTCTTCAAGTTAGAAGCAAAACTTTATTTGTTTTGACCGGTTCGGTTCCGGTTCCGGTTCCATCATAATTTTTGGAACTGTCGTGTCAACGGTTTCGGTTCCGGTTTAACAAGAACTAAAACCAAACCAGTTACTAAAGGTTCGGTCCGGTTCTATGCGGTTCGGTCCAGTTCCATTCGGTTCCAACTAAAACTAAAATCAAATTTGACAGAATGAAATAAAAGCAGTCTGCAAAAAACTCAAAACACCTTCAAAATAGAAATAATTAAGTTGCACACTTCTCGACGGTCTCTTCCACGATCGGTGAGTTAGTATATGTCGCCTTCCTACGCGTGTAGACTTGCTATGACGTCTAGTTGGTTTGTGCGCGTCTCGTCGACATGCTTCTGTGTGATTTGGTCTGGTTCAAATGGTTTCTAACAAAAACAAAATCAAACTTGACGGAGTGAAATAAAAGCACTCTGCAAATAGTAAAACTCAAAACAACAACGAAATATAAATAATTAAGTTGCGCACTCCTCGTCGGTCTCTTCCACGATCTGTGGGCTAGTATCGGTCGCATTCCTGCGTGTAAATACTTGCCACAACGTCTAGTTGGATGGCGCGCATCTCTCTTGCTTGCGCAACCGTAATAATTGGTTACGATTAGTTATGTCTTTCATGATTATTATTTAATAGTAATTGTATAACTTTTATATTTTTAAAATAAAATATTTCAGAAAAATATGTAAGTAAAATTGAAGATACTTTATATAACTGTATAAAAAAAATGTACTGTAAAAACCTATTTCAAACCGCACCAATGTCAAACCATACCATACGGTTTTGGTGCAGTTTTGTTCAGTCCAAAACCGACCCATTTTGGTGCGATTACAGTTGGGTCCAAACCGCACCAGTTTCTCCCCTGATAGTAAGTATAAATATTATAGATAGATTATGAAATTATAGTAATATTGTAATAAAAGTAATAAAAACAAACGGGTTGCGGTTCGGTTCTACTTCGGTCCGGTTCGGATCGGGTCCAAAAATCTTAAAACCGCTTGAGACTTGTATGTTGCGGTTCCGGTTCCGGTTCCGGTTCCGGTCCGGATAATAAACTATAAGAACCACACCCGAACCAAAGTTGTTCACGGTTCCAAAATTCAAACCAGAACCCGAATAATTTGCAAACGGTTCGGTCCGGTTCTTTGTGCTTCCGGTTCGGTTCTGGTTTGGTTTACGGTTTTTGGTTTTAAGTGACAGCTCTACTCCTACTACAAATTTGGTTACTCAACATGCGCATAAAGAAGCAGTCGGGATTGCAATGATGATTGCTCGAGTTCCTTCTTATATGCATAATGTTCGGGCTCAGATCCTCTCTTCCTCTGCAACTCCCTCTTTGTCAGATGTTTGCTCGATGCTTCTGAAGGTTACACCGCCACAGGATGCTCCTGTGACTCTCTCTTTGGCTCTTTTACAGCAACCTACACCTGTTCCGACAGCTCGAGGTTCCTCGGCCCGTGGGGGTCGCAACACGTCTCGGGGACGTGGCCGTACTGGAAGGTCTTCTTTTAAATGCTCGTATTGCGGACGAGATAATCACCTTGAGGACACTTGCTATCACGAACATAGCCTGCCCCCACATCTTGCTACTTCTGCTACAACTGACCCTCCCACTTCTCCCGCAACATACTCTACCATTATTGCCCGTGAAGACATCAATGCTCTACCCACCTAGCTCCACCAACTTCAAGGGGTGATTTCTCTCTCCTCTGGATCCGTTGTATCAATTTCCAATGAAGGTATATCATGTCTCTCCCAGAGCTCTCACTAGACTGTGGATTCAGGAAGCCACACACCATATTACTTTACAGCGACCTCCACAATATTTGCTGACTGCCCATCCCAAGTTCATCATTGTGGCTAATGGTGATACCACCCCAGTGTCCGGCGCTGCTGATAGACCTCTCATACCCACTCTCTCTGTCTTCTGCTCTTCATGTTCCGGGATCACTATTCAATTTGCTTTCTGTTAGTCGACTTACTCAAGATCTTAATTATTGTATTATATTCTCACCCTCTATCTTTGTTGTGCAGGATCGACAAACACAGAATATCATTGGTAGGGGTCGGCCGTCGAACGAGCTCTACCTCCTAGATGTTCCTCCCTCTGCTCTCTCTGTCGTCTCCACTATCGATTGACATCGTCGTCTTGGGCATGCTCCCCTCCAGATTCTCAAGAAAGCTTTTCCGGATGTCTCCCTACAAGAGTTTACTTGTGAATCATGTATCTTTGGCAAACAACATCGCATTTATTTTCATCCTTATTGTACTCGGAGTGATACTCCTATATCTTTAGTGCACTCTGATATTTAGGGATCATATAAAACCTCTGGTATATTTGACTATCGTTACTTTGTCACTTTTATTGATGATTACTCTCACTTGACCTGGTTATACTTATTTCAGGATCGTGCTGAACTGATCTTTATATTTCGTGCAATTATTACGGAAACTCGTACTCAGTTTTCCTCACTCTTAAAAGTAATTCGCACTGATAATGCTCGAGAATACACTAGCCGGACGTTCTCAAATCTATGCACTGTGTTTGACATTATACATCAAACATCCTGTGCGTATACGCCTCAACAGAATGACGTGGCCGAGCGAAATAATCGTCATCATCCTCGATCACTCATGATTCAAATGCAAGTACCCACACTATATTGGATCTTTGTTGTGTCTGCCGCATGCTATCTCATCAATCACATGCCCTCCTCTATGCTCGATTTCGCCACTCCGTTCAGTCTCCTGTTTCCTTCCAAGTTCTTGTTTACCCTCACACCTCGTGTGTTCAGATGTACTTGTTACGTCCACAATTTTGGTCCACCCACGAATAAGTTTGCTCCACGTGCCAGCAAATGTATGTTTTTGGGGTACTCTTGGACTCAAAAGGCTATGCGTGTTATTCTCCCACTACTGACAAAGTGATCGTCTCCGCCGATGTCACCTTTCTTAAAGATCAACCATTTCATGCTTCACCTTCTGCTTCTCCTTTCTCTTCTCCCTTACCTCGTCCGACCGTTCCTGTCACGTCTTCTCTACCGTCTCATCTTCTCACTCCACTTCCAGCACTCGTTCCATCTATACCACCCAAACCGCCTCTTCTTCGTGTCTATACTCGTCGTACCCCGCCCTATTGAGCCCTACAATAGCCGTCTTCCACTAGTGCTATCCCGCGGACTGACGATCCAACATCAACATCTACCGCTCACCACCTGACGAATTATGTATCTCTGCATCGCCTGTCTCCACCTCTATGCAAGTTTGCACTCTCTATTTCCTCCATCTCTATTCCTAACTCTGTGCAGGAGACCCTTCTTCACCCAGGGTGGCGTGCGACTATGGATGAGGAAATGACTGTTTTTTGGTCCAACCAGACTTGGGATTTAGTCCCTCTTCCTCCTGTGTAATCTTGTGTCAGTTGCAAGTGGTTTTTTGCAATCAAACATGCTCCGAACGGGACAGTTGAATGCCTCAAAGCCTGGCTTGTGACTCGGGGGTTCACTCAACGGCAGGGTCTTGATTATGATGAAACTTTCTCCCCCGTCACCAAGTTAAACTCTGTTCGGGTTCTAATCTTCTTAACTGTTCATCGCAACTGGCATCTCCATCAGCTTGATATCAAAACTGCATTTCTGAACGACGACCTTCTCGAGACGGTTTACATGCACAAACCTCCCGGGTTTGAGATCACGGAGGAGTCTCGTGTGTGTCATCTCCAAAAATCTATTTATGGTCTCAAACAATCTCTCAGAGCTTGGTTTGACAAATTTAGTAAGGTCGTTCGTGAAGTTGGATTCAAGAGAAGCTCAGCTGACTTCTCTCTTTTCACTCGTCATCAATCAGCTGAGACTGTCATTCTCCTGGTTTATGTGGATGATATTTTAATTACTGGCGATGACGCCACATGGATACAACAACTCAAACAACACTTAGGGTTTGTTTGGGACAGCTCTGGCGGATTGAAAAGCTGCTGTCCGGATAGAGCTGTTTTAAAATAGATCTCTGAGGAGCAGTTTTGAAAAGCTGCAGAGTGTTTGAGTGTTCTGTGCAGAAGTGCGCTTTGAAGAGCGATTTTTTATTTTTAGCTGTTTGGAGAAACAACTTTTGGAAGCTATTTTTAAAAAAACTAAAATATATAAATATATAAAAATAATTGCCCACCATTCTTCTGATGCAGCAATAGTTCTCTTCTCTGGATTCCAATTTAATTCAATAGTTGCATTAAGTTGATGTAAAATGTATTGTCATTCTCAAATCTGTTAATTTGAAATTTTATGTTGCTTTGATGATGTTAATTGTGCCTACTTCTTAGGTATCATTCCTTTCCACTCAAATATTAAGATGTTGCCATGCAGTTAACTAAAGATAATTTAACTTGAAACCCCTGATATAGAATTCAACACTTGTTTCCGACCACCATTTGTTGTTGTTATTCTTACAGAATTTGGTATTTAATTCAAGCATGTGTGGTTTAGCACTGACAATGAAACGTAAGACAAACTTCTATTTGCAACTGGTTGTATTATACATTCAAAAGAAAGCAATCCATGCTTTGCAGGGCAAGCATCACTACACTAACTAAACTGGGTAGTAATTTGTTGCCTTTTTATAATGCATGTAATCCAAATCGAAAAAACAAGATGAGGAATCGACAGCGTTCATACCCATCCTGGAAGCGATCAACTCGATTAAAACTCAGGCGAGATCCTGATCCATCTGTGATAGTGATCGGCGACCTCACGAGAGACGGCGCGATCGAGCAGCGCCGACAAACCTATGAGAAAAATCACAGGTAACAACGGCTAAGGGTCCGGGGAGAGGGAAGAACGAAGCTGCGTGGAGAAGATGTTGACGAATAGGATTAAAATCAGGGGTTTCTGGTAATGGGTCGAATCCGAGTTGCAGGATTTGTTCCTCGCCCGTGATCCAGTGCGCGTGTGAGGCCGTCGATCTGCCGGAGGAGAACTAGACGAGCGACGAACTAGGGCGAACGGCGAGTTGGGGAAGACGACCTGTCGGGTTTTTTTAGGTCCACGATTTTACGGGAGCGAACGCGGGGGAGGGGGCAGCGCTCCAAAAAGCTCCTTATTCTGCTTTTTTAGATCCGCGATTTTCATAAAATGGTGCAAGCAAACAGATAAAAAACAGCTCCAGCGGTTGGAAAATAGCTTTTCCATCCGCTGAAGCTGTCCCAAACAGAGCCTTAAACTCCGTTTTCCAAACAAAAGATCTGGGGGCTCTCCGGTACTTTCTGGGACTTGAGGCAAGACGACCTGATGGTCTTGTCCTCTCACAACCAAAGTATTGCCTTGATCTTCTTCAAGATGCTGGCTACTCCGGGTGCAAACCCGTGGAAACCTCGATGAATGTCAATCACAAGTTATGTGCTCATGGACCTGACTCTGATTATCTGCTTACGAACCCTGAGTATTATCAACGTCTTGTAGGAAAACTGATATATCTGACAGTTACAAGACCTGAGATCTCTTTTGTTGTTGGAGTGGTCAGCCGATTTATCCGTGCTCCTCGGATGTCTCATCTCCAGGAAGCAGAACACATCATCAAATATTTGAAGACTGCTCCCGGACAAGGGTTGGTATATAAGTCATCCTCCTCCCTATCTCTTATAGCATATTCAGAGGCGGACTGTGCGGGCTCCTTTGATGATCGACGTTCCACTACAGGTTTCTGTACCTACTTTGGAGGGAATCTTATCACTTGGCGTAGCAAGAAGCAGTTTGTGGTTGCTCGCTCTTCTGTTGAAGTTGAGTATCATGCAATGACGGCTGTTGTATCTGAACTTATCTGACTTGAGGGCCTTCTTGGTGATTTGGGGGTCACTCTATTCTCACCAGCAACTTTGTTTTGCGACAGTCAGGCTGCGATCCATCTTGCAAAGAATCTTGTGTTCCATGAGCGGACCAAACACATTGAAGTTGTCTGTCACTTCGTTCGTGAAAAAATCCAATTGAAGAAATTAGAGCTGGAACTTGTTCTTGCTTCTGGGCAAGTTTCTGACATTTTCACCACGTCATTACCACGGCAAATGTACCATCAGTTCTTATCCAAGCTTGGTGCCTACGACTTGTATGCTCCTACTTGCAGGGGAGTGTTAGAGAATATTAGAAAAACTGATGTAAAAGCCAATTATTTTGTAATTCAACAAGGATATATAAGTTTTGAACCATTCTTCTACATTTTAAATAGTCTCATTTCAGTCATTTGACTAAAAAGTTAAATATTATGGGTATCATATGTCGTTTCTATGAATTCCAGTGGTGTCAAATGCACGTTATCCAAAATTTAACAATAGCTTTGTATTCTTATTGTGTCTTTTTTTAGAATGGATTTTATTTAGGTGATTGTATATGGCATTAAGGAAGAGTTGGTCTTGAGATAATGGTTAGGTTGCCGATTAGGACCTCGTGGCCACAAGATTGATTTTAAATTAGTATTCTAAGTGGTTATTGTCATGGCTACATGCATCAATTGACTCCGTAGAAAAATACTATTCAGGGAGATTCAGACATTGGGATGCCCCATTTCTTCTCTAGCAAGAATACATCCTCTTTTCTTGATGCGTACTGTCTATTTCAGTGATCTACAAAGTACATTATTGTATTCAACCATTAATGACCTTTAGAATGGGTTGCTGTCTGAATTTGGATGACATTTACTAATTTATTCCATTTGATTATGTATTTATATACTTGTCATTTATTTATGTATCAAAGCTTTTCAAATTTTAAATAATTGTATAATTCTCAAGGCCAGATTTAATGTGTTTCCATTTATAATGATTTCATCATTTGCAGGGGCTATTTGGCACCTGAATATGCAATAAACGGTCAATTAACAAAAAAAGCAGACATATATAGCTTTGGGATCCTTGTACTTGAAATAATTAGTGGAAGAAGTAGTTCGAAGCCTCATTGGTTTGATAAAGTTCTCCTGGAATGGGTAAGCTATTTCTTGTTATGTCTTTATTATATGATTGCTTAGGAAAGGCGCTCAAGACACTCTCTTGAGGTAGTTCTTTTTTAATATAAGAATTCATGTTTTAACTAGAATTTTCTACTTCTGGATCATAAAATTAGTAAGATCTGGAGCTGAGATTTATTAAGAATGTGGTGACCATAATAAAGTTACATCTTTGGATGATTTATATGATAGACTTGGTATTAGTGAAAGGGAAAATGAGATGTATAAAATAGGTAAGGGTTAAAGGAAAGAAATCTAGAAATTTTTATCAAGTTAGAAGCATTTCAAGTAAAGATAATATAACCTTAATTATAAATGAAGAAATCAATGAGAGATGCTATTACAAAGCCCACCGGAGAATGATGGAC
The DNA here is from genome assembly GCA_039583875.1 of Platanthera guangdongensis. Taxonomy (NCBI): domain Eukaryota; kingdom Viridiplantae; phylum Streptophyta; class Magnoliopsida; order Asparagales; family Orchidaceae; genus Platanthera; species Platanthera guangdongensis. Next base: position 307,006,637 of record CM077153.1, on the reverse strand, counting down.
CCCGTGCGCGTGGTGACACACTTATGCCCGAGCATTGTTGGCTATTAATTATGTGCTATTTTCCCATTAATGTAATTGTTTGTTATTTTCCTTTTTAGTTGTCGTGTCATGTTCAGTTTTTCATATATTATGTGGCATGTTCAGTTTTTCATATATTATGTGGCATGTTCAGTTTTTCATATATTATGTGGCATGTTCAGTTTTTCATATATTATGTGGCATGTTCAGTTTTTCATATATTATGTGTCATGTTCAGTTTTTCATATATTATGTGTCATGTTCAGTTTTTCATATATTATGAGTCGTAGCTGTAACTTTCCTTTTTGCCATTTTGGTTTATAACCCCTATATATAGAGGCAAGGAAAACATGTGTAAAGCACCTTGGAGGCCACTGAAGAAGAGTTAGGGTTGCTCGATATGGATATTAAGAGAGGTTCTATTGTTGGATTTTCCTCATTCTATTTTCCCTACCTTACAATTGCTTCTACCTACCGTGTCGCGCACTGATAGTTGCCCGTTACGTTGGACATTAAGTCTTCCCTCACAACCTTACCCTCTCCTTCCGGCTCAAACACCTTTGCTTGTCCCTCAGCGCAGACTACTATTGCTCCTACGCCATTTGTTAGTCATCCGTTCTCGCTCCAACGCACATTGTCCTTATGCTTTGTCTGGCCCACCTTCCATTCTCATTTCCACGACAACACAGATGCAACTCTTCCTCCGACTCGTGGTTCCAACCAAACTGCCACTGCTGCTAGGACGACGTCTCCCCTTTAGACTCTTCAGACCACAACTATCTTTCCACAGTCAGTTTGGGTAACTCGTTCTTCTCAGCATTTGTCCGAGCTTCCTTCCCAACACTCATCCTTCCCAGCACGTTGTTATGGGCTTTGCGCTCAGTATTTATCGAGTGGATCTTTATTATTGTTGTCCTTTTTTATTATTGACTTTTATTATGTTGCCTTTTAGTGTTGTCTTTTATTAGTGGTTGTGGGTTAAAAGTTAGGAGTTATCATTATGAGGTTTTGTAAGCCTATTTAAAGGCATATGTTGTATTGAATGAATTTATCCAATAAGTTAATTTTATTTCTTTGTCCGTAAGAATTGTGGTAGCTCTCTCTCTCTGAGTACACCCCGCCTAGGCAGCCGCGGTTTCGGCTCAACAATATCCTTCACCACCGACATCTCTGCCTCTTGGCCATCCTTCAGAAACTTTACTGACATAATACAACGTGATCGAAGACTATCCTTCCTCCTTCCTCCATTTCCTGTGATTTCATGGCAAAACAACCTTATCCTTTGTCTTCAACATGCTCCACCTACATCTCTGCCTCTTGGCCATCCTTCAGAAACTTTACTGACATAATACAACGTGCTCGTAATAACTTGGAATCGAAGACTATCCTTCCTCCTTCCTCCATTTCCTGTGATTTCATGGCAAAACAACCTTATCCTTTGTCTTCAACATGCTCCACCTACAAAACCGCCGACTTCGGGCCTCCTTTCCTCCGTCAATCCAACAACATTCCCGCAAGAAGTCGATGCCCTCCTTTAAGCTCACGGTCAGCCAGAGCCATTCACAACTGCAGAAGAAACCAGGCCACTCCATCTCCACTGTTCGCAAACCGTGCATCACCTTCGCACGTGACCCGCGTCGTCTTCGACGAAGCCCGTAACAACTGCTCCTCGCCAGTGCAGACCGACGCTATAAGGCTTTTTACTTCACATGCGTGATCAACACCTTTCAGTGCACCCATAGGTGCTTCACGCTCCCAACCGCACTTTCCGCACTCATTCTTTCCTTCCAAGACGCACACCTTCTAATCCTCGAACTACCTATCTGCTGCAGTTCTCTGCATCGACGCTACTCGAGCACCTCTTGTCACGCATGCAGATCCCTTGAGTCCAGCGCCTATCGACATCAAGCCTCTGCGAATTGCACGATTTTGTTCCCTGTCCGCCCGTCAGTCGCATATTTTTTTTCGAGCCCTGCGCGCGTTTTCCTTTAAATCGCCTGCTGCCTTCCACATAGTTGTGGGCAAAAAGACCGGGACCGGAAAGCCTGCCCGGGCCCGGCTCGGGAAAAGCCCGTCTACGCCCGACCCGAGATAAGCCCTGCCCGGGCCAAGACCGGGCTTGGGGCCCTTAGCGGGCCCCCATTTTGACTTGGTTCCCAGCCTGAAGCCCGGCCCGGGCCAGGCACGGGCAAACCCGAGCACCGGGCCTAGACTGGGCCCAACACCTAGCCCGACAGAATATCTCGGCTCTTGGCGGGATTTCAATTGAAATCCAGCCAGCTGGCGGGATTAATCCCGCCTAAATTAACATTTAGGCGGGATTAATCCCGCCTATTTTAAATCAGGATTAATCCCGCCTAAATAGGGATTTAGGCAGGATTAATCCCGCCTATTGTTACATCAGGCCGACCTGGGCCCGGGCCGACCTGAAGGGCCTTATCAGGCCCCTCTTAGAGAGGGTGCCCGAGCCCGGCCCGGCCTGGCTCAAGCCAGAGCCCGGGCCGAGGCCGGTTGGCCAGAAGCCCGGGCCTGATCGGGCTTTATGTACACGACTACTTCCACAATTATTAAATCAAGGTGATTGATTAATTATTTTATTAGAGTGACAGTGAGAGCGAGCGAAGAGTGTTTATTTTTTTGATCATCATAGGGAAGCGTTGCAGCTCTCGCGACAACTTAAATATTCCAACCTTTTCAGGGGGACTCAAGATGGCCTGTCGCTCGCACCTTCTCTTGTTTGACTCAACATTGGGGACTCCCCAGACCAAATGTCTTAGCCTATTGCACAAATGAAGACACTTTTTGCGAATCAAACCAAGGTGGACAAATGTCACCAAGAAACTTTTGCTGCTATTCAAACCAGGCTTGTTGGTATTACCCAGGCCGTCTAAGGCTGCGTTTGGCGCAACTTATTTGCTCCGGTGAGGTCAGACAAAAACGTCATTGCCATAGAATGTATATTTGGTATGCCAAATGTTACTACCATTACCAAAAAAATAGTTTGTGGCATAATATTTTGATATGACAATGACGTTTTTGTCCAACCTCACCGGAACAAATAAGCCACTCCAAACGCAGCCTAAGTTATTACATTCCCGATGAGCCCTTCCCTTTTTGTTGTAGTGCATTATGATATATGGGGGTCTTATGTCATAAGTTTTTTGAATGACTATAAGTACTCTGTGACATTCATCGATTGTGCCTCTCGTGTTACTAGGTTATATCTCGTGAAAAACAAAAATGAAGTTTTACTTATTTCTGAGACTTTCATAGGCACGTCCAGACGCAGTACAAAGCTGTGGTAAAGGATCTGCAGCCGGATAATGGTACAAAGTACACTAATAAGGCACTGAAGGAGTATCTATCTGCTCATAGGATACTTCATTAGACCTTCTGCATATACACACCTGCGTAGAACGTAGTGATAGAGAGGAAGAACAAACATCTTCTGGAGGTGGCAAGGATTATGATGCTCCATATGAGGATCCCACAGAGCTTGTGGGGATATGCAGTGTTGACATCAACACAACTGATAAACAGGATGTCATCCAAGGTTCTAGGGTGGAAGACTCCATGTTCAAAGTTGCAAGGACACAATGGGGGAATACTTCCACTAAATGTATTTGGTTGTGTGTGCTTTATGAAGGACAATAGACCGAGTGTTGGGAAACTTGATGCGAGGACAATCAAGTGTATCTTTATGGGTTACTATCATACTCAGAAGGGGTACATGTGTTGGAGTCCAGTGGAGGAGAGAAGTTTTGTCATTATGGATGTTCACTTCAGAGATCTGGAACAGTACTATCGACAAGAGGGAGCTTCACTCATACAAGAATTGCCAAATTTCGAAAATATAAGGCGAGAGCAAGAGAGTTTGGTGACAGATCTGGGAGTATGGCAGGGAGAATCACTGGAGGTTGAGCAGGAGAGTGATGAGGAGATGGAGGATGAAATCTAAGGGGTTAGACCTACGACTCAAAGGGAGTTGCTCACGGAGATGGAGGAGGAAATCAGAGGAGTTAGGAGTACAACTCAGGGGGAGTTACTCACATATTATAGGAAGGTGAAGAAGACTGCAGTACCAGTACCTGTTCCCACATGGCCAGTGCCTAGTCCCTTGACTACGACATTCCCTTTTCCGGGAGCACCTACACCCCCATCATCTTCAGGTGATATCATTTTGTCCACTCCTCCCTCTCCAATTGTGACGTTCCGAAGGACCACTCGCAGCAATGCGGGAAATCCTCCAGATCGATATGGTTAGGATCTTGCGTCTTTTGTCTCGTATGATAATATCTCTTTTTTCCATGGAACATTCATAGCATCGTTGGATAGTATTATTGTACTTAACAATTGACAGATTGCCAAAAACGATCCAAATTGGAAAACATCAATGGAGGAGATGAGAACCCTTGAGAAGAATGAGACTTGGGAGCTGGCACAGCTACCGAAGGACAAAAAGGCCGTCAGATGCAAATGGGTCTTCACTGTGAATCAGAACGTTGATGTACATGTCAAGCGTTATAAGGCCTGATTGGTTGTAAAGGTGTACAACTAGAACTATGGAATTGGTTATGATGTGACATTTGCACCAGCGGCAAAGATGAGTACCGTCAGGACTCTGATCAGCTTGTTAGCGAATGATGGACAGAAGATGCACCAATTAGATGTGAAGAACACGTTTCTTCACGGTGATCTAGCTGAGGAAGTGTACATAGAAATACCACCAGGTTTCGACACAACTAAGACAGAAGGCACAGTCTGTAGGTTGGAGAAATCTCTTCGTGCACTGAAGCAGTCTTCCTGCGCATGGTTCAATAGATTTAGGAAGTTTATGATTGGGGTGAAATACCAACAGATCAATGTTGATCACATGGTTTTCGTCGGGCAGCACGAAGGCCACATCACCATGCTTGTGGTGTATGTGGATGACATGGTCGTCACTGGGAATGTTGAGCAGGAGATTAGCCACCTAAAGGTGGCACTGAGTAAAAAATTCGAGGATAATGATTTGGGTTCTCTTAGGTATTTTCTTGGGATTGAGATTGCATGTGACGCGGAGGGACTTGTTCTCTCCCATAGGAAGTATGCCTTAGATCTCATCACAGAGACCGGGATGTTGGGGTGCAAACCTGTTGTGACACCAATTGATCAGAAGTGCAAACTGAGTGCTGAGGCTGGTGAACCAGTTGATCTTGAGATGTATCAGCATTTGGTTGGGAAGTTGATTTACTTGGGCCACACACGTCCAGACATCTTTTTTGCAGTGAGCGCGGTGAGCCACTACATGCACGACCCTAGGAAGGGCCACATAGATGCAATATACCAGATCTTTCGATACCTGAAGAGTGCGCCTGGAAAGGGACTGCTGTTCAGAAGGAATGAGCACATGAAGATTAAGAGCTACTGTGACTCTGATTGGGCAAGCTGCGCAGATGACAGGAGGTACACTTCAGACTATTGCATATTTGTGGGAGGTAGTATGGTCTCCTGAAGGAGCAAAAAGCAGTCAGTGGTGCCCAGATCGACAACAGAGGCGGAATATAGAACCATGGCATTGGGGGTTGCAGAGCTCCTATGGCTGAAGGGCATGCTGGTGGAGCTGAAGTTGAATCGAGGAGATATGATGAATCTATGGTGCGATAGTCAGACAACCATCAGTATTGCAAATAATCCAGTCCAACATGATAGAACTAAACATATTGAGATCCACGAATTCTTCATAAAGGAGAAGCTAAACAACAGATTACTGGAGTTGAGACGTATCTTGACCAAGAATCACGCAGTAGATTGCTTGACCAAGGGACTTAACTTGATGGATGTGATTAGGGGTTGTGACAATATGAGCTTAGTGAATATCTTTCGCCAATCTTGAAAAGTGTTAATATATATTAATTAGATTGTATTTAATAGTGAGATACGAAAAATAGGTAAGCGAAATTTTTCTTCTCTCGTTGACACAAAGTATGTCAAATGACTAGAAAAGAAGCTCATTGATGCCAATATTAAAGAGCAAAAGATATGTTCAATATTGTAGAGTCAAACAATGAAGCTATATAAGAAGAGTTATGAAACATAAAAATAATTTTTTTACTAATTTAAGAGTGCTTTAAATATCTTGGATCGATAGTTCAAAAAGATGGTGATGCAGTGGTAAGGCCGTCACAAGGTGGACACACTAAATGTAGTCGTATATGCAATGACGCAAAATGAAGTGTCGCACAAGTGCAAGACAGATCCGCTAAAATTGCAGCATATAATTAATTATTATAAAGAAACGACAGAGGCTCTTGCGGTTGCAAATAATTAATCTATGGAGATGCAAATATTGATTCTAATTTTGACTGAGGCGCAAATATTTCAAGCGTTCACAAAAGTCGCCCCGCAAGTGTAACGGCGAACGAAGTATTAGCGCAATAAATAAAACAACCCACCCAGTACAAACCTTTACCAAAATAAATAACAATAACATGGCAAGAACTGTTTACCACAATTTGCATATGTAGGCGGCGGCGAAGGCGGTTGAAGATGAGCATCCAAGGTCACAGCGAGCAGGGAAGATGTCGAAGGTGTAAATCGGGACAGGTAGTGGCCGGGATGGACTTGTAGGGGTTGTTAGTGGTGGATGGAGGCTTGGAGACAGTTGCAGGCAGAGGGGTTCCACTGTGGAGGAAGGGAGGAGGGGTATGATTTGCTGGAAGCTTTGGGAATTTGGCTACAGGAAGAAGGCGGGGGGGTTGTAGTTTGCTGGAGGGTTTTGGAGTGGTGTTGTGTGGGAAGGAGGCGGAAGATAGGGTCCGTCAAGAGCTACATGAGAAGGATCGAGCGGAAGGGAAAATGACGGCAGGCTTGTCGAAGGGTTAGAGGAGGCTGTCAGAGGTGTTTGGGGAGGCTTTGCTGTTGTCCGGCGGTGGAGGAATATGGGTGGAAGATCAACTGGGAGTGGCCGACGGGATGGAGGGAAACAAAGTTTGCGGCTTGAGAGATGGCGGGCTGGACGGGAAGATGAAAGTGCTTACTGAAGAGGGTGAGGGAGGCGGAGGGGAAGCCCGAGAGTCGCTCCCGGTGGGGGATTTGCCGTCGCACCAACCCAGAGACCGACGGTTTTGGCTTTCTCCAAAACTCTCGATGCTTCTTCCCCAAACCGCCAGGTATAAATACACTAAAAGATAATCGCCTCCTGTAATGAACCGGTGCTAGTATAACTCAAATAAAACCACTCCGATCGGACAGTTAGGATTGTTTGGGCCGATCGGGGGTTAAATACAACTCTGACTAAAAAAATATGAAATACGAAAATGACTAGAAACAATAATCTGGACGCGACCACGAACTCCGATCACTCCTTCGGGCAGCGGATCACCGCCTCCTGCGGGAATATACGCGCGTCGGTCGTGGCGCGCCGTCAGATGGATGTGTTGATAAAGATGTGATCCATAAAATCTAAGCAGATTGGTTGAAGTGGAGAGGCGCGTCAGGGATCTTATGTGACAGTGAAGTACCATTAAAACTTAAGGCAATTTTTACCGTACTGCAATTAGACCAGCGATGCTCTATGGTTCTGAGTGTTGGGCAATGAATTGTGTACATGTGCAAAAAATGGGAGTTGCGGAGATGAGAATGCTTAGGTGGATGTGTGGACACACGAGGTTGGATAAAATTAGGAATGAGTGTATTAGGGATAAGACAGGAGTAGCACCAATTGCAGAGAAGATGTATGAAGTTCGACTAAGATGGTTTAGACATGTACAAAGGAGACCATTAGAGGCACCTATTTGGCGTTGTGAGAGTGTAACATCCATAAATCTGACGCAAAATTATTTAAAATTTGTAGGGGCAAGTTGCGACGGATTTTGATCTAGGCAGCGCGTCGTCAAGGTACAATGATATTATACGTATATTTCGCGTCCGTTAATTGGAGAAGTGTGCTAGTCATAATGATATTGTAACACGTTTTATGTTAGTGACGAAGGCGCGACAAATTAATGTGTGTTGAATAGGAGTAAATGAGAATTTCTATTTTGGGGTGCCAATAGCTGGTTTCAATTCCCCCCCCCCCCCTCACTTCATACGGTTATCAAACGTATAGCCTATCTTTTAAATCCCGCACACCCCCCATTTCTCACGGGAATAAGCCGAAAACCGCAGCAGCCCGACATTTCTCTTTTCCGCTCCGTCTCCCGCACGCAGCGCCGACGCCAGGCCGACGATCCCCTGCTGCCCTAGCCGACGGCTTGTCCCCCTTCGGAAACCATCTCCGACGTCTCCTCTCTCCTCTGCAGGCATCAGTGAGCCTTCCTCATCCTTCCTTAGCCGTGGGAGAACCGGGTCTAACCCTAACCGAAGGAGTTTGGAATTTGTTTGTTTCCGGTTTTGGTGTTCGTAGTTTACCACGGATTTTGTGTGGAACGCATTGGGAGCCTCAAACGCTATACTTAAAGGACTTTAGCGGGGTCGGGGCAGCTTTTTGAAGGTCCCCAGCAATAGGATTACTTTTGGAAGAGAAAATGTCGCCGCGCCGAGTATACGAGCGTCGCAGCACCTCTGTAAGGAAATCCTAATTTCTTTTAGTTAGACATATCAAGTAATTATATTTTATACGCATGAGTAGGTTTCGTACAAGCATCATAACCATGCATAGAAAAGGTGTGGCAGTAGAAAAATAATTGTGGAAACGCGTATGATAACGCCTTGTTCCATAACCACGTTAGTAAAGTCGTGAACAGTTAGTTAAGTACAAAACTTTACACGTGCACGTAAGTTTGGAGATTGTCCAACCAAGGATGCGAAGGTCCCTTCAAGTCGACTACGAGAAAGTCAAGGGTCGCCAAGTAGTACACCAGAAAAGATATCCCATGCAGAGTAGCGTCAGAGCAAAAAGGTCAGTAGCACACCAGTCTTTTCGTGCTTGGTAGAGGCGCACTACCTTCCTCATAGGGCATATGGTATCCTATGAGTTACAGTCTTGGGAGTTGACTCCCCTTTGAGACAGTTAATAGATTCGAGACCGTGTCTGCGTGGCATTAGAACAATTGAGTTCGTCAGATGGTCTCGGGTCGTCAGTTTCAGTTGCGCGTTAGGAGCTACTCTGCCTAGAGCCTTCCCACTAAACGTGTAGGCTAGAAGCCACCTAGAACTCAAGTACAGACTTGACGTGAGACAGTACACTAGTTAGTGAACGTCAGAACTTGGGTAAATGAACGGAAAGTCATGAATATAGAACTATAGTGTGTTCACCAGGAAGTATAAGAAAAACATGCATAACATATATCATAAAATGTTTTCAGTGCACGAGACTAGTTTTAAAGACATGCATGCATTCATATGTAAATCTGTTTTAGTGTCACTAAGGGGAATTGTTTTTCTTTACTCTGACCATTCGTGGGCAATATTTTTCAGGTGATACAGGTGGAAAACTACGTCTAGGATGAGCGTCATGGTGGTGTCAGTTTGTAGTACTTTTTCCATTCAGTTTACTCCATTTCAGCATGTACTTGTATTTGTGGACAGTGTAACTCATTAATATTTTATATATCTTGTGTCAGACTTATTATGATAGTTCAGATTTTCAATTATTACAATTCCATTCTTGTTTAGTGACTCTGTGAATCCAGACATCAGGTATGTGGTTAACCTTAGTTTACCTTTTTTTTAACTTCCGCTGTAAGTATTAAATCTGTTTAGTTTGGACTTTTATTACCTGCTGCTACTATTTTTAATACTGCTTCCTAGTTTTCTTTATATCGCTGATCCGGCCGGACGGCTGATTTCTGTAATACTGGGAAGGGGTGTTACAGAGAGTTAGTCACTAGGCACGTTAAATGGGAGAGGGGTAGACCAATAAAGACTTGGAATGAAACAATAAGGAAAGACATGATGTACTTAGGCATTAGTGAGATTATGATTAACGATAAGGCACAATGGAGACAAAGGATCCATAAAGCCGACCCCACTATAGTGGAATAAAGACTTGAGTGTTGTTGTAATTTAAGAAAATCAATTTGATTTTATGATGAGAAAATCAACTACAAAGAAAATCAATTTGATTTTATGATGAGAAAATCAACTACAAATGTGATTTTTGTGTTAAGACAGTTTAAAGAAAAAGTATAGAACAAATAGAAGATCATCATTTGAGTTTTGTTTGTCCAGAAAAGAGAGAGTCAAACACTATGAGAATTGATTTGGTAAGTTTTAAAGGAACACTAACTAGTATTATAAGTAGCGGTGGAGTGATAAAGAATTTTTAATCATACTATATATTTATATTTAGGATCATCATTGATTCTTTTCTTTATAATATTATTTAAGTTGTGTGCAAAATATATAAAAAATAAGGTGCATTGGTGTATAATTTTGGCTTAATGTATAATTCTAGTCAATGAGCCATCCACCGAGTTGTGTAAATTTAGTATAATGAATTATTTATGTAAAAGAGAGTTCAAATTAGCCATACAATGAATGCACATGATTTACAATTTTATTGAGGTGATACTAACAATTATCGGAATATCTTATTAGATAGTAAAGAGATACCTAAGTCGAAAATGTTTGCTACATTAGATCGATTATTTAGAAAATTAAGGATATAGGTGTTGATATGACATCTATAGTTAAGGTTGTGTTGTTAAAATGAAGAAGAGTCTTGAGAGTACCATGTGATAAGAGGATACCTTGAATATATAAAGGTGAATTTTCTAAAATTCTTATTAAGCCGACGATGTTTAAGATTACCTCCCCTTGGAGTTTGCATAATTACAGGTTGCACCCTTCTATCTTTCGAAATTACATTCACCTCCCATCTAAGTTTTTTGAGTTTACAAAAATACCCCTTTCGTTAGAAATATGGATGAAAAATGATTAAATCAACCAAATTATTTTATGATATTCAATTTTATCCTTTGTAATGACTCTACATTGTACAATGTGACCTTTTCCTTTAGAAATATAGATAGAAAGTGATAAAATATGTCAAATTATTTTATGATATTCCAATTTTACCCTTTGTAATAACTCTACATTGAAATGGGTGTGTTATATTTTACCCTTGTAATGAATCTAGAATCATTATAAAAGGATAAAATTGAAAAATCAGAAAATTATTTGGCTGATTTTATCATTTTTCCATCCATATTTCTAACGTAAGGAGCATTTTTGTAAACTGGGAAAACTTAGAGGGTAGGTAAATGTAATTTTGAAAGATAGAGGGGTGCAACCTATAATTATGCAAACTCCCAGGGGTGTCCTGGTAATTAACTATATATATAGAGCGAGAGAGGGATATATTGGAGATGAAGTGCGGAGTGGGCTTGAGTGGAGCTCACATGTGTGGGTTATATTCAAGTAGGTTATTTGTCTCACACATTAGTCTCACATGTTCTGCTAGGCTTATAATGTTGTGTTTTATAAGTGTTGGGCCTCTCCTCCCTTCACTTAGAGGTTTTGGCATGAAAGTCGAGACCACAGGATCCATGTACATAAGAACAGTGGCTTTCGTCCCAAAGCTGCAAGATGAAGGGAGAAGCCCAATATTTATAAAACATAACAGCGTAAGCCTAGCAGGCCATGTGAGACTAATGTGTCTGACGTATAGCCCACTTGGATACAATCCACACATGTAGGCTCCATTCAGGCCTACTCCGCACTTCGTCTCCAATACTTTATTGCAATTGATATACAGAAAGATAATTCAATAATTAACCGAAAACAAAAAATATTGATACTCACATATTAAATTTTTTTTCCAGTGAACTGAATAAATGTTGAGAATCAAGTTTTAAAATTTTATCACCTAATTTGTTAATGAGCATGCCTAGATCAACTGAGCAAATATTGATAATCAAGCTTTAAAATTTTACTACCTTAATTTTATAATGAGCATGCTTAGGTCCACTGAACAAATTTTGATAACTAAGCTTTAAAGCGGAGGAAATCGAGATATATTGAAATAAAAAACTACTTAAACGCAGAGGAAATGAAAACATTACCTTGTGAAGGGAGAAAAATAAAAACCATAAACTTCCAGAGAGTAGCAAAACATGTGAAAAAATCTCCATAAATATTAATCTTTAAGGTTAACAAAATTAATAAACTTAAAGATTGTAAATCTTGGTAAAACTTTTCATAAATTCCTATATTTTCTTATATATCTTTTAGAGATTACTGGATGCTTGACTATCCAGAAATGTTAGTGAAATTTCAGGAAAGACTAATAGAAGAATATATTCAATAATTAACAATAGAAAAAGTAAGAATCATCAATTTGAATGTATACGCTCAAATTAGATGAAATAGTGGAGGTAGATACAGGATAAGTAAATTAAATAAAAAATAGTCATAGAATGAAGATGAAGAGAAAATCCCAACGGGTACACTCTCATGTTGTTTCTGAGAACAAATAATACTTGGCCAAAGAAAAATGACAGAGGACATTGGAAGAAGAAGAAAATAATCAGGAAACATTATCACCATGCCGAATGGACAAAGCAAAGTTGAAAATTCTTGTAGTCTTCTACTCTAATGGCTTGAGAGCATTTTCACACCTCCCTGTGGGCATAAAATTGCAGTTGTGAGGGAAATGTAGGCTCCTTGATGTACCAACCAAGAGAGAAAAAGGAGAGTACCTTCGTGGCTTTGATGACACGGAGCCGAGAAGCAACTTTGATGGATCCGGATGAAAACTCCATTTGTTTGGACGTTTTTTCTCCGTTGCATTTTTTTAGAAAATGCAAACATTATTTTTTGAATGTTTGAATAACCTCCATTTGGAACCTCCAATCCTCAAAATATTATTTTATGTCTAATTTCAATTGCAAAGAGGAGCTCCATTAAAAAATATTGTCTTTTCTCAATCTCCAACCGCTACTACTCACCCAAACAGTCCCGAAGTCCTACATACACTGAGGCTGAAAAGTGTTAAAAAAGTTAATGCTAAGGTTTCTGTAAAGAAGCCTAAAGAAGCTTTGAAACCTGTCCAAAGCAGAGTGGAAGAATCTTCAGTGTCGGGATCGCATGAACCCTAGAGAAACCCACCAGAAGGAAGCTTTTAAGAAAGGTACCAGCTGGGTAAAGCACAATGCAGTGTTGGAATTCTGGAAGTGGGAGTACAAAGGAATTATAATAAAATAAAAGTTGTTGTTAGAGAAGCGCATTTGACAAAGGCCCATTATGTAATTTTATTGTTATTTCTCTCTTCACTTTAGTCCCACATCATGTATAGGACTTTCCTCTATCTTTCTCCCTCCTATAAATATGTACTCATTATTTGTATTTGACACAAGTGAACATATATACAAGATTCCTGTTTTCCTCTCTACATGCTATCAGAGCTAAGTTTTGCCTCTCGCGGACTCCCGAACTGTATCCGCTTCTTTTGATCTCCTGCGGCCTGCTCGTCTACCCGCTGCGGCCTGCGACCTCAGTTCGGTCTGCGGCCTGCTCTTCTGCATCCGCTTCCTCTTCTTCACCGTGGTTCCACCCCCCCTCCTCAGGCTTCTTATAGCCACTTCTCTCCCCGTACTGTGGGGACCACTTCTCCTTACAGTTCTCATTCAGTCTGATGCCTCTCTGCAGTCCGCTGCGACCTCCTGCTCTTCTCGTTGCGGTCTTTCTTCCAGTCCGCTGCGACCTCCTGCTCTCTTCTCTGTCGCGGGCTGTTAAGATCCGCTGCGGGCTCCCTGCTCGTGGACTGTCCTCGGTCGCTGAGTTTTCCCTCTTGTGGACTGCTCCAGTCCGCCGCGGCCCTGTTCTCCCCACTGTTCTCGCACAGTCCGCTGCGGGCTCCTCTTATCCACTGCGGGCTCTTCTTGTCCGCCGCGGTCTCTCTTCTCTCTTCCTCGCCACGGACTGTTTCAGATCGCCACGCTCTGCTTCTCCTATCCGCTGCCTTCTTGTTGTTGGAGTCCTACTTGCGACCTCTTACTCGCCGCAGACTGTTTCAGCTCGCCGCGATCTGCTTCTCCATCCCGCTGCCTTCTATTTCCGTTCGAGCCTTTTACTCGCGGTTTCTTCTCCCTGTCCGCTCGCATTCCTCTTGTGGCCTCCTTTGCTCTGACCACTGCTGTGCTCAACCATACCGTGCGGACTGTTGCCTTCCCGCATTTAGGTCGCGGTCTTCTCCTTCCCTCCCTGTCGTGTGTGGTTTCCTGCTCTTCTCGCTGTGGTCTCCTCTTTCCTGTCCGCGCGGCCGGTCTCTATCCGCTCCGGTCTTCTCGAGCGGGTTGTCTCTGCCCGTTGCCTTATCTTTCTTCCGGGCTCCGCCTTTGGTCGCGGCCTCCTCCTTGTCGTTGGTGTCTTCACACCGCGACCGGGTGGTCTCCCCTCTAGTCTCGCGACCTCCCTACCCGTGTGGCCTCCTCTGTTGAAGCTCTTTTCTCCTAGCCGCAGTTCGTCTTCATGGCCTCTTCTGCTGACTCTATCGGAACGGCGGTTTCTCCTGCAGACCGCCCGTCCTCTCTTCCGGAAGTATGTGATGAGCTCCGGATTACAACTATCTCTCTGACCGGTAAGAAGAATTTTGTGGAATGGGCGCACTCTGTTCGTCGGGTCCTGCAATCGAAGGGATTTCTTCATCACTTGACCCAGGTCGTTACCGGTACTCCTACTGACGACTGGTTACGCAACGATGGTCGTGTGCAGACGTGGATCCTTAACTCTCTTGATGGCGAGTCTTATCGCCTGATCATGTACCACGAGACGGCCAAGGGCATGTGGGACGCGCTCCATACTCTCTACTCCGACAAAGATAGTCTCCACCATTTGTATGACATTATCACTGCACTTCAGGCCCTTGATAGTGGTGGGGCGACCGATCTGACCTCCTTTGTTGCCCAGGCTCGGTCTCTGATCGAAGCTTGGATCCAACATCAGCCTTCTACTGTGGACCTTGCTACCCAACGTGCCCAGAAGGAAGCTGTTGGTATCTCCATGATGATGGCTCGGGTCCCGCATCACCTTCACAGTGTGCGGGCTCAGATCCTCTCCTCTACAGTTACCCCGTCCTTCTCGGATGTGTGCTCGATGTTTCTCAAGGTCTCCCCGCCTCCGGATTTTTCTGGACCTCCTTCTCTGGCCCTTGTCCAGCAGGCCCCTGCACCTTTACTGCCTCTCCCTTCTTCAGCTCGTGGGGGCCGTTCTGATTCTCGGGGACGTGGTCGGGGTGGCCGGCCGCGGCCTAAGTGTTCTTTCTGCGACAAAGACAGGTATCTTGAATCCACGTGCTATTACAAGCATGGTCGTCCTCCTCGTCCGCAGGCTTCTGTTGCTGCCACCGACTCCTCTCCCACTTGTACTGACCTCGACGAGGTTCGCCTTCAGCTCCAGCATCTTCATGGCTTGCTCAGCCGCCCGCCGGCCTCGGTTGCCTCCGCTGCCTCCATATCCAATGAAGGTATCGTCTGCCTCTCCACTGGCCCGGATGGATCATCGCTTCTGGTGCCACTCATCACATCACCTCTGTTCGATCGCCTCTGTTAGAAAAGACCTTGTAAAGGCTCTTTTATGAGGCTCATTTGTTTCTTGTATTTGTCCCACATCTTGGATTGAGATCTTCTCTTCTCCCTCTCTTCCTATATAAATGTATTCATACTTGTAATTATTGATTCAAGAAGTATATACAAGGTTGGAGGTCTCTCTCTTTCTACATGGTATCAGAGCCCCCGGTCTCCCTCTAGCCGGTTTGTCTGTGTGCAAACCGCCTGGTCACCCGGCTGACCGCGCGGCCTGTTCTTCTCTTGCTTAAGCTGCCGTATCTGGCGACTTGTTCTTTTCTACCCGCTGTTCCTCCATCTTCCCTTCTATTCTGACCTCCTCCTTCTCCTCTCCTATCTCTCCCTCTTTTATAACCTTCTCTCACGTGGGGTCCACTTTCTCTCTCTTTTCTCTCTTGCTCGGTCTTCTTCCCTGACCGCGCGGCTTCTCTCTTCCCGCTTCTCGCGGTTTCTCTCTAGCCGCTGCAGATTTCTCCCCTTGCCGCTGCGGTTTCTCTCTTAACCGTGCGGTCTTCCCGTCTTTACCTCTCCCTTCTAATCGCATCGCCCTGTCAAGTCGCTCGCGGCCTTCTCCTAGCCGCCGCGCCTTCTCCTAGCCGTCGCGCCTTCTCCTAGCCGTTGCGCCTTCTAATCGCAGCGCCCTGTCAAGTCGCTCGCGGCCTTTCTTGCCAAGCCGCGCCTTCTCCTAGCCGCTGCGCCTTCTTTCCCGTGGTCTTTGTCTCCCTTAGCTGCATTGTGGTTGCGTCTTTCTTTGTCGCTGGCCGTTCTCCTTTGGTGTGCGGCCTTCTTCCCTTCCTTGTCAAGCTGCCCGGCTTCCTTCTTCTGCTAGCCGCGCGACTTCCCTTCCTTCTTCTGCTAGCCGAGCGGCTTCCTTCTTCTCCAAGCCGCCCGACCTACCTTGTCAAGCTGCCCGACCTCGTCTACTCGCCTCATGGCCTTCGACGCCTCTGCTGCTACTTCTGCTCTGCCAGCTCTTGAGGCTACTCCGGCTTCTGACCTTCGTGATGAACTACGAATTACTACCATCTCTCTCACTGGCAAACGCAATTTTGTCGAATGGGTTCACTCTGTTCGACGTGTCCTGCAGACGAAGGGTCTTCTCCACCACCTGACTCGGGCTACCCCTGTTGCTCCCTCTGATGATTGGCTTTGTGATGACTGTCGGGTCCAGTCTTGGCTTCTCAACTCTATGGACACCGAACCCTATCGGATGACCATGTATCATGATACGGCCAAGGCGATGTGTGAGGAGCTCCACTCCTTTTACTCTGGGCAAAACAGTCTTCAACACCTCTATGATATCATCTCCAACCTCCAGAATCTTACTCCAGGTGCTCCCGGCGACATGATTTCCTTTGTTGCTCAGGCCAAGACCCTAGCCGAGGCATGGATTCAACATCAGCCTCCTACGACGGATCTTGCTACTCAACGAGCCCAGAAAGAGGCGGTTACCAACGCGATGATGATGTCCCGCGTTCCGTCCCACCTGCATAGTGTTCCGGCCCAGATCCTCTCTTCCACGACGGCTCCGTCACTGTCTGACGTCTGCTCTATGCTACTTCGGGTTACGGCTCCTACGGAGGCCCCTTCCAGCTTTGCCCCTGCTCTTCTCCAACAACTTCTCCTTCCCACTCCCCCTCCTGCTCGTGGCTCTTCCACTCGGGGCGGCCGGCCTTCCTCTCGTGGACGCGGCCGTGGTGGCCGCTCGTCTCTCAAATGCACATATTGTGGTCGGGGTGGCCATCTTGAGACCACCTGTTATAGCAAGCATGGGTTCCCTCCCCACCTCGCTGCCACCTCCTCTGCTGCTCCTGCTTCCCCTGGGGCTCCTGCCCAGGATCCGGCCTCCGTTACCCGACACGATATTGATGAGCTCCGCACCCAACTCCATCAGCTACCGGGTGTCCTCAGCCGCTCCTCCGGCTCGGTTGCGACCTTTTCTGCGGAAGGTATAACCTGTCTCTCTCTCAGCCCTCACTGGATCGTTGATTCCGGTGCTACTCTCCATATTACTTCCCAGAAGCCCTCCAAATATCTCCAGCTGGTTCACCCCCCGTGTATCACTGTGGCTAATGGTGACACTCTACCGGTCTCTGGTGCTGCTGCCCTCCAACTTACCCCGACCCTTTCTCTTTCCTCGGTTCTTCACGTTCCGGGGTCTCCTTTCAATTTGCTTTCTGTTAGTCGCCTGACAAACGACCTTGATTGTTCAATAATTTTTTCTTCTTCTTCTTTTCTTATGCAGGATCTTCGCAGCCGGAGTATCATTGGTAGGGGGCAGCTGATGAATGAGCTTTACCTCTTGGATACTCAACCCACTCTTCTACCCGCTGTTTCTTCTGTTGACTGGCATTGTCGCCTTGGACATGCTCCTCTTCCGATTCTCAAGCGGGCTCTTCTTGATGTTCCCTTACAGGAGTTCTCTTGTGAATCGTGTATCTATGACAAACACCACCGTTCTGTTTTTCCCCCTGCATGTACCCGGAGTAGTACTCCGTTATCCTTAGTTCATTCTGATGTATGGGGCCCCTATAGGGTTCCTAGTATTTATGGTTTTCGATATTTTGTCACTTTTATCGATGACTACTCGCGTACTACATAACTATATTTAATGCATGATCGTACTGAGCTTACATCTGTCTTTCATGCCTTTGTTACTGAGGTCCGTACGCAGTTCGCCACCCCACTCAAAATCCTCCGCACTGATAATTCTCTCGAATATACCGGGCGCACCTTCTCCTCCATCTGTACCGAGTTTGGCATTATCCATCAAACTTCGTGTGCCTATACCCCTCAACAAAATGAGGTTGCCGAACGCAAGAATCGTCATTTACTTGATGTTGCTCGCTCCCTCATGTTTCAAATGCAGGTTCCTATCGAATATTGGAATTCCACAGTCTGTCATCTCATTAACCGTCTCTCTTCTTCTGTTCTTGGTTTTGCCATTCCTATCGACCTCCTATATCCTACTACCAAACCAACCTCTCTCCCCCCACGGGTCTTCGGGTGCGTTTGTTATGTTCATCTTCTTGGACCTCCATCAGACAAACTCGCTTCTCGTGCGGCCAAATATATGTTTGTGGGCTACTCCCGTACTCAAAAGGGGTATGTTTGCTACTCTCCTTCCGATGGAAAGATGGTTGTCTCCGCGGATGTTACCTGCGAAGACCAACCCTTTCACTTACCTTCCTCCTCCTCGATTTCCTCTCCTGCTCTTCCCCGCCCTGGCTTTCCAACCGCGCCTTCCTCTCTACCCTCTTCCTCCGCCTCTCTTCCTGCTACCACAGTTCCTCTGCTCGTTATCCGTGTCTATACTCGTCGCGGCTCCAAGGATGGTTCCCTGCCCCAGCTCCTTGCTCCCAGTGACACTCCGGCACTGTCGGATTCTGCTCCTGCCTCTACGACCCATCCCCTGGCCAACTACGTTTCTCTCCACCGGCTTGCTCCACCTCTCTATGACTTTACCACTTCTTTTTCCTCGATTTCTATTCCTAACACTGTGCAGGAGGCGCTTCAACACCCAGGCTGGCGGGCCGCCATGGAGGATGAAATGAGGGCTCTTTGGGCTAATCAGACTTGGAATCCGGTTTCTCTTCCTGCAGGCCACCACTGTGTCAGCTGCAAGTGGGTCTTTGTTGTCAAACATACCGTGGATGGGTCTGTTGAGCGTCTGAAGGTCCGCCTCGTGGCCCGGGGTTTTACTCAGCAACACGGCCTTGATTATGAGGAAACTTTCTCTCTAGTGGACAAATTGAACACGGTCCGAGTTCTTCTTTCCTTGGCTGTTCACCGTCATTGGCCTCTGTATCAGCTGGATGTTAAGGACGCCTTTCTCAATGGTGATCTCTAGGAGACTGTTTACATGCATCAACCTCCCGGATTTGAGACCACGGGGGAGTGTCGGGTGTGGCATCTTCGGAAATCAATTTATGGTCTCAAACAGTCCCCGCGCGCCTGGTTTGAAAAATTCAGCAAGGTCGTCCGCGATATTGGCTTTACTAGGAGCTCGACTGACTTCTCTCTCTTCACTCGACACCAGCCGACCGGAAATGTGATTCTACTTGTCTATGTTGACGATATCCTCATCACTGGAGACGATACTACAGGAATACAACATACAAACCAACAGTTGAACTCCGCCTTTCAGACCAAAGATCTTGGTAACCTACGGTATTTTCTTGGGCTTGAGGTTGCACGACGGCCTGATGGTCTTGTATTATCCCAAAGGAAATATTGTATGGACCTCCTCCATGATGCTGGTTATTCGGGATGCAAACCTACGGATACTCCAATGGACGCTAATCACAGGCTCTCGGCTCATAGCTCTGACTCCGATGAGCGGCTTACAAATCTGGAATACTACAGACACCTGGTTGAGAAACTGATCTACCTTACAGTTACTCGACCAGACATCTCCTTTGCCGTAGGAGTCGTGAGTCGATTTATGCATGCCCTTAGGACATCTCATCTTCAAGCTGTCGAACGCATTCTTCGGTATCTCAAGAACGCTCCAGGACACGGGCTTGTGTACAAGCCATCCACGTCACTATCCCTCGTTGCATACTCGGACGCTGACTATGCAGGATCTGTTGATGATAGACGCTCTACATCTGGCTTCTGTACCTACTTCGATGGTCATCTCATAATCTGGCTCTACCTTCTTGATGACTCTCCTACTCTCCTCGCATCTGTCTCATCTTCGGATTGACATCGACGTCTTGGTCATGCTCCTCTTCCCGTCCTCTAGAAGGCTCTCCCAGATGTATTTCTTCCTGCTTTTCAGTGTGAAACCTGTATTTTTGGCAAACAACAACGTTCATCTTTTCCTTCTCATTGTACTCGGACCTCTGCTCCTTTTGTTTTGGTACACTCCGATATATGAGGTCCGTACAAGATTACTAGTATTTCTGGCTACCGTTATTTTCTTACATTCATCGATGATTATTCTCGCATGACATGGTTTTATCTCCGTCGTGATCGTTCTGAGCTTCCCTGCGTATTTCGGGCCTTCATTCTTGAGACTCGCACTCAATTCTCTGCGCCCATTCAAACTATTCACACTGATAATGCGCGCGAGTACACTTGTCATGACTTCACGACCCTCTGCTCCGAGTTTGGGGTTATTCACCAAACATCTTGTGCATATACCCCACAGCAGAATGGTGTCGCCGAATGCAAGAATCGTCATCTCCTTGGTGTGGCTCGCTCTCTTATGCTTCAAATGCGGGTTCCCAAACCATACTGGAACTTTGCGCTCTCCACGACCTGTTTTCTTATCAACCGTCTCCCGTTCTCCGTCCTCCAGAATGCTACTCCCTTCAGCCTCTTATTTCTCTCCACTCCGGCCTTCCCTCTTACTCCTCGTATTTTTGGGTGTACATGCTACGTTCACCACCTCGGCCCATCTACCGACAAGTTGGATCCCCGTGCGGCCAAATATGTCTTTGTGGGCTACTCGCGCACTCAAAAGGGCTATATGTGCAATTCGCCCACTACCCGCAAGTTGACCGTTTCTGCGGATGTCGCTTTCCGGGAAGATCTTCCCTTCTTCTCTGCTCTGGATCTCGCTCCTCTTCCGGAGCCCGTTGTGCGCCCTGTCATCTCTGTTCCCCGGTCTCCACCTTCCCCCCCTGCCCAGCCTCTGGTCCTTCCCCAGCCACCTGTCATCCGGGTCTATTCTCATCTCTCTCCTCGTCTCGTTGCCCCACTGCAGTCGGCTTCGACCTCTGACGCTCCGCAGCCTGCTGCTCCGGCTCCATCCTTCGTCGCTCATCCTATAGCGAATTATGTCTCTCTTCATCGTCCTTCACCGCCACTTCTTAACTTTGCCACATCGTTATCCTCTGTTTTTGTCCCAAATTCTGTGCAGGAGGCGCTTCAGCATCCAGACTGGCGGGCTGCCATGGAAGAGGAAATGACGGCCCTTTGGGCCAACCAGATCTGGGTTTTTGTCCCTTTACCTCCCGGTCAGCAACCTGTTGGGTGTAAATGAGTTTTCGTCATCAAACATGCTCCTGATGACACTGTTGACCGTCTGAAGGTCCGCCTGATGGCCCGTGGCTTCACTCAACAACAGGGCCTTGATTATGAGAAAACCTTCTCTCCGGTGGTCAAGCTCAACACCGTTCGTGTCCTGCTCTCCTTGTCTGTGCATCGCCACTGACCCCTTTATCAGCTGGATATCAAGAATGCGTTCTTGAATGGTGATCTTCAAGAAACCGTCTACATGCGCCAACCGCTTGGGTTTGAGACCACAGGGGAGTCTCGTGTGTGTCTTCTGAAGAAATCCATCTATGGTCTCAAACAATCCCCCGGGCGTTGTTTGACAAGTTCAACAAGATTGTTTGGGACATGGGCTTCACTCGAAGTTCCGCAGACTTCTCCCTATTCACTCGACACCGGGCAACAGAAACGGTCCTTCTGTTGGTTTATGTTGATGACATCCTGCTCACTGGGGATGATTCAAAGGGGATTCACGCGGTCAAACAACATCTTAGCACTGTGTTTCAGACCAAAGACCCGGGGCATCTTCGTTACTTCCTCCGTCTTGAGATCGCACGATGTCCGGATGGGTTTGTCCTCTCCCAACAGAAGTATTGTCTTGATCTCCTCAAAGACGCTGGCCAGTCTGGCTGCAAGCCAGCCACTACTCCGATGGAGGCAAATCACAAGCTATGAGCTCATACTTCTGATGATGATCTGCCTCTCCAGAATCCGGAATTCTATCGACGCCTTGTGGGAAAGTTGATCTACCTAACGGTCACGAGGCCTGATATATCGTTCGTTGTTGGGATTGTCAGTCGATTCATGCATGCTCCCCGGGTTTCTTATCTCCAGTTGGTTGAACAGATTCTCCGATGCCTTAAGGCAGCTCTGGGTCAAGGGCTGGTTTACAAAACCTCCAATTCTATTCCAGCATTGGTTGCATATTCAGATGCCGATTATGCTGACTCACTGGACGATCTGCGGTCAACCAGTGGGTTCTGTACATATTTTGGCGGTCATCTCATTACATGAAAAAGTAAGAAATAAGCCGTGGTTGCTCGATCCTCCGCAAAAGCAGAATACCGATCGATGACATCGGTGGTCTCTGAACTCACATGGCTTGAAAGCCTCCTTGCTGACCTGGGGGTAAAACTTCCTTCATCTGCTGTTCTATTTTGTGACAGTCAGACGACCATATACATAACAAAGAATCCAGTGTTTCACGAGCGCACGAAACATATCGAGGTTGACTGTCATTTTATTCGGGAGAAATTTCTCACGAAGGCTTTATCAAGTACCTTATTTTACTAGTGTTTGTCCAAGCTGGGTGCATGTGACTTGTACGCTCCAGCTTGCGGGGGAGTGTTAAAGAAGCCCATTTGACAAAGGCCCATTATGTAATTTTATTGTTATTTCTCTATTCTCGTTAGTCCCACATCATGCATAGGACCTTCCTCTCTCTTTCTCCCTCCTATAAATATGTACTCATTCTTTGTATTTGACACAAGTGAACATATATACAAGGTTCTTTTTTTCCTCTCTACAGTTGTCAGCAAAAGTTGTTATATAAGATAAAATATAATAACGCCAAATGGTTTTAGAGGAGCATGCGGCCTACTTTTTCCCTTCAAAAACTGTAATATAATGTAAACTATAATATAAAATAAAAGCAGTCATCAGGAGTTGTAATTTAATTTAATATTACATTTTGTATCTAATATAATAGCAGTATTCAAAGCTTCCATTTGGAGTCTGGCCTGCTTCAGCATTTGGAGTATTGTGATCCACACGGAAGAGATCATGAAGAGATCAATTTGACAGTGTTATAGGGATCATTCCACATGATCCGTGAAGGTCTATTCGCGCCAACTCCGGACCCAGTGACGATCGAGACCGCTCATCACAAGCGGATTGTCAATTGGTGTATTTTTTTCATTTTATTTATGTGTATTTTGGGGTTACAACGAACGGAGGATCATGACTGTTCGTTGTCCCTCCCTAATCTATAAATAAGAGTAGAGAGCTTCATGAATGACTGTTGAAAGATTGAGCAAGAAAGCCAACTTTTGATCTCCCGGTGCCGAAGCCGGACTCAAGTGTGAAGCTTGGTAGTTACCATTACCCTCCATCTTCTTGTAATAGCGAACCACCCCTCTCTCCTCCACATTCCCTAGCCGTCCTTCTCCCTTCCCCACCTCCAAAATTCGGGCACTCCACCCTTTGGTAATCTCCACCCACCACCCTCCTTCGTTTCTCCCCAGCAATTCACCCAGCCTGCCCTTTCCCAAGTCCACCTCATCCCATCCACAAGCACCCAGTCGGTCCCATCAAGCCCCTCCACATTCCTTCCATCCATTTCTCCCCACCCACAACCTCGCTCATGCCTTCACCACCTCCTCAAAATTCCTACACCAACCCACTTAAAAGTCCCTCTGTTTTAGTTTTTCTATAATCACCGGAAACCACCTCCAGCGATCCCCTCCGTCCCGTCCACTACTTACCAGCCACCATTCTCCCACCACCATCCCCACTCCCTAGCCAACTCTCTACTACCCCACTACTCCAACATAACTACCTCCTAAAAACAGGGACCACTACTACAGTCACTCACCCATCCCATTTCTCCACTCCCCCACAATTCTCTCTACCCCATTCATGTGGAGCTACTTCTCCCTCATTCCAGCCGAGCCCCATTCATTCCCCAACCAGATACTTTGCTCCCCACTCTCCTTCCTTTGATCAGCGGCAGAGAGGGTTCCAGCGACCGACGCAGCCTCCCTCTTCCTCACAGGCGATTGCTCGCGTGTATACCACCTCCAGAAAGCTTCGTCGATGGGCTTAGGTGCGCATTTCATCCTAGTCGCTACCCTTTTTGCTTTCAGGAGCCTCCTACGACAATCTATGCCCTATTGGACCTCTCCTCTGCGATTCTCGTCGCATACTCGGCCTCAGCCGCTGTTTTGGTTGGGTAAGTCCCGTCTCTCTCTTTTTGGTGATTGCTTTTTTTCAATGGGAGGCATGACTTTTCTGCTCCTACCACTCAACGTTAGACAAGTATAACTGGTTTTTGGTATTTCTTTTTCCCACAGAAATTTCTGAAGCCTCATCGAGACTCCCCAGTGGAGATTTGTGGTCAATCGACCCTCTTCTTCAGTTTTGCACAAGTTTTTTTTGCACCCCTTTCTCTTTTCCAGTCAACACACGTATAACTCCCAATTCAGAACGTTCAAGTAAGCCTTATAAAGTTTTGGGTAGGGATTCCTTCCGTTCGTCCGTTGTTGGATTGGAAATTTCAAGCATTGTCGGGGTCTTTTTGGTTCAGAATTGCAACCCTCCAGTAACAAAGAAGTGGTAAACCCTTTCATCCCCTCATAATGAATTATTGATCCTATAATTTAGTAAACCTTATGTTTGATCTATTCCTGCTAGGGTTTTGAGGGGATTGTAGAGGTAAAACCTCGTCGGCGATCAGAGAACTTCTTTGGGCCTTCAGAATATAATTTTTAAAGAAACATGCCGCCATGTCTTGTGTACGAACGCCGCAACACCGCGCAAGAAAGTCTTATTCTTTCTAGCTGGATATGCCAAATAGTTTTGCATAAAAATGTCTTTTAAAATTCAGAAAATTATTATAGTTATAAGCATCTCTTGTTATCGTTAGAAACCGAAAACCCAACAATCAACCAGCAAATATTTTTAGATTATAAACAAATTTCCAAATTTCTCAAATAGTTTGACCTCTAGAAATGGTGAAGGATTATGGATCATATACACCCGTATATATTTATGAAGCCAAAAATATTAATCTTACAAACTTGAAATCTAGTCGATTAATTAATATGATGCACTGCACAAAACACAGATAAATACGTGCAGAGTAACACTAGATAGAGTATGATTAGTCGACACAATTGAGATCTCTCGTGCGTGTTAGAGACGCACTATCTTACTCATCGTGCCATTCGTGCGTAGTGTACCGTATGAGCCTAGATTTTGAGGACACAACATCCTTTTTTGGAGATTAGTAGATTCAAGTCCGTGTCCATGAGACACTAGAACACTTGAGTTCATTAGTAGGGACTCAGATTGTTAGATTCGAGTTGCGCATTAGAAACTACTCTGTCTAGAATTTAAAGGAGGACAAACATAAGCCATTTAGAACTCAATTATAGTCCGAAGTTTAGAAACTCTGTCAATCAATTTTCGGAATTTTAGTAATTATGCTTAACATTATTTAAACTAGAACAAATATTTATGTTATCAATATTATTTTAGAAAAGCATGCATAGTATATCAGCACATAGTTTTATATAGTATAAAAACTTTGTTTTAAAAAATATGCATTTATACGTTTTCAACATAGTTTAGTAAACCTTATGTTTGATCTATTCATGCTTGGTTTTTGAGGGGATTGTGGACGTAAAACCTATTCGGCGATCAGAGAACTTCTTTGGGCCTTCAAAATATAATTTTTAAAGAAACATGCCGCCGCGTCTTGTGTGCAAATGACGCAACACCGCAGTAAGAAACTTTTATTCTTTCTGGCTAGACATACCAGATAACTTTGCATAAAAATGTCTTTTAAAATTCAGAAAATTATTATAGTTATAAGGATCTGTTGTTATCGTTAGAAACTGATAACCCAGCAATCAATCAACAAATATTTGTAGATCATAAACAAATTTCCAAATTTCTCAAATAGTTAGACCTTCAGAAATGGTGAAGAATTATGAACATATACACTCGTATATATCTATGAAGCCAGAAATATTAATCTTACAAACTTGAAATCTAGTCGATTAACTAATATGATGCACTGCACAAAACACAGAAAAATACATGAGCAGAGTAACACTAGATAGAGTATGATTAGTAGACACAATTGAGACCTCTTATGTGAGATAGATGCATACTATATTACTCATCGGGCGTAGTGTACCGTATGAGCCTAGATTTTAGGGACATGACACCCCTTTTCGGAGATTAGTAGATTCGAGTCCGTGTCTGTGAGGCACTAGAACGCCTGAGTTTGTTTGTAGGGACTCATATCGTTAGATTAGAGTTGCGCATTAGAAACTACTATGCCTAGAATTTAAAGCAGGACAAATATAAGCCATTTAGAACTCAAGTATAGATCAAAGTTTAGAAACTCTTTTAGTCAACCAATTTTCGGAACTTGAGTAATTATACTTAACATAATTTTAACTATAACAAACATTTATATTACCAATATTATTTTTGAAAAACATGCATAAAATACCAACACATAGTTTTCTATAGTATAAAAACTTTATTTAAAAACTTTATTTAAAAAACATGCATTTAGTTTTCTACTTCCATTGTAAGTTTAATTTCAGTACTTTTCTTTTATGTCTACTATGTGTCTGTTTTATTACCGTTACTTAGTTTACTGCTTATCGCGGGGCCCGACCAAACTGCTGATTTTTTGTTAAACTAGGTTGGGGTGCTACACTCCCCCCCCCACACACACACACACCACCTCTAGGCAGTTTCCGGTCGCCCCAAACAGCTCCTCCAACCCTCCTACCAACAGTTGTTCCTACTTTTCCCATCCCTGCTGCAGCACAAGTCAGTAATCTGAGTTCCCACTGGACGCCCTAATCCAGTCTATTGCATCATTCCCGACCACCTGAGACTTTCGAGATACCCCCATCCCTCTACAGCATAGTTGTGTAAGTTCTAACTTGGGTGTTATTTATTTTATATTGAATTAGTATCTATTCTCAGCTCTAGTTATATTTGCTTTGTAATAATTATTGACGAACTTTTGTACCTTTGTATGTTCCTATTGGTTTGAGTAATTTGATTGTGGGCTCTGTCGCATTTATACAACTACCCATGTTGTCCTGCTTGATAAGCTTTATCAACTGTAACCTATCTAGCATAACTTGATTTAAAATTTCATTATTTGAAGTTGTCGGATTTCACGTCTACATTTAGAAAACGTTCATTAGCCCCAATAGGACCTTACTCTGTCACCGTGACTTCCTGTTTATGTAAAAAACGATCATATGAAGAAGTGTTTTTAAAGATTGAACTGTCCTGATCAATTTATTAGGGTAATGCATTACAATTACTGTATTTCTTTATAAAAAGGTGAATATATACACACGCGCGCGCGCGCACACACACAGATATATATGTATATATATGTATCTATATATATATATGTATATATATATATGTATATATATATATATATATATATATATATATATATACATACATACTAGTATCTTCGAACGGGCTTCGCCCGTTCTCGATGCGTCACTGCGGGGTTCGCCCGCAATCAAGCGGGCTTCGCCCGCTTGACATTCAAGCGGGCTTCGCCCTCCCCCCAACGGTTGAAGCCCGCCCACCCCCGGCGGGCTTCGCCCGCCCCGACAAAATTTAAAAGTATTTAAAGCAATTCTTTAAAATTTTATAATTTACAAATATTTGAATTTGTTTACCCAAAAATTATAAACAAAAATAAAAATTATATCCAAAAAATAATATTAACAAATTAATTATTATTTGTAAATTAAATTATATCTTTACTATAATTTAATAACTAATTATAATAAAGATGTGTTGGATTCCTAGTTTATTTGGGCTAGGTTCACTAGCTTAGGATGTGACCCATCTTGTATAACCAGGGTCAAGTTTGTGTCCTAGAGTTTAGGCCAAGTCCTTAGAGTCAACTTCAGATGAACCAGCTATCAACAAGATCATCAGAGACTCCAGACTTAGAAGTTTTTAAGACCAAGTAAAATGAGTTCGAAGTTCGTCGAACTCAGCTAGACGAAAGATGTTTTGAGCTCGACGATCTTGAGGTGTTTCTCTGTACTGAGCTCGACGATACTTGTTCTCTGTTCGACGAAGACTGAGATACTTCAACAAGCTAAAGTCAGGATAACTCTAGATTTTTTCTAAGTCCAACTTGAAGCTTTGGTCGACGAACTGGATTCTGAGATCGACGAACTTGGACCTCAAGTTCAAAACTTCTCAGGTCGACGAATGCAGTACTCTACTCGACGATTCCTGAGTTCAGAGGATTTGTGTCGACACTTAGGGCATGTGTCAACACCAGCTTATGTCGACACCAGAAGATTTGTGTCGTCACCAAGATCAATCAGTCGACACCAACTTATGTTGACACAGAATATCAGTCATACAGAATATTTTGACCAAGTCCAGAACTGTTCTTTGCTCGACGAATTTGGATCTCAGCTCGACGAATGAAGATTGTCAGTTCGACGAAGATTGAAGAAGAATTGACAAGTTTCCTTTGAAGACTGTTTGCTATTGTCTGGTCGACGAACTCATCAAGCTCAGCTCGACGAAGTCTCTCAAGCTCAGCTCGACGAACTCTCTCAAGCTCAGCTCGACGAACTCTCTCAAGCTCAGCTCGACGAACTCAAGCTCAGCTCGACGAACTCAAACTCAGCTCGACGATTGGTGTTCTTCGTTCGACGATTCCAGACTAGTTCTTCTCCAGTTTCCCGTCCCTTTTCTTGGCGATGATTCCGGAGTAATCAATACTCAATCTTCTCGGAATGTTACCGTTAGAACGCGCATTGACTATGGAGCATTACATGCCGTTTTTCCATGGGACAGTTAGAGAAATCATTGATTGCCGCTTCCTTCCCAGGCCGACTGCAATTACTGCTCAACCATTCAAATTTCGAATGTTCTTAGTCAATCAAAAGTGAGAAAAGAAAAGGATCAAGGAGTACAACACATACCAGACACACAGACAGACATTGCACAGAAGAACAATCTTACAACAATCAAAAAGTTCTTTTCTGCAATCAGCCTTGGCCAGAAAACATCCTTAAGAAGAAGAAGAAGAACATTCAATCACTATCAAGAGTCTTCTTCCTTCAATCCTACAGGACAACTTCAGAAGGACAACAAATCTCTATATGTCAAAGAAGTTCCTGAATCAATCTCTGGCCCAGGCATTCAAGTCTTTGAAGACCTATCACCCTGAAGCAGTGCTCCAGTATTCCTGATCCATTCAAGATCTCAGGGGGAGCAAATCTGCTAACATCAATCCACAGTTTTCTCAGTTGTTATTGAGAAAGAGAAGACACCATCACCCTTTTTTCATCCTCTGTACAGGGTTTTAATTCCCTTCAAAATTATTACTGGTTGCAAGTCTCCTTCCAAAAGACTTGAGGTTTTGGTTTTGAGCACCTGAACAAAAGCTCATTGGTGTCAGACACCTGATCAAAAACCTGAGTGGATTCCTACCAGGGTGGTAGAAGAGTGGATGTACCCAGGTTGGGGAACCACTATAAATTTCTTGTGTCGTCTGGTTGCCCCTTTTTTGTTTTGGCTGTGATCTGTGATTGTTTAGGTTGCTGTGTTTATTTTCTTTATTTACTGACTTGTTCACTTAGGATTACAACAAAAGTTGTAAAAGGTTGTAGTGAGCGCAATACTCTATTCACCCCCCATCTAGAGTATTTCAGATCTAACCTGCACTTTCAATTGGTATCAGAGGGAGGTTGGTTAAAATACCACACCTTTAGAGGTTAATTGGTTGTACAGGCTAACACCTGAACCATAAAGGTCCCTCTTGTTAGATCTGATTGTTTTGTTTTCTTATTAGATTTATTTCTTCACAGAAATGACCCAAAACAAAGATTATGCAAGCATCAGACCTCCAGTTTGCAATCTTAACAGATTTGCCATCTGGAAGGCAAAAATCAGATTATACATGAACTCTATTGATGAAGATATTTTTGCTTCCATCTTGACAGGAGTACCTCAAGCACCTGCAGCTTCTACAAGCACCTCTACCAACATGACTGCAGTACCTCCTCCTGAGAATAATGATGCCTACAAGAAAGCCAAAATTGCAGATGCAAAAGCAATGAATATCTTGGCTCAGACAATGTCAGATGACATATTTCAGAAAGTGGCTGAGTGCACCTCAGCCATGGCTATTTGAGATTCCCTCAACCAAATGGTAGCTGACTCAGCAGATGAAAGGAAAGACAGGAGATCAAACCTCATATCCCTGTATGAGAATTTCAAGAAGGATGAGGCTGAATCAGTGGCTGACATGTATAACAGGTTGAGTTCAATCATCAATGAGCTTAAAATCTTGGATAAGGACATCACCCTGACAGAGGTAAATGATAAAATCTTGATGTGCTTCCCTAGCTCTTGAGATTCAAGAATCTGGCCTATCAAAGAAGCCAGAAGCCTAAATGAGATATCAACTGAATCTCTGCTAGGGAAATTAAAGTCTTATGAGCAGCTGATCAAATCAAGAGAAGCAGCAGAACAGAAGGCAACAACCCCAGTGAGAAAGGATCACAGTATAGCCTTCAAAGCATCTGAGGAAAGTGAGACCTCAACATCAAATGAAGAACTGATGAGACTCTTTGCAAAAAGATTTTATAAGATGACTAGAAAAGATTTCAGAAAAAAATCATCCAGGTAGGATGATAAGCCCAGATTTGACAAGACACCAACCAAGGAGGTTGTGTTTTTTGGATGCAGAAAACCTGGATACTACATCTCTGAATGTCCAGAAAATCAGAAGAAGAAGAAAAATAGAGAAAAAGACTTCAGGAGAAAACACAGCAGCAGACCCTCTTCCAGCAAGTATAAAAAGAAAGACAAGGGCTTTGTTGCTGAGACATGGAGTGATACAGAGGAAGAATCATCCTCTTCCAGCTCAAGTGAAGAAGAGGAGGAAGCAAGATCCAAGGAGGTTTGCCTTATGGCAATTGATGCCTCCAGGAGCAATTCAGGATCAGAAGGAGAATCTGAAGATGAAGCAGCCTCAGACTCAGAGGCAGATCAGGTTTTTTCAAGCTTTGATTTTAATTCTGACTTATTTAAAACTGAATCTGTCAACTCAGAAAATATTAAACTAAAAGATCAACTAACTCTAGCAAATGAATAAATAATTTAATTAAAATCTGATTTATGTGAGACCAAGCAACTTGAACAATCTCTCAATGTGAGAAGTCTCAAGCTGATGGACATAACAAGCACAATAAATGCCAGATTAAATGACAAGCTGGGCTTGGGTGTATCATCAGGTTTGCCCCACATAATTAAGAAAAATATTCTTACCACACCTATTAAATTTGTCTCTGGCAAAGGAAAAGAAAAGATAACAAACAAACCATTGTCTGAAAACAATCCAAAACCCATAGACAAGAGAAATAAAAATCAGAAAACAGCTAATAAAAACAAGGTTCAGCAGCATTCGTCGAACTCAGATCGACGAAATGTGGCCAGTTCGTCGAACCCAGATCGACGAACGCTGAACGCAAACTTCAGTTATAACAATTTGTCTAACTGCGATCGACGAACTTTGTATGGTTCGTCGAGCAGAGGTCGACGAACTTGGGGCGCAGAAAATGACTACTGTCATTCTCTGAGCAGAGATCGACGATCTCAGCCCTATTCGTCGAACTTTGGTCGACGAACTTACAGAAATTCGTCGAACCCAGAAAAACCAAACTTAAATCATTTCTCTTACAGAAATTCTAAGCCAACTAATAAACCATTTAATCCAGTAGCTGATTGAGTTATTCCACCTAGGAGATACCACCCCTTAGGTTATAAATCTCAACCTACACTGTCAGTTATTTCCAGCTTTTCTTTTCAACCAAATAAAGGACCCTAGGTAACCTGGGTCAAGAACAATTGAGTTTTGTTTTTCATTACAGGTACAGATGAAAAGCTGTCCAAGAGTGAGTCAGACCTGGTACTTGGACAGTGGTTGCTCCAAGCATATGACAGGCAACAAGGACAATTTATCCAACTACAAGTCCAAGCTAGGACCAAAGGTGATCTTTGGTGATTCAAAGAGTGGCCAGTCAAAAGGATATGAAGCATTAAAGATTGGATCAGTTACCTTCAAGAAAGTAACATATGTAAGAGGACTCAAACATAACCTAATATCCATAAGTCAATTATGTGATGAAGGTTATCAAGTACATTTTAACTCTACCTCTTGTTCTATTATTAATAATGAAAACCAAACTGTTTTAATTGAAATTAGACAAGGTAACATATATCTAGTAGATTTTATTTCTGCCAAAACTGATATTTGCTTACTCAATATCACTAGTAACCAAAATGAGTTGTGACATAAAAGATTAGGTCATGTAAACCTTAAGAATATAGCTAGGTTATCTAAAGACAACTTTGTTAGAGGCTTACCTTCTGGCCCCTACAAGAAGGAAAACCTATGCAGGACTTGTCAATTAGGCAAGCAAACTAAAATTAGTTTCAAATCCATTAATAAAAGTGATTCACCTAGGATTTTGTATTTGCTTCATGTGGATCTATTTGGACACATTGCAGTACAAAGCCTAGGAGGGAAGTCTTACACTTTAGTGATTGTTGATGACTTCTCCAGATTCAGTTGGGTAACCTTTCTGAGAGCTAAGTCAGATACATTTAAAGTTCTTACAGATTTTCTCAGGACCATACAGATTGAGTTCTCTACTCATGTTGCATTGATCAGAAGTGATCTTGGCACAGAGTTTGAGTCTTTTCTTATGCATGAGTTCTGTGAGAAGGAAGGTATCAGACAGTGCTTCTCAGCTCCCAGAACTCTCCAACAAAATGGGGTAGTTGAAAGGAAAAATAGGACACTCATTGAATCTGCAGGCACATTGTTGGCAGATGCTTACATGCCTCTATCCTTTTGGGCAGAAGCGGTAAACACTGCTAACTATGTCCTGAATATAAGTCTTATACATAAGCTGAAAAATAAGACCCTCTATGAATTGCTTAAAGGGAAGAAATCTAAAATCACATACTTTAAAGTTTTTGGTTGTATATGTTACATTAACACAAATAACAAAAGATACATTAGAAAGTTTGAGGCTAAGGCTGAAGAAGAGATTTTTCTAGGATATTCCCAAGTAAGCAAGACCTATAGGGTTTTTAATAAATCCACTCTTAAAATTGAAGAGTCAGTCCATGTATCTTTTGATGAAGCTAACATGTCTTATAAGGAGAAAGAGATTTCTACCAATAGCTCTTTGCAGGTTCCACAACTGTGTGAGTCTATGGATGGACTAAACCTTACCCAAGAGGTATCAACATATCCTTCTCCACAGGTTGCTGAAGATAGTGAAAAAGAGATTCAAGTGGAAGTAACTGAACTTCCCTCAACAGCTAATAACATTCCTCAACAGGAATTAATTATAGAAGCTGTTGCTGAACAAACTCCACCAACTGATCTTGTCACACTTGGAGATCATCCCAGATCTCAAGTGATTGGAGACATTTCAGCAGGTGTACAGACAAGGCATCAAATCAACCAAGACTTGATGCATGCCTGTTTTCTCTCTCAAGTTGAATCTCTCTCCATCCATGAAGCTGAGCAAGATCCCACTGGATCATTGCAATGCAAGAGGAACTAAATCAGTTTGAGAGATGTAGAGTTTGGGATTTGGTTCCAAGACCTCATAACTACCCAGTTATTGGAACCAAATGGGTATACAGAAACAAGTTGGATGCTCAAGAAAATATAGTGAGAAACAAGGTTAGGCTTGTTGCTCAGGGGTACAGGCAAGAGGAAGGAATTGACTATGACCAAACATTTGCCCCTGTTGCAAGGTTAGAGACCATAAGAATATTCCTTGCCTATGCAGCTCACAGGGGATTCAAAGTTTACCAAATGGATGTCAAGAGTGCATTCTTGAATGAAGTGCTTCAAGAAAAGATTTATGTGGAACAACCTCCAAGTTTTATCTCTCTAACTCAACACTCTTTTGTATTTAAATTGCATAAAGCTCTCTATGGTTTAAAACAAGCTCCAAGAGCTTGGTATGAGACCTTAGCAAGCTTTCTTTTATGACATAAATTTACAAGAGGAATCATAGATAAAACTCTTTTCACTAGACATCAGAAGGACCAAATTTTGTTAGTACAAATATATGTGGATGACATCATCTTTGGGTCTACTGATCCCAAATTATGCAAGAGGTTTGCTGACCTCATGCATTCCAAATTTGAGATGAGTAGCATGAGTGAGCTTTCCTACTTCCTTGGTCTTCAAGTGAAGCAGCTCCCTGATGGTATCTTCCTCTCTCAAGCTAAGTATGCTAAAGAGATTATTAAGAAGTTTGGGATGGGTGATGCTTCAGGAATGAAAACACCTATGACTACCAATGCTGTTGTGGATTCTGATGCAGCAGGGAAACCTGTAGATCAGAAACATTATAGGGCAATTGTTGGATCTCTATTATACCTAACAGCTAGCAGACTTGATATCATGTTTGTCACATGCCTTCGTGCTAGGTTCCAAGTGAACCCTAAAGAATCTCACCTTATTTTCTTAAAAAGAATTTTGAAATATATAAAGAGTTGTCATAATCTAGGACTCTGGTATCTTGCAGAGTCAGAGTTTGAGTTAACTGGATACTCAGATGCTGACTATGCTAGATGTAGAGTGGACAAGAAGAGTACCTCTGGAACTTGCCAGTTCCTGGGTATGAGACTTGTCTCCTGGTTTTGTAAAAAACAAACATCTGTGTCTACATCAACTGCAGAAGCAGAATACATGGCTGGTGGCAGCTGCTGTTCACAAATGTTATGTATACAAAACCAACTCCTAGACTATGGTGTCAACTTAAATAATTCAACATTATTTTGTGATAATATTAGTGTTATTGCTATAGCACAGAATCCAGTTCACCATAGTAGGACTAAGCATATTGAAATAAGACATCATTTCGTTAGAGATAATGTAGACAAAAAGAAAATTAACTTAATCCATATTCCTACTGATCTACAGAGAGCAGACATTTTCACCAAATCTTTGGATGAGAAAAATCATCTGTTTTTTGTAAATCAACTGAGAATGATCAATGGAGAAGAGTTAAATTAGTTTCTGTCTGCATTCGACGAATTTTTCAGAGTTCGTCGAACGGAGTTCGACGAATTAGGGAAAGTTTGAGAGATGCTCGTCGAACGGAGATCGACGAATTCTCTGTGTGGAAACAATTTTCGTCGACCGGAGATCGAAGAACTTTGCTTCAGATGACATTTTGTCGAACGGAGTTTATAATTCGTCGATC
The DNA here is from genome assembly GCA_039583875.1 of Platanthera guangdongensis. Taxonomy (NCBI): domain Eukaryota; kingdom Viridiplantae; phylum Streptophyta; class Magnoliopsida; order Asparagales; family Orchidaceae; genus Platanthera; species Platanthera guangdongensis. The sequence continues at coordinate 306,971,074 of CM077153.1, read as the reverse complement.
TTCTGGATGTTTTCGATTCTTCTGGATGAGATCGACGAATTATTTGTTTATAATTTATTTCGTCGACCTCAGTTCGAAGAATTTTTCTTTTTCGTGGAACGGAGATTATCGATTCATATTCTGGAAAACATTATATCTAGGTTTTCTTCGACCTCCGTCCCGCGCTTTCAGTTCTCTTGCTCTTGATCGCCGTTTTTTCTGCCTCTCTTGCAGGTCATCAATGGCGGTTCCAGCAAGCACCTTAGCCGCAATGAAGTTTGACACCGGTTTTGACATGGATTTTGATTCATTCTAACATTCTGACCCAATATTTCTCTACATTCTGGAACTACTAGAGGAACTTGGTCTCGAGGACTTCATGACCCGAAGAATTAAACTGCATACAACTGAAATTCGAGAATGGGTATACACTTCGTCAGTTTCTGAGGAAAATGTTCTGACAGGAAATATCTGGAGTAATGCTGTCTCCTTATCTCCCGCCGTTCTTTCTGAAATTTTTGGATTGGTAAATGGAGAAGATGACATGAATATGGATTCTGAAGAATACAGTTCGATGCTGAAGTTGATGGGGTTTTCTGGAAGCAACCCTAACAAGTTGTTAAAGAAACAACTGTCTGCCGCCTACCAGTTCTTGGCGGATATCGTGGGAAAAGTACTGATGGGCAAGCACACCGCACACGACTACATAACCAGACATCAATTTCTTGTCATGTGTGCGGTGGTCAATAAGCGTCCTGTGGATTGGAGAAAGATCTTCTTTGAATTGATCAAGAAGAAGAACAACAAGCAAGAGGTTTGCTTTGGAAGAATCCTGGGGATCTTCCTCAAGGAAAAGACTGGTGAATTCATGGTCTCCACGACCATCTTCATCAATGCCAGCAAGCGCTTCACCTGCGCTCTGTTTGGCAGATGGGAGAGGACGATCTCCAAGCCGTCCAAGGCTTCCTCCTCTTCCATCCCTGCTTCAGAAGGCATCAGGGCTGTTAAAGCCACTCCCACACCTACTGAGGAGATCCGTCCCCCTCCACCATCTCTTCCAACACCCCTTCCAGCAAATCAGCCTCCTCATGTGCCTACTCCTCCATCTCCACCACTGGACATCACCAACATTCCATCTTCCCCTCTACAAGCCATTACACCTCTTCCCCTTCCTCCTTTGATTCAACTACCATATCCTCTATTCTCACCATTCTCACTCCCCTCATCAAAACCCTTATCACAGAGGCCATTACACCTCTTGTGAATTATATTAACTCTTTATCTGCTCAAATTTCTGCCCTTTCTGCTGCCCCCTACTCAGTCCAGGGCCTGGCCTCAGTCCCCACTGAACCCAAGCAGGGGGAGATGTCTGATGATGAAGCAGCAGCACAAGCTTCAGATACAGCTTCCCCAGCAAATACAGCTTCAGAAGTTCTTCCAGATTGTACAGATACATAGTTAATTGATTTGATTAATTTTATTAATACTGATATGGATATTGCTGACATGGATACTGCTGAAACTGTTGGTGATTTTATTCTCAATCCCACAGTTAATCTACAAGAATTATTGCAACATTTTGATACTGTACATATGCAGTCTCATCCCTGCTTCAGAAGGCATCAGGGCTGTTATGGATGACTCTCCTATGTCTGATTTGGATGAGCTAATCCTGGCTGATATTGAAGAGGAAAATAAGGCAGCAGCTGAAAGCTCTGTCCCCATTATTCTTGATTCCTGTACAGTCTCCTCCTCATCTGTTGCTGAAACTTCAGTCCTTCAACTTCTGCCCCTGTTACAGAAAAAGCTGTCATTGATGCTGAAACACTGAAAGCATTGGATGCTTTATATGATAACCCTCAGGGTTCTGACAGTGAAAATGATGAAGATGATGATGATAATTCAGATGAAGAAGCTTCCAAGAAGAAGAAGAAAATGCTGTCCAAGAAAAGGAAGGCTTCTCCTCCTACAGCTCCTAAGCCCAATCCCACTGCTGACACTCCCTACTACATTTTGCACAATGTTACTCCTTATAAGGGAATGCCTGCATGGATGTGGTTATCCAAGAACCAGCAAAAGGAAAGGAAAAGAAGTAGGAGATACTCTCCTACACCAGTTCACAGATATAGAAAGGATCCACCTCCTCCTCCTCCTCCAGCAGCTGGTGCCACTGGCTCTAGCTCTCAGAGATCTGCCCCCATGCAAACCTATCAGAGACATTCAGGGAGATCCTCTGGAAGCAGCCAGCAGAGGCAACAATCCTCAGGAAATCAACAACAACAGCATCAGCAGCAGCAACAACATATATCTGAAGAGCAGAAAGCTGACAGTCCCAAAAGGTCATACTCTCCTCCTATTCCATTTGAAGATCCTGAAACAACCAATACTGCAAGAATGGCTAGGTACCAGGAATTAATTGACCTATCATTGATCAATAAAGCCAAAGCTGAAGGAAAAGACATTTCAGGTTACTCAACCATGTCTAAGTACAAAAAGGAAGAATTAAAAAGGTTTGACAAAGGCAACAAACTTTTCAATGTTGATGATTATATGAAGCTCCATACTGAAGCAGTTGTCCCCAGAGCTACATCACTGAAAATCATTGGGGCAGCTGACATGACTATGACTCAGGCACAGACTCTAGATCCAAACAGAGAAATTATCTTCAAAAAGCCAGGAGAGAAGACAACAGAAGAAAAGTCTTTGCAGAAAAGGAAGAAGAAGTAATCTTTATTTTGTTTCATTTCTTTCTGCAATTTGTTTTCAAACTATGTCTTTTGTTTAAACAAAGCCATGCATATATATATCTGCTGCATGTGTTAGTAATTCTCTGCCAGATATATCTCTTTTCTTGCTTTGTTTATCTGTTTGTTTATATTTTGAGTCTCTTAGTGACCTCACCCAAATAGGGGGAGATTGTTGGATCCTTAGTTGATTTGGGCTAGGTTCACTAGCTTAGGATGTGACCCATCTTGTATAGCCAGGGTCAAGTTTGTGTCCTAGAGTATAAGCCAAGTCCTTAGAGTCAACTTCAGATGGACCAGCTATCAACAAGACCATCAGAGACTCCAGACTTAGAAGTTTTCAAGACCAAGTAAAATGAGTTCGACGTTCGTCGAACTCAGCTCGACGAAAGATGTTCTGAGCTCGACGATCTTGAGGTGTTTCTCTGTACTAAGCTCGACGATCCTTGTTCTCTGTTCGACGAAGACTGAGATACTTCAACAAGCTAAAGTCAGGATAACTCCAGATTTTTTCTAAGTCCAACTTGAAGCTTTGGTCGACGAACAGGATTCTGAGATCGACGAACTTGGACCTCAAGTTCAAAACTTCTCAGGTCGACGAATGCAGTACTCTACTCGATGATTCCTGAGTTCAGAGGATTTGTGTCGACACTTAGGGCATGTGTCGACACCAGCTTATGTCGACACCAGAAGATTTGTGTCGACGCCAAGATCAATCAGTCGACACCAACTTATGTCGACACAGAATATCAGTCATACAGAATATTTTGACCAAGTCCAGAACTGTTCTTTGCTCGACGAATTTGGATCTCAGCTCGACGAATGAAGATTGTCAGTTCGACGAAGATTGAAGAAGAATTGACAAGTTTCCTTTGAAAACTGTTTGCTATTGTCTGGTCGACGAACTCATCAAGCTCAGCTCGACGAACTCTCTCAAGCTCAGCTCGACGAACTCATCAAGCTCAGCTCGACGAACTCTCTCAAGCTCAGCTCGACGAACTCAAGCTCAGCTCGACGAACTCAAACTCAGCTCGACGATTGGTGTTCTTCGTTCGACGATTCCAGACTAGGTCTTCTCCAGTTTCCCGTCCCTTTTCTTGGCGATGATTCCAGTGTAATCAATGCTCAATCTTCTCGGAATGTTACCGTTAGAACGCGCATTGACTATGGAGCATTACATGCCGTTTTTCCATGTGACAGTTAGAGAAATCATTGATTGCCGCTTCCTTCCCAGGCCGACTGCAATTACTGCTCAACCATTCAAATTTCGAATGTTCTTAGTCAGTCAAAAGTGAGAAAAGAAAAGGATCAAGGAGTACAACACATACCAGACACACAGACAGACATTGCACAGAAAAACAATCTTACAACAATCAAAAAGTTCTTTTCTGCAATCAGCCTTGACCAGAAAACATCCTTAAGAAGAAGAAGAAGAACATTCAATCACTATCAAGAGTCTTATTTCTTCAATCCTACAGGACAACTTTAGAAGAACAACAAATCTCTATCTGTCAAAGAAGTTCCTGAATCAATCTCTGTCCCAGGCATTCAAGTCTTTGAAGACCTATCACCCTGAAGTAGTGCTCCAGTATTCCTGATCCATTCAAGATCTCAGGGGGAGCAAATCTGCTAACATCAATCCACAGTCTTCTCAGTTGTTATTGAGAAAGAGAAGACACCATCACCCTTTTTCCATCCTCTGTACAGGGTTTTAATTCCCTTCAAAATTATTCCTGGTTGCAAGTCTCCTTCCAAAAGACTTGAGGTTTTGGTTTTGAGCACCTGAACAAAAGCTCATTGGTGTCAGGCACCTGATCAAAAACCTGAGCGGATTCCTACCAGGGTGGTAGAAGAGTGGATGTACCCAGGTTGGGGAACCACTATAAATTTCTTGTGTCGTCTGGTTGCCCCTTTTTTGTTTTGGCTGTGATCTGTGATTGTTTAAGTTGCTGTGCTTATTTTCTTTATTTACTGACTTGTTCACTTAGGATTACAACAAAAGTTGTAAAAAGATTGTAGTGAGCACAATACTCTATTCACCCCTCTCTAGAGTATTTCAGATCTAACCTGCACTTTCAAGATGTAATAAATTATATATTTAATATAATTAATGATTTAAAAAATGAAAAATAAAACAAAAATCCCCCCCCACCCACCCACCCCCGCTTCGGCCTGCTCACGCAGGCCGCTCTTCTCGGCCGCAGGCGGCCTGCCCGGCGCCCACCGTCCGGCGAACCCGCCGGGGGTTGTCCGGCGGCGAGCGGGCAGGGGCACCGCCGACGGTGGCCATGCCCGTGAGCTTCAGTTTTGGAGCTCACGGTCAGGGCCACCGCCGGCGGTGGCCCTGCCCGCTCGCTGTCGGACAACCACCGGCGGGTTCGCCGGAGGCCGGCGAACCCCCCGGTGGGCGCCAGGCAGGCCGGCGGCGGCGGCGGGGGTGAGCCTGTGAGGGGGCTGGAGGTGGAAATGGGCATCGAGTTTTTTTCCTTGTGAACAGTGCAATCTTAGTTGATTTGGATATTTGCAGACCTCTTGTGTTGAATCCAACGGCCCGTGTTTGATGGAGCTTGATCGGACGGTCCAGATCTGTTTCATGGTGTGCTTTGAGATATGCCTATTGTATTATATAATAAAGATATATACATACATACATACATATATAACATACATATATACGTATATATGTATGTTATATATATATGTATATGTGTGTGTGTGTATATATTTGTTTGTGTGTGCATTTATATTTGTATGTGTATATATACTAGCAGTCATGCACGAGGTTGTCCTTGCACGAATGATCTTGGTTGTGAACGGGCTATGCCTGTTCGTGAATTCTTTAGGTCACACGGGCTCCGTCAGTGCGCACCCAAAATAGCGGCCGACGGGCTCTACACGTGCACGCTACCGGGCTCCACCCATGCGACCAATTTGAAAAATAAGTAAAAAAATATTTTGCAACATTATGTTGAAGATAAAAGATGGAAAAAATCCTACAAAATAAAGATAAAAACATTCTATTTCTCCACAGACACGCACACATGAGTGGTAGGCACGGGGCTCCGCCCTTACGTCCTATCGCGGCATATTATCATGCATATTAAATCAACTTAATAAAGTTGACGAATTTTATGCTACCTACTCAAAAATGCCATTGACATGCCTAATGACAATCTTCCTCGAAAAGACTATTGACTTTTCTAGCTAATGATATCCTATCATAGTAGGTCATGATAGGTTTAGGAGCTCTACTAAAAACTTTATTGATTTATTAAATTTTCATCATATTTTTAATTTGAGGATATGATGTAATTACTTAAATAGACATTTTATTTTGTTTTTTTGAAATATATTATGACATATGTCAGGTCAATAGATTAAAACAATAAGGCTATATTTGGAAATTTTGTATGTTTCACCAAAAATAATTTTTGTCTTTTAATATCATAATATGGTATATATATATATATACCATATTATGATATTAAAAGGCAAAAATTATTTTTGCCCTATCTTTAGTCATAATCCCACTAATGCCTAAATACATCATGTATTTCATTATAGTTTCATTCCAAATCTTTATTGGTCTACCCCTCCCTTGTTTAACATGCCTAGTGACTAGACCCTGACAATGTCTAACAGGTGCCTCTAATAGTCTCCTTTCAATGAAGGGCTAGGATTTAATTGATGGTCCACACCATTACACTGAAACATCCTCTTGAAGTTAGCATATTTATTGGTTGCACTTCTCTTACTTTTGAAATTACAAAAATCTCCCTTTTAAGTTTAATAATTGTAGGATCTCCGCATGGTCATAGATTCTGTGACGCCACCAAAGTAATACACTTTATTAATAGGTACAGTGGGTATTCATGAAGCAACGTGGGAAAAAGAAGAAGACATGAGAAATCTCTTCCCTCAATTGTTTGATGTATCTTCAGATTGAGGATTTTCGCGGACGAAAATTCAATAAGAATGGGAGCATTGTGACGCCACCAAAGTAATATACTTTATTAATAGGTATAGTGAGGTGCTAATAAAAGGGAGAAACCGGTTGAAATGAGCTAGAACCGGCTAATTCCGGTCACGTAGAGGCGCGTGTCGTGCGTATAGTAAGCGGCTCCCGATAATAACTAGAATGAAAGCCGTTGTTCCTTCTATTATCCTCTCCCGATCCCGCACAGAAGCCGGGCGACAGAGCGAGCCGGCGGACAGCCGGAACCCGTCGTTTTCACCGAGTGCTCGATTCACCTCCGTTTCTTCCAATTTCTCTTCCATTTGAAAGGTAATCTCTTCCTCTATAGTTCTCTTGTTTCCTTTTCAACGATTTTTCATGGATTGAAACTAAGATAAACCTTAGGTTTTAGGGTTTTTCGAAAATCTTTGTTTGTTTTCATTGGAAAAGTTTTTGTAATGGTTTTAAAACCTAAATACATGAGTTTGGTGAAACCCTAGTTAAGATTAAGTTAATTTTGATTTTAGGATTGAAAAAAAAATGAAACCCTAAGGGTCCTTAGCGTGGATATCCCTCCCATAGTAGTAAAACCTCATCCCCAACCTTTGGATGACAACTAGTTGAAGGAAATGTTATGCTTTTAATCCACATACTTAGATGGAGGCTAAGTATTGCTACCCTTTCACTAAAATTGTGAAAGTTCACTAAGTTGAACTTAGGGCAGCAATTATTTAGGTGATTTTGAAGCTAGGGCAGCAAAATTGGCTATGACGTAATGTTCCCTCGCCAATTGGACCAAAGCCCCTTGTTTTCAAGATTGGACAGCCATCAATTAAACCCTAAATGACTCCTTTGACCTAATTAGGTCAAGTGGAGCCCGTCAAGAACGTCTTGAAGTGTTTGACCAACTTATGTGTCTTTAAAAATATTGTCGATGTAGGACATGGCTTCACAAGGTGGTGGAAGGCAAAACGACAATAGTGGTCGAAGAGATAAAGGAAAAGTGGTTGAAAAGTGAGTTCTCACCCTTTTGTAATCACTTAATTCCATGTTTATTCTTCATGCTTATATTTTATGTTTATGCTTCATGAAAAGAGCAATTGAAAAAAAACATATAATGAATTAAATTAAATAAATGAAGTAAAGAGATAAGGCTAAGAAAGTAACGTGCGAATATGAAAAGACACGTTAAGAAATGTGTGCGAATATGTAAAGGCACGCAACCGTGCTATATAAATGATACGAAAGGTTAATATTTCCTTAACATTGGCCGATAACAACAGGAAATGTCTAAGAGATAAGGCTAAGAAAGTCCAACCCACATGAAAAAATATATAAGAAAAGAATGAGTAAAAGATGAACAAAATAAGGAAAAGGTCAATAAGAAGATGATGATGAAAACGATTAATATGATTATAACGAGAAAGAACGTAATCAAAAGAATAAAGTATGAAGTCCGTAAAATGCAAATAAGACATTATAGTAAAAAGGGAACAATGAGAATTCATTTAGTCTTTGACTAATAGAAAATGTAACTAAACAAGTAAAGGTGGATGCTACTCCTGCTAGCTCTAGCAGACCCCCTACACGCAGGGAAATGATGTACAAGATTTGGGTTGACGTCATCACAGCCGTCTTCGAAGTCATGGATGCCCACAAGACATCTTGTCGCGACCCTGACTGTCCCCACGACGAGTTTCAGTTCTATTTCAAGTAGTCTGCTCATGGTTCTGTAGTATGTTACAGTATAGTTTTTGTTCTGAGTTACAGACGTAGTTTTGAGCTGATATGGTAGTATACTTGTAATTGTAGCTCAGATCTTTTGGTGACTCCATTTGTGTATATATATCCAGTCATCTGCCAGTATGTACTATACTGTATCGAATGTAAGATAAAAAAAATGTGTTTTACTTCTCTGCATTTCTTTTTACTCTGTCATTATACTTATTTATGTATAATTGTTGATGATTATACACCTGTCACACTCTGAATTGTCAAGATAATAAAGGAGATAAATGAAAATTGCGACGGTAGCCTAGTAAGTGGTGTCGTTACAATTAAATGGTATCAGAGGCAGTTTTTGATTCTTTCTGCAAAATAAGAGTATATAGGAATGCGAGAATATAAGTAAAACAAACTTAAAACATCTAAATTGACGCATTCCTGTTTTTAGGAACCCTTCCGCACCTACTTGAGTAGATGACAAAGATAAGAGTTTGAAGGAGAAAATAGTCGTATGACTGAAGAAAAAATTAGGGAAAGATCAAATCCTCCTCTATCAGAAGTCATGCAAGCATTAGCTGAGGCTATTCGAATGGGCCATAGTACTGTTGCAGTATCACAACCGCCAATGTCAAGTGAGTCATATATGAAGCAATTTCTTGAAATGAGACCGCCCTTATTTCGAAGTGGTTTAACCCCAATGGAAACTGAGGGCTGGATCAAGAGGAACGAATTGATTTTCAATGCTATGAAGTGCCCCAACGATCAAAAAATCGATTTAGTTGTCTTCCTACTGGAAGGAGAGGCTGATCGATGGTGGGACAGCATGAGACAAGGAAAATTTGCTGGGCGTAAAAATTCGGAGATTGCCTGGGCCGAATTTCTGAAAGAATTTGTTAACTGGTTTGTCCCTCCATCTGAGAAACAAATGCTGCAGGAAAAATTTCTTCGATTGATGCAAGGAAATCGTACAGTCCTTCAATGTGAAGTTGAGTTCACGCAACTAGCTTATTATGCAGGAGATATGGTCGCCAAGGAAAGCGATCGTTGTTTTTGATTTCAATTGGGTCTCTGAGAAGATGTGCGTGTACATCTTATCTCGCAGAGGATTAAGAATTACAATGAATTGGTAGAGCCTGCTAAGTTGATTGAGATGGATGTCGAGAGTTCGCAAAGGCGAATGGAGTTTCAGAAGAAGAGACTCTCAGAGGGACATAGTATGGATTCCTCGCGAAAGAGTGAAAGTTTAAACTGGAAAAGGAAGAAAGGAGATCCTCCAGCATAAACTCGAAGTGAAAGTGGAGCTAGTAGTAATACGATGAAGCCCTTATGTCCGAAATGCGGGAAGAATCACTTTGGCAATTGTTTGAAGGGTACCAGCGTTTGGTTTAAATGTCTGAAGCCTGGACATCGCCGCCAAGATTGCCCGTTATGGAAGACAGTATCTGAAAGAGGTGGTCCTAGTCAGGTATCAACATTTCATCACCTTGATACCGGCTCAGTTAGTTGAATTGATAAAGGTAAAGGAATCGATACAGCGAGATCTATGGTAGAAACTAGAGAAGACAGACAGGTGCAACCTAGAGTCTTCAATATGAACCAGCAAGGAGCTAAAGCTGATGATACTGTTATCACAGGTATGATTTATGTACACTATCACCTTTTAAAGGTATTATCTGATACAGGGGCTAGCCAATCTTTCATATCTACAAGAGCAATTAAACAATTAAGTTTGAAATCTTATATATTGCTTGAAGAATTGAGTGTTAAAATGTCTAATAGTACTGAGATGACTACAAAGCTTCGATGTACAGTGTGGCTAACAATTGATACCAACCCAGTAGAAGCAGATGTTGCGGTTTTGCCCCTATCTGAATTTGACATCATATTAGGGATGGATTGGTTATCAAGATATGAAGCTATCATCAACTGTAAAAAGAAAGAAATTACACTTAAGCTGGACAATACACAATGTACTTTTAAGGGACTAAATAAAGTTGCAAAAATTATGATATCTTCATTAAAGGCATTGAAGAAACTACGAAAAGGCTGTGAAGCAACTTTGGTAATGATTAAGGGAACCAATGTAGTGACACGTGAGCCGACTGCAGTTCCTGTAGTATGTGAATTTCTTGAAGTATTTCCTGAAGAATTACCAGGACTCCCCCCATCGAGGAATGTAAAATTCACTATTGATTTAGTGGAAGGAGCTAAACCAGTAGCAAAAGCACCATATCGTATGACTTCTAAAGAATTGATAGAGCTAAAGAGCCAATTACAGGAATTACTTGACAAAGATTTTATCCGACCAAGTATCTTACCTTGGGGAGCTCCAGTGTTGTTCGTTAAAAAGAAAGATGGTTCGTTTCGACTATGTGTCGACTATCGAGAACTGAATAAATTGACAGTTCGCAACCAATACCCTCTACCTCACATTTATGATTTATTCGATCAATTAAGTAATGCAAAAGTCTTTTTCAAGATTGACTTAAGATCGAAATACCATCAGATGCGAATAAAGGAAGACGATATTTACAAAACTGCCTTCAGCACAAGATACAGACACTTTGAATTCGTAGTCATGCCGTTTGGATTAACAAACCCGCCAACGGTTTTCATGGACTTAATGAACCAGGTATTCAAGGAATATCTGGATAGGTTTGTTATCGTATTTATCGATGACTTCCTGATATATTCGGCAAGTAAGGGTGAACATGCAGAACACTTGAAGATTGTGTTGCAGACGTTGAAAAGTCATGACTTATACGCAAAATTTTCTAAATGTGATTTCTGGTCAAATGAAGTTTCTTTCTTAGGTCATGTGATTACAGAACATAGATTATCTATAGATCCAGCAAAAGTAGAGACAATTAAAAATTGGCCAAGACCGACTACAATCACCGAAATCCGGAGCTTTCTCGGATTAGCAAGCTATTACAAAAAATTTGTAAATGGTTTTTCAGCGATTACACTACCGCTTACGAAACTAACTCGAAAGAATGTTCTATTTCTCTGGACTGAAGAGTGTCAGGAGGCATTTGATGAGTTAAAAGTAAGATTAACTACTGCACCAATATTGGTCATGCCCTGTGACATAGAAGATTTTCAAATTTATAGTGATGCATCCCTGAAAGGTCTTGGTTGTGTCTTGATTCAGAATGACAAAGTCATAGCTTATGCCTCGAGACAATTGAAGGATTCTGAGTGTAATTACCCAACTCATGATTTAGAGTTGGCAGCTATCGTATTTGTCCTAAAAATCTGGCGACATTACTTTTATGGTGCTCAATGTGAGATTTTTACAGATCATAAAAGTTTAAAGTATATTTTCTCTCAGAAAGAAATAAATATACGCTAGAGACGATGGTTAGAACTTATCAAAGATTATGACGTCAATATTAAATACCATCCCGGTAAGGTGAATATAGTAGTTGATGCGCTCAGTAGAAAGCACTTGACACAGATGATTGTCCACTAACTGAACAGAGAGAGTTATTTCGAGAGATACAAAATTTTGAAATGCTTACATGTATAACTACCGCTCAGACTCAATGTTTACTCTTCCAACTAATGACAGAGCATTCCATTAAAAACAGGGTAAGGAAGGCGATGAACCAAGATCCTATATTTGTGAAGATTCTGGATAAAGTAAAAAGTGACCAATCAACTGCTTTTACAGATCAAAATGAATTATTATTTTTAAATAAAAGGTTGTGTTCCTCATGTTGATACATTTCGAGCAGAAATACTTTATGAAGCACATAACACAACTTATTCAATTCACCCTGTGAGAACAAAAATGTACCAAGATCTCAAACAGGACTTCTGGTGGCCAGGAATGAGGACTGATGTAATTCAATATATTGCCAAATGTCACACGTGTCAACTTGTGAAGGCAGAACATCAAAAACCTGGCGGATATTTACAATCACTGTCGATCCCTGAGTGGAAATGAGATGACATAACCATGGATTTTGTCATGGGATTGCCAAGGAGTCAAACGGATGGTCAGTCCGAGCGAACTAACCAAATGTTGGAAGATCTATTAAGAATGGTCGTACTTGATCTTAAAGGCTCATGAGAAAAATACTTTTCGCTGGTGGAATTTTCGTACAATAATAACTACCGGTCAAGTATTCAGATGACACCGTTCGAGACATTGTATAGACGAAGGTGTCGTACCCCATTAAGCTGGGCAGAAGATGACGATCAGAAGTTATTCTCAAAGAATCAAGTGGATAAGATGAACGATAAACTTATACTGGTACGGGAAGATTGAAAATAGCACAAGACAGACAACAAAAATATTACAATGCCAGATATCGAAGAGTAGAATTTAATGAAGGCGATATGGTATGTCTGAAAATAAAGCCCTTCAAGGGAACTTCACGAATTCGTCGACTTGGAAAGCTTAATCCAAGGTACGTAGGGTCATTCGTCATCTCTGAAAGGATTGGACGGGTGGCTTATCGCCTAGTGTTATCAGATGCTCTTCAAAACCTTCATGATGTATTCCATGTTTCTTCATTGAGGAAGTATATAGCAGACCCAGAGAAAATAGTCCCTCCTGAACAAATGCAAATAGAGATAGATCTATCAAGTCCAACCGAGCCGTACAAGATTATAGATTGGCAAATAAGCAGCTTCGAAACCGAGAGGTTTGATTTGCAATGGTCTGGTGGAAAGGGCATGGTATTCATGAAGCAACGTGGGAAAAAGAAAAAGACATGAGAAATCTCTTCCCTCAATTGTTTGATGTATCTTCAGATTGAGGATTTTCGCGGATGAAAATTCAATAAGAATGGGAGCATTGTGACGCCACCAAAGTAATATACTTTATTAATAGGTATAGTGGGGTGCTAATAAAGGGGAGAAACCGGTTGAAATGAGCTAGAACCGGCTAATTCCGGTCACGTAGAGGCGTGTGTCGTGCGTACAGTAAGTGGCGTCCGATAATAACTAGAAGGAAAGCCGTTGTTCCTTCTATTATCCTCTCCCGATCCCGCACAGAAGCCGGGCGACAGAGCGAGCCGACGGACAACCAGAACCCGCCGTTCTTCACCGAGAGCTCGATTCACCTCTGTTTCTTCCAATTTCTCTTCCATTTGAAAGGTAATCTCTTCCTCTTGTTTCCTTTTCAACGATTTTTCACGGATTGAAACTAAGATAAACCTTCGGTTTTAGGGTTTTTCGAAAATCTTTGTTTGTTTTCATTGGAAAAGTTTCTGTAATGGTTTTAAAACCTAAATCCATGAGTTTGATGAAACCCTAGTTAAGGTTAAGTTAATTTTGATTTTAGGATTGAAAAAAAAATGAAACCTTAAGGGTCCTTAGCGTGGATATCCCTCCCATAGGAGTAAAACCTCATCCCCAACCTTTGGATGACAAGTAGTTGAAGGAAATGTTATGCTTTTAATCCACATACTTAGTTGGAGGCTAAGTATTGCTACCCTTTCACTAAAATTGTGAAAGTTCACTAAGTTGAACTTAGGGCAGCAATTATGTAGGGGATTTTGAAGCTAGGGCAGCAAAATTGGACCAAGAGCCCCTTGTTTTCAAGATAGGACAACCATCAATTAAACCCTAAATGACTCCTTTGACCTAATTAGGTCAAGTGGAGCCCGTCAAGAACGTCTTGAAGTGTTTGACCAACTTATGTGTCTTTAAAAATATTGTCGATGTTGGACATGGCTTCACGAGGTGGTGGAAGACAAAACGACGATAGTGGTCGAAGAGATAAAGGAAAAGATGTTGAATAAGTGAGTTCTCATCCTTTTGTAATCACTTAATTCTATGTTTATTTTTCATGCTTATCTTTTATGTTTATGCTTCATGAAAAGAGCAATTGAAAATAAACATACAATGAATTAAATTAAATAATTGAAGTAAAGAAAGGAGTAGAGTAATAAAAAAAATGAAATGAGTTAAGTTAGGGGTCAACACAACAGTGAAGGTGGGGTGAATGTCCTCCCAATGATGATGTAATGAAAGTAACATGCGAATATGAAAAGGCACGCAAGCGCGCTATATAAATGATACGAAAGGTTAATATTCTCTTAACACTGTCCGATAACATCATGAAAAGTCTAAGAGATAAGGCTAAGAAAGTCCAACCCACATGAAAAGATATATAAGAAAAGAATGAGTAAAACATGAACAAAAGAAGGAAAAGGTCAATAAGAAGAAGATGATGAAAACAATTAATATGATATAACGAGAGAGAAAGTAATCAAGAGAATAAAGTATGAAATCCGTAAAATGCAAATAAGACATCATAGTAAAAGTGAACAATGAGAATTCATTTAGTTTTTGACTAATAGAAAATGTAACTAAACAGGTAAAGGAGGAGGCTACTCCTGCTAGCTCTAGCAGGCCCCCTACACGCAGGGAAAAAATGTACAGGATTTGGGTTGACGTCATCACAGCCGTCTTCGAAGTCATGGATGCCCCCAAGACATCTTGTCGCGACCCCGACTGTCCCGACGACGAGTTTCAGTTCTATTTCAAGTAGTCTGCTCATGGTTCTGTAGTATGTTACAGTATAGTTTTTGTTCTGAGTTACATGCGTAGTTTTGAGCTGATATGGTAGTATACTTGTAACTGTAGCTCAGATCTTTTGGTGACTCATTTTGTGTATATATATCCAGTCATCTGTCAGCATGTACTATACTGTATCGAATGTAAGATAAATAAATTGTGTTTTACTTCTCTGCATTTTCTTTTTACTCTGTCATTATACTTGCTTATGTATAATTGTTGATAATTATATACCTGCCACACTCTGAATTGTCAAGATAATAAAGGAGATAAATGAAAATTGCGACGGTAGCCTAGTAAGTGGGGTCGTTACAGATTCGCAGTCAAGCCTCTTTCTGCATTGAAAAATTCTCTTCCACTAAATATGTGCTAAGAATCTTGAAAACCAAGTCCCACAGAAATTGCTAGTTATATATTGGCTGCACTATAATTTTTGAACGCTGGTGTAGAAATCTTTTCACTGAAGACAATGAATTTGGAATTTCATTTCTTCCTATATGTTGCTGTCCAGTTTATGGTATTTGTCAGGTTTGCTCAGATCAAATCATATTTTCTTATGTGTGGATATCACCCTTTTCAAAAGAGCATTTTCAGCCACATGGATGAATTTTTCTGGAATAGTTAAGATTATTGTGACTTGTTGGTATGGAAGGTATATAGAAGCTTCTTGAATAATCTAGTGCCAAGAAGCTTCTGGGTGCTGTAATCTCAATTTTCTTCTTAACAGCGGTTGAACTGGCCGGGTCTCAATTCGGCTGAGTGTATTCTTTAAGGATATTGTTGATAGTGCCCAAAGCTTGTATGTATTATTCAAGTATGTAAATACAAGGAGAGAATACAAATATATAGGAGAGAAGAGAGAAGAATAAATCCTATACATGATGTGGGACTAAAGAAGGAGGAGAAAGAAAATAAATAAAGTGGGTCATTAAATGGGCCTTTTACATGGGCTTTTCCAATACTCCCCCGCAAGCTGGAGCGTACAAGTCGTATGCGCCAAGCTTGGATAGGCACTGATAGAAGAGGGTACTAGGTAGAGCTTTGGTGAGGATGTCAGCAACCTGTTCAGTACCCGGAACATGCTTGAGCTCGATCTTCTTCATGTGGACTTTCTCCCGGATGAAATGACAATCTACCTCAATATGCTTCGTTCTTTCATGAAAGACCGGGTTCTTAGCAATATGTATGGCAGCTTGACTGTCGCATAGGAGGAGAGCTGGTGAATGTAGTTTAACTCCAAGGTCGGTAAGGAGACTCTCAATCCATGTGAGTTCAGAGACCACAGCAGTCATTGCCCGATATTCTGCTTCTGCTGAGGATCGAGCAACCACTGCTTGTTTCTTGCTTCGCCAAGTAATCAGATGTCCTCCAAAATAGGTGTAAAACCCGCTAGTAGATCGGCGATCGTCGAGGGAGCCAGCGTAGTCGGCATCAGAGTATGCCACTAGTGTAGGAATGGAAGATGAGGTTTTGTATACAAGTCCTTGGCCAGGAGTTGTCTTAAGATATCTGAGAATGCGTTCCACAGCCTGGAGATGAGAGCTTCGAGGAGAGTGCATATAGCGACTCACAAGTCCCACAGCGAAAGATATATCAGGTCTTGTAACTGTTAGGTAGATAAGCTTCCCAACTAGACGACGGTAATATTCTGGATTTGGTAGAAGCGAATCAGAATCCGAGCCCTGAGCACATATTTTGTGATTTTCATCCATGAGAGTGTTAATAGGTTTGCATCCAGAGTAGCCTGCATCATGAAGAAGATCCAGGCAATATTTGCGCTGAGAGAGAACCAACCCATCTGACCGTCTGGCCACTTCCAGACCGAGGAAGTACCGAAGATGTCCCAGATCTTTAGTTTGGAAGACGGAGCTCAGATGTAGCTTAACGGCATGTATGCTGTCCATGTCACTGCCAGTAATAATGATGTTGTCGACATATACCAATAGGAGAACCGTACCAGTGGCCTGGTGGCGAGTAAACAATGAGAAGTCAGCTGAGCTGCGAGTGAAGCCAATTTCCCGGAGAGCTTTGCTGAACTTGTCGAACCATGCCCGAGGGGATTGTTTGAGACCATATAGCGATTTGAGAAGATGACAAACCCGTGACTCCCCCGTGGTCTCAAACCCGGGAGGTTGTTGCATGTAAACCGTTTCCTGAAGGTCGCCATTCAGGAAAGCGTTCTTGACGTCAAGTTGAAATAAGGGCCATTGGCGATGGACAGCAACAGAAATGAGAATGCGGACCGTGTTGAGCTTAGCGACCGGAGAGAAAGTCTCGTCATAGTCCAGCCCCTGTTGCTGGGTGAAGCCACGAGCAACCAAACGAGCTTTGAGGCGATCAATGGTCCCATCAAGAGCATGTTTAATGACGAAGACCCATTTGCACCCAACAGGTTTCTGGCCGGGAGGAAGGGGCACCAAGGTCCAAGTCTGGTTGGCCCAAAGAGCAGCCATCTCGTCTTCCATGGCCGCACGCCACCCAGGATGTTGAAGAGCGTCCTGGACAGAAGTAGGAATAGAGACCGAGGATAGCGAAGTAGCCAAGGTCTGAAGAGGTGGAGAGAGGCGATGGAGAGAAACATAGTCCGCCATTGGATGAGCGGTAGAGGACGACACCGGAGCAGCAGAACACAGAGAAGCCGAGGTCGAAGCCGACTGCAGAGGAGCAATGAGAGGAAGAGGGCGACGAGTATAGACCCGAATGACGGGGGGTCGAGGAGGGTCAAGGGTGGGAGGAGGCGGAGGGATGGTGGGAGGTGAGTGGACGGGGATCACCGGCCGTGGGAGGGAGGGTGTTGTAGGAGGTGGTGGTAGAAGTGGTGGAAAAGGAGGAGGGAAGAAGGGTTGATCCTCCCGGAAAGTAACATCAGCCGATACAGAGACCTTTCGGGTGAGCGGAGAGTAGCAAACATAGCCCTTTTGGGTGCGAGAGTAGCCGACGAAAATGTGTTTGGCCGCACGGGGATCCAGTTTGTCAAGAGTGGGGCCCAGGTTATGGACAAAGCAGGTACATCCAAAAACCCGGGGGGTGAGGGGGAAGGCGGGTGTGGAGGGAAAAAGAAGGCTGAAGGGGGTAGCGTTCTGGAGAACCGGATAGGGGAGACGGTTGATAAGAAAACATGCAGTGAACACCGCAAAGTTCCAGAATACTTTGGGAACGTGCATGTGAAGCATGAGCGAGCGAGCAGCATCAAGCAAGTGGCGGTTCTTTCGTTCGGCGACCCCGTTTTGTTGAGGGGTGTAGGGACAAGAGGTCTGGTGAACAATACCGAAGTTTGCGCGGAGAGTGGCAAACTCGTGGCTAGTGTATTCCCGGACATTATCAGAGCGGAAAGTTTTAATGGTGGTAGAGAATTGCGTACGAGTCTCTAACACAAACGCCTGAAAGACACGAGGAAGCTCAGAGCGATCATGTAGGAGATACAACCAGGTAGTGCGAGAGTAATCAGCAATAAATGTTATAAAATAACGATAACCAGAAATGCTAGAAACTTTATACGGTCCCCAAATATCAGAATGTATTAAATCAAACGGAGCAGAGCTCCTAGTACAATGTGCGGGATAAGAAGAGCGAGGCTGTTTGCCAATAATACAAGAATCACATTTAAAAGCAGGAAGAGAAAAGTCTGGAAGCGCCTTTTGGAGGATAGGTAGAGGGGCATGCCCAAGCCGACAATGCCAATCAGACGAGGAAACAGAGGAAAGGGATGTGGGAGAGACATCGAGGAGGTAGAGCCCGTTCTGCAGTCGACCCCTACCAATGGTAATCCGCGTCTGCCGATCCTGTATCAAAAAACCAGAAGAGGTGAAGGTGATAAAGCAATTCATATCAGTAGTAATACGACCAACAGAGAGTAAATTAAAAGGTGAGGCTGACACATAAAGAACGGAACAAAGAGAGAGAGAGGGAGGGAGGAAGAGATCAGCGCAGCCGGACACCGGGACAAGCGCACCATTGGCCACAGTAATAGACGGGGGATGAGCAGCAGCAGAGAACTGGGGCGGCCGCATGGAAGTGATGTGGTGGGTGGCTCCCGAGTCCAGGATCCAGCGAGATCCGGAGGAAAGACAGGCAGAACCTGTAGTGGAGGTGGAGATAATACCTGCATGGGAGGTGGAGGTAATGGAAGCAGATGAAGGGTTGAGGAGCCCATGGAGTTGTTGCAGCTGAAGGCGAAGAGCCTCAAGATCCGTACCAGTCGGAGGAGAGCTATCGGCAACCGCGACAGTAGGCGGGCGCGGAGGGTAGCCATGTTTACTGTGACAGACTGCTTCAGTATGGCCATCCCGGCCGCAGTAGGTGCACTTGGGCCGTCCGCGGCCACCACGGCCCCGCCCACGGGAGCCCGTACGTCCACCCCGAGTAAAAGAGGGTTGTGGAAGTAAAGGAGGAAGGGCCTGCTGAAGAAGGGCCGGCGAGGGTGGTGCAGGAGCCTCCGGTGGAGGTGGTACGCGAAGTAACATCGAGCAGACATCGGAGAAGGAAGGGGTAGTGGGTGAATCCAGAACCTGGGCCCGGATACTGTGCAGGTGTGGCGGGACGCGAGCCATAATCATAGCAATACAAACAGCCTCCTTCTGGGCGCGTTGGGCAGCGAGATCAGTAGTCGCGGGCTGGTGCTGAATCTAGGCCTCCGTGAGAGTTTTAGCACGGGCCACGAAGGAGGTCATGTCCAGAGCTTTGCCAACATCCAAGGCTTGAAGATCAGTGATGATGTCAAAAAGGTGCTGAAGGCTGTCCTTCCCTGAGTACAACGAATGAAGTTCATCCCACATGGCTTTGGCGGTCTCATGATACATGATCATCTGGTACGGCTCACCCTCCACCGAGTTCAGGATCCAGGTCTGGACGCGACCGTCATTTCAGAGCCAATCATCAGTAGGAGGAGTTGGTGAGCCCTGGGTAAGGTGACGTGCAAGACCCTTGGCCTGTAAGACCCGGCGGACGGAGTGGACCCAGGGGATGAAGTTGGACTTGCCAGAGAGGGAAATAGTAGTAATCTGAAGCTCATCGCGGAGTTCGAGAGGAGCCACGTGGTCGGCCGGGGGTTGAGCGGTAGTGGAGTCGCTGGAGGACATGGCGACTGAGTAGGAGCAGACAGCAGGGCACGGAGAGAACAAACCGCGCGGCAAGCAGCGGGTGAAAGGAGGTCGCGGCGGACTGGAGGAGGTCGCGGCGAACTGGGTGAGGTCACGGCGATCAGGAGCAGTCCGCGAAAGGAGGTCGCGGCGAATTGGAAGAGGTCGCAGCGGTGTGGAGCAGATCGCAGCGGTTTAGAGCAGAGCTGGAGCAGTCCGCGACAGAGGTCGCAGCGGTTTGGAGCAGAGCTTGGAGGAGGTCGCGGCGAACTGGGGGGCAGTCCGCGGCAGAGGTCGCAGCAGTTTGGAGCAGATCGCAGCGGACTGGGGCAGGCCGCTGAAAAAACACCGTGGCGGACTGAAGAAGAGACCGCGAGGAAGAAGCCACGCAGCAAGAGAAGAGCGCACAACGGACACGAGGAGAGCTCGCAGCGGACAGGAGCAGTCCGCAAGAGACTGCGGATAGGGAGTCCGCGAGCACAGAGGCTCGAGCGGACAGAAACAGAGCGGGCTAGAGGGAGCAGTCCGCGAGCAAAGAGGCTCGAGCGGACACAACCAGAGAGTGCAGCGGACAGGAAGGATCGTCCGGAGCGGATAGGAGAGGTGGGCCCCACGAGTCAAAGCAGAAGATGACTATAAGAAGCCTGAGGAGGGTGGAACCACGGAGAGAGAGAAGAGAGGCGGAAGCAGAAGGGCAGTCCGCACGAGACCGGAGCGGACAGGAAGGCAGTCCGCAGGGTAGCCGAGCGGACAGATGCAGAGGGGCAGTCCGCAGGGAAGGCGGACAAGAAAGTCAGTCCGCAGAGAGGCGGATGCAGAAGGGCAGTCTGCAGGAGACCGGAGCGGACAGAAAAAAGGCAGGTCGCAGCTAGAAGGAACCTGGCTCTGATACCATGTTGATAGTGCCCAAAGCTTGTATGTATTATTCAAGTATGTGAATACAAGGAGAGAATACAAATATATAGGAGAGAAGAGAGAAGAATAAATCCTATACATGATGTGGGACTAAAGGAGGAGGAGAAAGAAAATAAATAAAGTGGGCCATTAAATGGGCCTTTTACATGGGCTTTTCCAATAGATATGAATATTCCGAGTCTTGTATATAGAAATAAAGGATGTCTAAAAAATTATAGGAAAGTGCTATTTGGGAACTATGTTAGAGTCTTCTATTATTTAGTGGGAAAATGCTTTGGTGCCTTTAAAAGTGCTATTCCAAATTTATGTGAACGAATGAAGTTAAGGGTATCTTTGTCTTGTGACAATCGTCTTGAGTTTTAGATGCAGAGGACCTCGTTCATATTCCGGAACAAGTCCATGACACGTAGCCTAATATATTTCCACTAGATGACCCACACGTCGCTAGAATCAAAATCGGGTCAAGCAGGGGATCAAATTTCTTCGAACAGATCTTTATTCGAGTTTTAATTGTTGCGAAATTTGTTCATTAAGAACCCCTCATCTTTTTATGCCTTAAAAACTCTCCAATAACAGCTGTCTCTCCACAGACATGGGATCTGTATGAAGAAGGAAAGCTGGCAGAATTAGTTGATCCAAGCCTTGGTGATTACCCACTGGAAGATGTTCTCAGATACATAAAAGTTGCACTTTTCTGCACTCAGTCTTCATCTGGGAGGAGGCCATCCATGCCCGAAGTCCTGCGCATGTTATCAAAGCCCATAACGCTCAATGATAAGGAGCTAACTCGACCCAGTATCTTCCAGGAATCAACGACGTCTGGAAAATCGAAGCCAGATTTCTCCACAAGCGTGAGTTCCGTTCACGAAGTGAGCTACACTGAATTGGATCCAAGGTGATTGACATCTTGATTCTAAATCACGCCAAAAGTGTGAAGTTTTCAGCTCTCTGAGCCTTTGCTCTTTATATATAATACCGGTAAGTACTATCTAGGTCGTCCTATTTTAACTCTACTTGAAAGGTTTTCAACAGTAATTTCAAAAGTACGATAGAAAAACCATTATGTTATCAATTTCCATGAAATTTTGATCATCCTTCACTGTGATCTTCGAAAAATATCGCATGGGCAGTTCTTGGGGCGTGCACGTGAGTTTCCCTGTGTAACAATATTCTCAACGCCCGCCCTTACGATGATTTGAGAACTACAAATCGGGTTTAGTCTACTGTAGTATCATACTAAATCCATGCATCCATCCTAAAATCAGTTGGTTTTAGGCGGAGGACCTGAGATATGTATTAAATGCACAATATTATTATACGAGTTTCTCATTGTGAACTTTGGTGCCGATGTTTTTTTCCTTATATTTTTTCTATGATTTACCTTACAAAAGACTCAAAATCTCATGGAAATTGAAATCATAATGATTTTTCAATCAATTTAAAGTTCTAGTATTCTCAAACTTTAAAGTAGAATAGAATTTGATGACCTCCTGAGTATTTTACCCTAACATAATTTATGCAATTTTGTTGTTGATGTGCCTTTTATTTGCAACCATTTTGCATGATATTTGTATATAGACACCAAATGAGTGCTGTAAGTAATACAATAGGGGTTTGCAGAAGTGTGTATGTATTGCTCATAGGGGCTATGAGAAATGTAATGTTTTATGAAAAGCTCTATACATTTGATTATTTAATCTATTTATTTTTGCACATTTTATAATTGATTGAGCTCAACACACGAATGAGAAGGTTTATTGCTTCTCAAGTTGTGCTTGAAGCGTATTTGTGCATTTGATGAACAACTTGATATATGATTATATAATGCTCATTTTTATTTATTTGTTTTGATAAGTGAATATTTTTAGCAATATGTTAAAGCTTGACACATGCACGTGCGTGCACACAAACACACACAAGTGATAGGCATGAGGCTCCGCCTCACAGCCAGCTGCAGCAATACCCTGACTATGACAGGCATAGGGTTCAGCTCCTATCAATTAATTATTGCACTTTAAAATAAACAACTATCAATTAATTAATGTGAAAATAGCTATACATAATTTTTTATTTTTATTAAAATAACTCTCATCTTAATGCATATATTATTGTGTATGTCAGATTAGATTTAATAAAGTTGAAGAGTTTAATATTAGCTCCTCAAAATATAGCTGACATATTTACTAACAATTTTTCTCGAAACGATCATTGATATGTTTAATGACAGTCTATCATAGTAGGTATTAGTGGTTTACTAATTTTTATTAATTTTATGAATTTTCATTGTTATTTTTAATTTGGGGGAATAGTGTGATTACTTGTATGAACATTGCATTGTAATTTTTGAAAAAAATTATAATATATGTTTAGTCATTAGATTAAGACAATAATGCTATATTTTTTCTTTTAATATTGTAATACACACACACGAGTGAAACGACACGGGTTTCCGACTGTACGTGAGTGCAACGGCATGGGCTTTCGGCCCCACGTGAGTGCAAGTGTGCAATAGCATGAGCCTTCAGTCCTACGTGAGTGCAAGTGTGCAACGACACGGGCTTCCGACCTTACGTGAGTGCAAGTGTGCAATGGCTCAGGCCTCCCACCATATATGAGTGCATATTTGATTTTAGTATTGTAGAAATCAAATAATCTATCTTTACATTCGGGTCCCCCACCACTCGCCTAGAAAACCAATCGACATATGAAAATTGTAGATTTTAATTGAACATAGCAATGAAAAAATGTCTAGCACAAATGATAATTTTTTTACCAAAAGTTCTGTTCAAATCCACAATGATGAAATTTTTTTTAAGAGTAATTGCTTATCTCTTACATAATTAAAGCCCACTCTTCTCAAAAATTTTGCCTTCCATCTTCTCAGACTCCCATCATCCTCACAAAATTGAATGAATGAGGGAATTCACTCATCCATAAGTTACATGATTAAAGAAAGATATATAGAAAGATAAAGTGTTGGAAATAAATACACCTCTCACTAAATAATTTTCAAAGATGAGTTAGCTTTATCTAATTTGTTCTCTCTAAATAATTAAAGGCTTGTTGCAGTCAACTCAAGCTTTCTGGTAGGCCGGACTAAATTAGGCCGTCTTAACCCGTGGTTGAGCACGCACAGTCACAGAGTAGGTAAATAAGTGCACAAGACGATTTTAACGTGGAAAACCTCTTAACTGGGTATAAAACCACGTGACCGATTCAGTGCCGGTCAAACTTCACTATCGACAACATTTTATAAAGTGTTGGTGGAATCGAGAACGACAGACCACTGCTCGTTACAGATTGAAGATGAGAGAGTATACAGACGCGCTCGGTGGGCAATAGACCGTCTTACACGAAGCTCTGCTTTAACTGTTCACAGGCAGTGGTGGATGTTCTTTGATGCAATCGGGCTGCTCAACTATGTTGTGAGGATGGTTACTGTGCGTTTTCGGGGATTTGCTAGATGTCGCGCACGTAGGAGGCTTCTTGGAGTGGCCTGCGACGCGTCTTCTTTCTCGGGGAGTTGTGGAATTAGCCAAATTTTTGGGTGGCTCGACGAGATGCGGTGACTCCACGAGAGGCGGTGGCTCGTAAGAGGATTTCGGCAGAGCTCCAACCTGAGAAAAAAAAAAGCTAAGAGGAGAAAATGTTAGAAATGAGAGATGCCTTGGGCCTTTTTATAGGCTCCTGACGATGGTTACGGTAGTTATGCGGCTATCCGCACACTGTAATCACCTAAATTACTGGTTGCAGACCATATTTGTCATAGTTTCTAATGAATATTAAATAATATTCTTCATATAGGTATGCTTAGTATTTAATTATTAAATACCCCCCCCCCCCCCCCCCCCCCCTCACTAACCATTTTGGTTATGTGGGTAACGTACCCATGAAATGGATGGCGGTGATTGCGCTGGGAAAATCGAACGGTAGAAAGGGACCCCTCTTCGATTAGTGGCCATCTTGGCGGCGGGAGGCAGCCGGAGAAGGAGTAGCCGCGGCCGGCGGGATGCCCGGCCGCGGCAAGCCGGGAGGGCAGCCGGCCCAGGAGTCGGCTACCCCGCTCGGCCGCGGGGAGCGGCAGCTGCCTTGCGGCCGAGGGAGGCGATCATGACCTTGCAGCCGCGAGGTGCGACCGCCCCTGGTGGCCATGTCCTTGCGGCCGCAGGAGGCGGCCACGCCCGTGCGGTCGCAGGAGTCAGCCACGGTGGGCGGCCGCGAGGTGAGGATCATGAGCGCCAATCGTGCATGCAACGGTTATTTTCATGATCCCCACCAAGTTAGTGGGGATGATGGGTGATCAACTATTCACACACTAATTTCTCTATAAATTTAACTTTGTCTCATCATTAACCCCCCAAAATTCTCGGTGTTCAGAGCTGGAGCGTGGGAAGAACTATGATTTTGCTCGAAAGACTCTTTCTTGTGGCGATTATTGTTGGATCTTTAGGCGCCCTTAGGAGGAGGGAGGTGAATAGGATTTTTTGGAAATTTGAATCTTATTTAAAATATTAGAATTACTTTAAAAAGTTTTAGAATATTTTATCAGAAAATATAATTTAAAATCTCAGAAAATGTTATATTGATGATTATTTTTAAAGGTGGTCCGATTTTAATATTTCTCCACTACCGCCAGTGTTAGCACTACTGTCTGGCTCTAGTAACAGAAAGTGAAATCCGTGCGTGTATTTTTAAAAGTAATTTATAATATGTTTTTTTTTAATGCATTGAGAGAAAAATATTATTTAAAACATTTCAGAATACAAAATAAGTAATGAAAGACATGATTTTTTTTCATAAGAAATTGATTACAAAACCCGGGGTTTACCCGCAGGTCCTTTTGCAACACCGAGACAAGAGGCAGAACATCACCCCGCGTCGCAAGAACTCGCCACGAGTGCTAATGCTCCGCATCAGCCGCACAGGCTAGCGCACGTCGCCGTACTCGCACATTCGTGCAAGGAGGATGCAAAAAGTAGTGCGTTTCTGCATCAACGCGACCCACAAAGCATAAAGTAGGAGAGCGTTTCCACGACGAACCGCAGACGCCACGTAATCAGCGAGGGCAATGCACGAGCAGTCAATCGTAGGAATCGTCGCTCCGGCATCCCCAGCGAACCTTCAGCCCACAAAGCAAAGATTGGTGGTTCCAAGACGTTAGCGCTCACATCAAAGTCCGACCAAGCTGGGGATATTTCACGCCACAAACAAAAACAACTTATGACACGCGCGTACTGAAATAATCCTAAGTCTGTGACCCCAAGGCAGAGTAATCAAGGCTAAAATTTTAAGGGCTCGTCGCTTTGCGGATCACGACTCACAAAAATTTTGGGACATTTGATGGGGTTCCCCCTAGAGATTATCGAGCCAAACCTGCAGCAATTCAACCAAAACGTGTAAGGACCACGCTCGCCCAAAGGAGTCCAAAATCCCCCTCAAGGCATGTGCACGCTAGCATATTGCCCAAGCGCGCACGACACCCAAGCACATGCACATCACGCAAGCGCGCACCTCGCCCACACACATCATGATCACACGCGCCCCGCGGGAGCGCAAGCACCCGCGCGCGTCTCCCAGGCGCTCAGCGCGTTAGCGCTGCCTTGCGTGCACGCGCAGCGCATCAGCGCGCGCGTGCCGGTGGCCGCCCCCGCCGCCGGCCGCCTCTGACCTTCTCTGCGACCTTCAACCGCCGCCACCGCAGGGCAACCTACCCGGGCCACCCGAGCCTGTGGGGTACTTTCGTCATTTCGCTAAAATTGGTGATTCAGGTGACCGGAACGGAGCGACGTCATTTGCTAGCACAAATTCCGCTCCCACGCAATTACCAATGCATCCCTCCAAAAAACTATAAATAGTCCCCCAGACCTTCATTTGACGAGAAGCAACTCCAGAGGCAAAAGAGAGCTCTGAGATTTTCCGGTGAGATTGTGGACTTGGTCGATCATTCGCTTAGCCGGCTTAGGAATTCACCTTTCTCCTCTTCTTGCGCAAATGCTACGTTGAATTAGAGATTTTCCCAGCCGGAACGCTCTCATCAAGGTTTTGTGGACTTAGCGAAATTTCTAGGCCGCGGCGCTTTCAACGAGGTTCCGTAGACTTAACCAAATTTTCAGACTGGAGCGCTTCCATCGAGGTTCCGTGGACTTAGCCAAATTTCCAAGGCTGAGACGTTTCCATCGAGGCTCCGAGGACTTAGTTTCATTTCCTCATTTTTGTACTTTACAATTGTAACGAAGAAGCGGTCTGTCGTTCTCCGATTTTTGTTGAGATCCATCGACGTGGTTCTTCACCATTTCCTGATTTTACACGTCAAAAAGCCTTTTGTTATTTGCTGCTGTTTACTTTAATTGTATGCATGCCCGGTATGATTTCGAGCTAAGACGGCCAGATTTCTCCGGATCAGGAAAAGACCGGGTGACCCGCGACAAGTACTTAATGCCAAAATCCCTTGAGAATTGGGATTACCCCAACAAATCTCCATATTAATTAGAAATTTCCAAGACATTCAAAAAAAGACGAGACATGTATTCACAAATATATAACATGAAATTATACTCTTTAAATACGGAGATTATTAAGATTCTTCAATCCGTTTAGTCATTTTGTTACAAATAAAACATATTACAAATATTATATTAGACTTATTACAAAATTGTGTATTTTTGTGTGTTATTCATCCTACAACAATGCGCCGGAATACTATGACGCGCCGCGCCGCGCCGGGGAGCTGAGTGCTATGTTACTAGTATAAATAATTAATCTCATTGTTAATCGCAACCCGTTATTTTGTTAGTCGTACCTCAAATTCTGTTAAGTTTTTGCGCCTTTTCGAAATACGTCTTGTACATACAATATCAGGAAAAATGTTCAACACGAAAGTTGTAGATATCGACGAGATCTACAACTTTCGTGTTGATCACTTTTCCTAAAAATGCATGTATAAGACGTACTTTGGAAATATGCTCAGTTTTGCACCTTTTCGAAATACGCCTTGTACATGCAATTTCAGGAAAAGTGCTCAACACGAAAGTTGTAGATCTCGTTGATATCTACAACTTTCGTGTTGAGCACTTTTCCTAAAATTGCATGTACAAACCGTATTTCTTAAAGACACGAATAATTGGGTGATTTTGGAGTGCGACTAACCAATCACCAATCACCAATCACCATAATAAAATTCTTCTTATTTCATTATTATTCTTTATCTTTTAGTCTTTAATGAAGTAGTAATCTACATGGAATATTATTTTCTTAAAACAAAAGCCCTTCCTCACCCCCACGCGCCCTCCCGATCGCCGGAGAAAATTCACAATCCAACTTCCGTTGAGTTTCAGTCGTTTCCATGGCGAGGATCTCGCGGTATCGTCGCGTTTTCTCGAGCCGGAAACCATTGCCGCACACGCTGCTGTTGACCGTGCTGCTACTGCTCTCCGTCGCCCTCCTCATACTGCTCTCCCTAGGAATCGTCTCTCTCCCCGTCGACTCCGACAATTCCCGCAAGTCCTTAAGGTGCGCTGATACAGAGATGCCCGAAAAGTAACATTTTATTTGATACTTTTGTTGTTGTTGTATCATTGTATGTTTCCTCTGAATGTATGCAGATCCGATCCGAGGAGTAGAGCTTCTGATCTGCGCTATTTTTTGTTCTACCAATGATTTAGTTCTGCATTTGGTGATTTGTAGGGAGGGAATGGAGGGGAAAAGGAAGAAATGGACGGAAATACTCTCTTGGGAGCCGAGGGCCTTCATCTATCATTATTTTTTGGTAGGTCCTTTGGGTTTGCTATCGGTTCAGTTTTGCTGGGGATTCGTTAACGAGTTTTCTTCTTTAAAGTTGATAGGATCTCTTTTTGAACAACAGAGTGACTTCTAGAATAACCGATTTCTTCCTCAGCTTATGCCGAGAGGAGTATATGTCTGTAATAGTTTACAAATATATAACTAAATATGTTGCATTGTCAAAAATGGCCAATTTGAAGGTCGAAAAAGAAAAAAAATAGTGCTCTACAAGTTACTCTACATTGATGTACTGGACAAGGATGTATGAAAGGGAAAGTCTGACAACGAGTACTAGGCAATATTATGTTACAAGGTTGATCTTGATAGGAGATTCATGGTGGGGATGAAGGTTGATGCATCGTTAGATTATCAGTGGGGAAGTGGTCGCATCATCCCTAACTACCCCCATCAATAACAAGGTTGTCGTCAAGGTCTGGTCGTTGAAGGGAAGCTCCTCAAGGGAAGGGAGAAGGTGCACCGAAGTGATTAGTGGGGTAGGACCTTTGTGGTGTTTAGGTAATGATATTTGAAAAAACTAGGTCTAGGTGGACGTTGGAATTGCTCCGAAGTTTAAATATGCACAGGATGTCAGATGGTGTAAAATTTTGAATCGTAGTAATGTTGATTGGGTTTTGAGGAGGGCTCACAAAAAAGTGATTGTTAGTGGTTCCGTTGGAGGCGGACAAAGATGCGATCCATGCATTGTCAGCCGATGTGTGTCTTCATTCGATCTTGGAGGTTTTAAGGGTTAGTTTGGAGGCAGAGGAGGATATGATTGCTATCAGCAAGAGTGTGATCTAGGCAAGTATCTTCGGTAGTGTCATGGATATAGTCTAGTATTGTTGGAGGGTTATGGACCCAAATATTGAAATGATGTCATCCTTGATGTCAGGCGATGCCATATTATACCAAGATTCCTCAAACAAAGAATGCTATCCTATTGGCAAGATGTTCAATGCAAATGTTATTGAGATATCGTTGGAGACAATGATTGATATCTTCCATTTGGATGTTAGTTTAGGGCGGTAAACATTGTTTTTAATGTTGTTCCTTGGAGTTTGTATAGCGTTTTCTAAATAGAGCTTGGTCATGGTCACCGATGATGCTTCTTGACGTTCCATGCAACTTCAATAATTAATTAAAGAAGATGTTGGCAATGAAAGTGAAATGCAGAGATAACAATAAGAATTGAGCTTATCTTGAGAGGTTATCAATAATGACAAATATATATCTTGTTTAAGAAATCAGGGAGGTGTGCAGTGAAGTCCATTGTGATTTCCTCACTAACTTGGTTACGGGTTTGTACAAGTATTAGTGTTGAAATTAGGAAACCAGTTCAATAGAGTTCAGACCGAAGGGATAACCCAAGGTTACCGATCCTATGGTCTAACACCACGAACCTGATGGCAAGAGGGAGATTTACGAGAGCTGAAAGTTGTACTGCCTATAAACAAGACATGCGAGAAGGTCCCGTCACACACCCGAAAGTATATAAGAACTTCCTCTCCTTAAACAAGACTGTGCTAGGCATAAGGAAAGCACGATCTTCGCAAATGAGAAACCTTGGCGGGCGGGGGGGGGGGGATTCCTTTCTTGTATTCAATTGGGTTCTATTTATAGGCAATTCATACTGGGGGTTTTGAGGTCTGTAAATATCCATTCCCGTAAAATACTAAATCTATCATGCAAGTTTGGAGAATTCTCAGTGGAGAGGCATTTGTAGGAAGGAACAAGTCATTGCAGTGGTAGATAATTCACTAAGTTACAACATAATGAGATAAGTCAGTTGGGAGAATGTTGGGGCAATACACAGACCAACCACTTTTGAAACCCCCCACCTTTAATTTAGCCGGCCATCCACTTGTGAACCCCCCATCAGATACTAAATTAAAAGTTGTAGAAAGAGCTCGAAACTTGTGTATATTTCTTATGCATGTAAATACAAGGAGAGAATACAAATATATATGAGAGAAAAGGAGAGAGGAAATCCTATACTAATAAGAGAAGAGGGAAAAGAATAAAACATGAGCCCAATAATGAGCCCTTTACATGAGTTTTTCTAACACTCCCCCACAAGCTGGAGCGTACAAATCGTATGTGTCAAGCTTGGACAAGCACTGATAGAAGAGGGTACTGGAAACAGCCTTTGTGAGGACATCCGTAACTTGTTTTGTCCGAACATGCTTCAGGTCGAGTTTCTTCATTTGAACCTTTTCCCAGATGAAGTGACAGTCGACTTCAATATGTTTTGTTCTCTCGTTGAATACCGTGTTCTTGGCTATATGTATGACAGCCTGGCTGTCACAGAGGAGGAGAGTTGGGGAAGGGAGCTTTACACCCAGATCGGTAAGAAGACCTTCAAGCCAAGTTAGTTTAGAAACCACCAACGTCATTGCCCGGTATTCTGCCTCAGCTGATGATCGAGCAACGACCGCTTGTTTCTTGCTTTTCCAGGTAATCAAATGTCCTCCAAGATATGTGCAAAAGCAACCGGTTGACCGTCGATCATCAAGGGAACCGACATAATTTGCATCGGAATAAGCCACCAAAGTTGGAGCTGATGATGAGGTTTTGTAAACCAGACCTTGACCAGGAGCCGTTTTAAGGTATCTGAGAATGCGTTCAACAGCCTGAAGATGAGATCTTCGAGGGGTATGCATGTACCGGCTGACAATACCAATAGCGAAGGAAATATCTAGTCTGGTTACCGTGAGGTAGATCAATTTTCTAACAAGACGACAATAGTATTCTGGATTCTGGAGTAGGAGATCTGAGTCAGATGCCTGAGCGCACGACTTGTGATTTGCATCCATTGGGGTGTCAATTGGCTTACAACCTGAATAGCCAGCATCCCGAAGGAGGTTGAGGCAATACTTCCGCTGAGAGAGGACGAGACCGTCTGGCCGCCTGACAACCTCAAGGCCCAAGAAGTACCGAAGGGGCCCTAGATTTTTTGTTTGAAAAACTGTGCCCAGGTGTAGTTTGACCTTCTGTATTCCTTTCGAGTCGTCTCCTGTAATTATGATATCGTCAACATAAAATAAAAGAGGAACCGTTTCCGTTGTTCGGTGACGAGTGAATAGCGAGAAGTCTGCCGAGCTGCGAGTAAAACCGACCTCCCGAAGGGCCTTACTGAATTTGTCAAACCATACCCGTGAGGATTGTTTGAGACCATACAGAGCCTTCATAAGACAGCAGACCTGGGACTCCCCCGTGGTCTCAAACCCGGAGGTTGCTGCATATACACTGTCTCTTGGAGATCGCCATTCAGAAAGGCATTCTTAATATCGAGTTGGAGTAAGGGCAACCGACGATGGACAACCACGGAGATGAGGACTCGAACGGTGTTGAGTTTGGCAACCGGAGAAAAGGTTTCTTCATAGTCGAGCCCTTTTTGTTGGGTGAAGTCACGAGCCACCAGACGAGTTTTCAGGCGGTCAATCGTTCCTTCAGCACCATGTTTGATAACATAGACTCATTTACACCCAATCAGTGTCTGACCCGGAGGAAGGGGTCCAAGAGTCCATGTCTGGTTGGCCCAGAGAGCAGCCATTTCCTCTTCCATGACGGCCCGCCATACATGATGTTGTAGCGCCTCCTGCACAGAGTTAAGATCCGAAATCGAGGAAAGAGAAGTAGCAAATGTGTGGAGGTGAGGAAAGAGGCGATGCAAGGAGACACAGTTTGCCAGAGGATGAGCAGTGAAGGCAGGTACCTGATCAGCTGGGCGCGGAGTAGCCGAGGTCGAGGCCGACTGCAGAGGGGCAACGGAGTCGGACGGGCGGCGAGAGTAGATACAGATAACAAGTGGCCTGGAGGGGGCAGGAGTCGCAGCAGGTGGTACCAGTGGCAGAGGTATAGTAACGAGGATAACAAGTCATGGGAGGAGTGGTGGTAGAGGTTTCAGCATAAAAGGAGTGGGTAAAAGAGCAGAGAAGAACGATTGATCTTCTCGGAAGGTAACATCGGCAGAAACAGAAACCTTGCAGGTAGCGGGAGAGTAACATACATACCCTTTCTGCGTACGCGAATAACCAACGAAGACATGTTTAGCTGCTCGGGGTTCCAACTTGTCCGAGGACGGACCCAGGCGGTGGGCGTAGCAGGTGGAGCCAAAAACCCGAGACAGTAGAGGGAAAGCCGAAGTAAAGGGAAGTAGTAGGCTAAACAGAGTAGCATAGTGGAGGACAGAGGAAGGGAGACGGTTGATCAGGAAGCGCACAGTAGAGATCGCAAAGTTCCAGTAACTTTTGGGAACATGCATTTGAAGCATGAGAGAGCGGGCAACATCAAGCAAGTGTCGGTTCTTCCGTTCAGCAACGCCGTTTTGCTGGGGTGTGTAAGCACATGATGTTTGATGAAGAATCCCGAATTCAGAGCATAAGGCCGCAAAGCCGTGATTAGTGTATTCGCGAGCATTATCGGTGCATAATGTTTTGAGGGTGGTGTGGAATTGCGTACGAGTTTCAAGGACAAAGGCCCGAAAAACACGGGGAAGCTCGGTACGATCACGAAGTAAGTAAAGTCACGTTGTGCGAGAGTAGTCATCAATAAACGTGATAAAATAGCGATTACCAGAAATACTAGTAACTTTATAAGATCCTCAAATGTCTGAATGCACTAAATCAAAAGGAGCAGTGCTCCGGGTACAATGTGCAGGAAAAGAAGAACTTTGGCTGCTTGCCGAAGATACAAGACTCGCACAGAAAAGGATGAAGCGATACATCAGGAACAACCCGCTAGAGCACCGAGAGAGGAGCGTGGCCAAGACGTCGATGCTACTCACTGGAGGAGACAGAAGATAAGACAGTGGGATAGTCATCGAGAAGGTAGAGCCCGCTCTGCAGTGTGCCTTTACCAACGGTAGTCCGCGTCCGCTGATCCTGTATGAGAAAGTAAGAGGGGGTGAATATGACAACAATTTAGATCATTTGTAAGGCGACCAACAGAAAGTAAATTTAACGGGGAGCTCAGAACATGAAGAGCCGAGCGAAGAGAGATCGATGAGTTGAGTAAAAGGTCAGCCGAGCCGAAGACTGGATCCGTCTCCCCATTTGCCACAGTGATACACTTCAGATGAGGAGAATCCGTGTACTTGGGTGGCCGTTGCGAGATAATATGATGAGTGGCACCCGAGTCCATGATCCATCGCGGACTGGTGGATAAACAAGCAGTACCTGCGTTGGAGGCGGTGGCGATGGAGGCAGAGGGCGGGTTGAGCAGCCCTTGGAGTTGCTGGAGCTGGAGACGAACAACCTCAAGGTCAGAAGGAGCGGCAGAGGATGTGTCCGCAGCAACCGAGGTTGTCGGACGAGGAGGATAACCAATCTTTTTGTATCCGGAGGAGGTGAAACACGAAGGAGCATGGAGCATACATCAGATAATGAGGGTATAGTGGAGGAAGCCAGAATCTGGGTGCGAATATTTTGAAGGTGAGGCGGGAGACGAGCCATCATGATGGAAATGCAAACGACCTCCTTTTGAGCACGCTGAGTAACATGGTCATTGGTAGATGGTCGATGTTGAATCCAGGCCTCAGCGAGAGTCTTTGCATGAGCGGCAAAAGAGGTCGGTTCCGAAGCCCCCCCCCCCCCTCCCGTGTCGAGAGCTAGAAGATCGGTGAGGATGTCATAGAGATGCTGGAGACTGTCTTTACCCGAGTACAGGGAATGCAGTCCATCCCACATAGCTTTGGCCGCTTCGTGATACATGGTCATCTGATAAGGTTTGCCATCGAGAGAATTGAGGAACCATGTCTGAACGCGGCCATCATTACGGAGCCGTTCGTCGGTAGAAGGAGGAGGAGCCTGAGTGAGGTGATGCAAAAGGCCCTTGGCCTGAAGAACCCGACGAACAGAATGAACCCAAGGGAGAAAATTCTTCTTCCCGGAGAGGGAAATTGTTGTAATCCGCAGCTCATCACGGATTTCAGGAACAGGTGTCGGGCGGTCTGTTGAGGGGCTAGCCGCAGTTGAATCGCTGGAAGCCATTGCGGGAAGAGGAAGCAGAATAGGCGGCCAGCAGCAGCGGACTGAAGCAGCAGCCCACTAGGAAGAGGGCGAGCAAGAACCCCGAAGGGCAGGTCGCAACGACTAGAGCAAAATGCGAGGAGGAGCAGTCCGCAACGAACTGGAGCAGTCCGTAGCGATTAGAAAGGGCAGGCCGCACGGGCAGGAAGAGAGCTCAGCGGTAAAGGGCAGGCCACAAGGCGCGATTTGAGATAGGCCGCGGCGGACTGGAGCAGTCCGTAGGAAGGGAAATCGCAGCGGATCTTGAACAGCTCGCGAGAAGAGAGACTGCAGTGGTTAGGAGCAGTCCGCGGCGGGATATACCAAGAGACCGCGGGCGAGAAGAGAGCTTGGTTTGTACTGGGGTAGAAGCTCGCAAGGTAGGAGAGAAGTAGAGCAGGGGAAGAAAGCCCGCAACGGACTGGAGGAGCTCGCAGCAGACTGAATTAGAACAGCAGGGAGAAGTGGACCCCACGGGACAGAGAGATGAGACTATAAGAAGCCCGAGGAGGAGGGTGGAACCACGGTGATGAAGAGGAAGAGGATGCAGAAATATAGGCCGCAGAAGACTGCAGGTCGCAATTAGCTAAGCGGCTAAGGGAGAAGAGCAGAAAGAGAGGTCGCAGTTAGCTAAGCAGAGAAGAGCGGATAGACTGAGCAGGCCGCAGGAGATCGCAGGCCGCAGCGGATAGACTGAGCAGGTCGCAGGAGATCAGAGGAAGGCGGATAGAGTTTGGAGTCCGTGGGAGGCAACGAGTCCCTCTGATACCATGGGGAAAGAGCTCGAAACTTGTGTATGTAAATACAAGGAGAGAATACAAATATATAGGAGAGAAAAGGAGAGGAAATCCTATACAAGATGTGAGACTAATAAGAGAAGAGGGAAAAGAATAAAACACGGGCCCAATAATGGGCCCTTTACATGTGCTTTTCTAACAAAAGTTAAATTCTATCTTTATAAGCACAAGGCCTCTACCTATCGAGGCAGCTAGGAAAAGAAGAAAATGATAAGACATTGTAGTCCTTATCGTTTTCCTCATCCGGCGCATCCTCCCGCCCGCAACCCCAGCTCTGGTGCGACACCCCTCTCCTTTTCCAATTTCGTCGAAGTCTCCTGTGAGACGAACGGTTACCCCCGAGCCTTCCCGGTGGCGGATTAGCTACCGAAAGGGTTTCCCGCTCGACCACTGGAGGAAGCGCAGAACCTTCCGTCCCCGTTTCCTCCAGCGGCAGAACTCGTCGGTGCCTCCGACCTCCCAGCCCGGGGGCAGTCGACTATCAACAACATTTTTTCCTGGCCCTCCTCCGACGTTTTGAGGCAGACCAGCCATCTGTTCCACGAACCCCCGGCTCGTGTTCCAGTTTCTCCTCCACCGAGCCTGCAACGACTTCTCCAATCCAGTCTTTGTCTTCCACGTGTTGCCTGTGCATTGGCTAGGTATAACTCTCACACAAGCTCTTACCTCCCTTAATACTAGTATAATATTTATGCTCAATATTATTTGGCTAGTAAAATCAGCAATTGCTTGCTTAAATTATCACTATTCTTGTTTGTCGTTAACTTCAAAATCATGCTTGTATTCTTTCATTGCTATCGCATGTGGATGATTTTATCATGTCATTGAATACGAGCGAGTGGTAGACATTTTATGCGCGTTTATAAACATTTGGACGGTAATCGATTTGAAAATTCTCGTGACATAATCCACCAGCGCAACTTATTTTAAAATTGATATTTGAGTTTTATCTTTTAAAATCAATCACTCGATTTAGGAATGCATCAAAACTACTTTGGTAATGCCATACATCTTGCAAGCATTGGTAGTTACTGCCTACACGAGGGGCGAGAGTTTGCGTTTATAGAAGGTAACGAGTGTACATTTTGAGATAGGATAATGCCAACGCCGATTCCAGAGGCGTCAGTGCCGGTTCCAGAGGCGTCAGTGCTGATTCCAGAGGCGTCAATGCCGATTCCATAGGCGTCAATGCCGATTCCAGAGGCGTCAATACCAATTCCAGAGACGTCAATGTCGATTCCAAAGACGCCAATGCCGATTTCAGAGGCGTAAATGTCTATTCCAGAGGCATCAATGCCGATTCCAGAGGCGTCAAGACCGCCTGTTAAGAGTGAATTGAGCTCATAAGTTGGAGGACAAGTGTCTTTATGACTACCTATTTTGGATACACAAATGTTAGTCGGGCGGATTGGGACCAGAGAAGAGGTCCTCGCAAAGTAGCGTGGCGATGGCGACGTACTGTCGAATGAATCACCCAATAATAGCTGATGAGACTGAGGAAACCATATTGTGCATGTAGGTCAAAGATGTGAGTTAGTTGGTGATGATGGAAACTTTGGAGGGATAAACTTGGTTGTTGTTTGTATGCGATCAAGGTGTTCCAGATATAATTTGGCGAAAATGCACTTGTGCATTTTGACGAAATAATTCTTGTTGGGCAGGAGTTGGAGGTTCCGAGCAGGAGTTGGAGGTGTCGAGCAAAATGCTCAAAGTGCGTGGTTCAGGTGTGTCTGTAGACGAGCATGCCATCAACAAGATGAGTACAAAGCAACGAAGGAGCTTGAGGAATGTTTCGTTCATTACTTCTAGAAATGTTGAAGGGCTTCGTCATTTTGAAGGGCATGAAAAGAAACTCATTGTGGCATATGCTTGCGTAGAAAGCAGTCACATGCATGCGATTTGGATGATTCAAATTTAGTTGAAATCGGAGTAACAATGGAAATAGAGGAAATAAGTAAGCGGTCTTTGATGATAATAATATTATGTGCAATAGTCGATGCAAATGCATAAAGAACATCAAATGCTGCCTGTGAGAGAAGCGGTCCTAACTGAGTCAATTCAACAATAGAGGTTCCTTGTCCATCTAGGGAGTCCATGAAAGGAGCAGTAGATCCACTTGAAGGGACAAAAATTTGATGAGTTATAGGCGCATCCTCAATATAGCCATGTTTCTCCCAATATTTATCTTGAAGATGATTGGTGTCACCACACCAAACTCAATAGAAGTCACCAAGGTCAATGTGGCTTCAGTTATGATCATTAAGGTGATGTGATGGCCCTCAAATATGAGAAGACCTCCAACCACTATAAATATTACCTCTGCGAAAAAATTGATACGCCCTTGACCTCATGCAACAATCGCAGAGGACATGATTTCAGTCCCGGTAGATCATGGAACAATACGATGGATTGCAGACAAAATTGTGGTCGATGAATTTTAGATGTACTGCGAGAGTATGAGAGAGCTAGTAACATCATATGAAATAGGGTAGGCATGCGAGAAGTAAAATACCCAAGTGAGACGTTTTATGGAGTTGAGTAACTGCAGGGTTTGTAGGAATTGGATGAAAAACATTTGGCGTTCAAGGAATCAGCTAAAAAGGGCACCAAAGGTCATGTATATCTTGACGGGGAGATGCTGATATGAGTTACTGAAAGATGTCATAGAGTTTCTGAAGATTGTTTAAGAGTACAAAAATTGAAGGTGAGACCAAACCTCCTTAGCAATTTGCAGGGACATAATGGATGTGTACCACCTGGTGTCCATGGAGTTTAACAATGATGCAACCCGAGTCACATTCTTATTTTTATTTTATTTCTTGCATTTGTCTGTGTGTGTAGTGCGTGTCTTCTCGCATGTTTGTATACTTTATTTTCCACTTATGTTGTTAGCGTCTTTGTGTTTTGTATCGTGCATGTTACTTGCGCACGTTCACACAATTTATTGGCGTGACCGACCAATAAGACTTTAAATACAAAGGACCGCCAAATTATGTGATTTGGTAATTAGGGCAAGCTTGAAAAGAAAATTTTTGTTAAGCTTATAAATATTTTAATATTAATTTCTGAAATTATTTTTAAATGTTTTAATTTTAGAAATTAATATCAAAATTATTACGAAGTGAAGCCTATGAGAATGACGTAATCCCCCCCTCCCCTTTTGACTCTTTATTTTTTGATCTGTTTAATCCATGAGTTAAGAAAATACCTAAAGTCTTGTTAAAACTCCTATTATAAAGAATTGACCCTCCATCGTGAAAATCAGGCTGGAATAAAAATGA
Source organism: Platanthera guangdongensis (assembly GCA_039583875.1). NCBI lineage: Eukaryota > Viridiplantae > Streptophyta > Magnoliopsida > Asparagales > Orchidaceae > Platanthera > Platanthera guangdongensis. The sequence goes on along the minus strand of CM077153.1, from coordinate 306,932,279 downwards.
ACAAAGAATATCTTCTCTGTTTAGTTTCCCCAGCAAGCCACCCTTGTCGATTCAAGTCAATCCGCCCACCAAACTCCTTCCAGAACCCGAATCTAACGCCTACTGCCTCCACTAATTCAGGTGCCCCTTCCACCACCTTCCCTAGTGTGCACAACCCCTCTTATGATAGAATCAAGTGGACCTTCTACCGATTGAGTCGACATCCTTCCCTTGTTGGACCTATCGTCGAATGTTGCACCTACAACGCTGATTGACCAGTTTCGACCCTTCTGTCCATTATTCCTTTTGACATTGACGTGGTTGCTGCCAAATTCCGTCAATTCCGCAGGTCACCAGAGATCAGGGCCCACCTTCATACCTCTGTTTGACTTCTAAACGAATATCCTTGTCTATAAAAACCCCTACTTCTTCCTTTACCTTGCGAGAATCAAATCCCAACCTCGGCCTTCATTTAGACACACTTTGGGTTTCGACTTTTCACTCATAGTGTCGTTAGTACGACTCTCGTGTTATATTATAGCTCGATTATTGCTAATATTATGTTCTTAGAGTTATATGATCTTAAAATTCAGAGCTTGCCCTAAGTTAACATTAATCTTGCATGTCGTTAATTGAAAATTTCTCTCACTTGTATTTCATGGAATATTAATTCATCGTTCGAATGCTAGTTGTCTATGTGCATTTATGAACCCTAGGTCGATTGTCTATTATTCGTGAAAATCTCGCTCGTGGTGCATTATTTAAAAGAGATCTCAAAATTACGTTTTAAATCAAATTGTCATTTTTAGATTACATTATACAACCGGGCTGTCATTTTGTTTTCGTTCTTGAACCATGTATCGTATGAAGCATCCTTGGTGTTTGGAGGTACTTCTGTCAAGTGGCAAGGAAGGCCTTTACTTTTGAGGACCTTCTCTACAACATTGGACCATGGCAAGTAGTTGGTGGCGCTTGAAAGATAACTGTTGGTTAGACACAAATCTGTCTTGAAGTCATCATGAGGATGAGGGGTCGATGTAGATTTTCCTCCTATGATGTAGAGGCTCTGGAGCAAAGAGTCGTTCAGTCTGGAATGTTGATTGACAGAGAATGCGCCATATGTCCGAAAGACTTCAGAGGAGAAGATTGGAGTTACTTGCCAAAGATTGCAAGCTACTGCTAAGCATCGTGTGGATTGAGCCAAACCTAATGCTTCCAAATGCGACGTGGATTTTAGACGAGTCGACCATTGACCCTAAACCTAAAATACATTGGGGGTGAAGAGTAGTTGATCGTCTACCAAGAAGAATAATTGATCTTTGACTGCGAAAAGTAGTCAGTGGTCGACCAAGAAGAATCATCCAGCGCCGGTCCTCTACCTTGAAGAGTAATCCATTGTCAACCTTTGACCAAAAAAAGGTAATGTTGTGTTGAGGGGATCAAGTGATTTCAGCATACTAAAAGTGCTTGCATTGAGATCGATGTGATCGAGCTATTGCAGTGAAGGAATATCGAGAGGGAGGAGACGAGAATGGCTATGGTTAGCTCTGATGCTATGAAGAGATGTGAAGGAATATCGGGCGGGCGTGCATGCGTGACACGTGCGGGTGCGTACGGGCGCGGGCGTATGCACACCCATAGACCCCCTACCCCCCCCCCCCCCCCCCACACACACACACACACATGCATGCGCACGCACCCACATGCACACACACAGAAGCTGTGAGTTATGGATGTTGTGGTGGATCCTCCAAGTTTCCTTCTTCCGAAACCTCCTCCTTCCAATGTCTTTTCCTTGTCAATATTTCTTCTCCCTCTCACCTTAATCCTTCGTTGTCTAGTACCCTGTTGTTTTTTAGTTGTTCTTGTTGATTAAACTACTATTGAAAAATAAATACAATTTTTGAGTTTTGAAAAAGGAAAAAGAATTAGTAGAGATAATAGAATATATTATTGGAATTTACCTCTGTTGCAACTGCCTTGTGTTGTTCTTCACCTTCTCCAAACTCCGTTTCTCTTTCACCCGTTCCCATTCTTTGTTGTTTAGTTGCTTTCTTGGGCTGAAATTTTGTTGCTATCTTGAATATTTTTGTTGTTTGGACTTAATTTCACTTCTCTTTGGAGATTTTGTCACTATTTCTTAAGGCTGTTTAAGTTCTGTGCCTTGGTGCTTATTTGAAGGCATTTGCTTGAAAAGTTCACTGGTTTTCATTAAGCTTTTGGAGTTCTCATAGTTCCATATTTTCATTCTTGGTTGAGTTCTTTCTTGTTTAGTCAATGCATCTATCTAATACTAGAAATACCATCCATAGTCTGAGGTACTGATTTTCTTGACCGGTATATCTCCCTTAAGAGTTGTATGTTTATTTTAATTCTTGGTATTATGCACTAATCAGTTTGTAGTCGTTAATTTTCACTCTTTAAGCGCTCTCGATAATGGAAAAACATGTAGGATCGCGTCAAAGATATAGAGCATACCGGTGCATTTACATCAATTTTATATCAGCAACCTTGGATTGCATCAGTTGCATTGATCAGTAAGCCCATTTCATGATTATCTAGTGTGAAGTGGTGGATCGTCAAATCATCATCTCTTCCAACAACGCTTTGTCCCATGAACTTGTTAAACATGGGGTCCTAGTTTCGCCGGGATTCAATTTGTTTCCGTTTTATAATCTCTAAGACTAAAACATGCTAAGGCATGAAAGAAAAGAATCAACCTTGAGTCAGACTAGGGGACTTGGCAAGGTTGACTTCTTATGCATAGAGACCGTCGGCGCCAAAAGTCTCCTTGGGGGACGTCGTTGCCTCGCGGGGAGGTGATTTGTTTATTACTCTCATGCAAGAGCAGCTCAATTACAAGGAATCACTTTTTTTATGTAAAAAGAGAGCTCGTTATGGAAAGGGCCTTTAGAAATAAGCCCGATTATGACAGAAGACAAGTTTTTTATGTTTGAGTCATTCTCTTTCTTGTCCAATTATGAATTATTGTAGGTTATACTCCCTTTGGAGGTCCTTGTAAGATTCTGTTACCTTATTTTACTTAGACATTTTTCATGTTTTTAATTGAGCTGTTCTCCTTCCAAAAAATATATGTTTTGTTTTGCCTTTATAGCAAGGCATGCAACTTGAACAATAGTATTCCAATTTTCATGAGCTATATTTAGGCACTAGATTATTTGGGAGAAGAAAAAAATTGTGGTGCTTGTCCTAATTTTGTCATTTTTCTTTATCCTCGTTTTCATTTCACTAGTATAAGATTTACCTTTAATGTTGCTTGTTAATGCATTTTCAGCAATTGATTTTGTTTTCTTTTCTTTTTTGACACTGACCAAGGAATGCTTCATGCAGTCACAGAAGGAATGCGAGTATCTAATTGAATTAGCAAAACCTCATATGGTGAAGTCAAGTGTTGTTGATAGTGCTACTGGCAAAAGTAAAGATAGCAGGTAAGCAATTTAAACCCTATTTGGGATGCCTTTTTGATTGTGGGGGATGCTCCGACCACAACTGCTGTTTTATGCTCGTTTCTTCTGCAAAGCTCTCTTGAGTTCAATGGACGTGGTAGGAAATGACAATCCTTTTTTTACAGAAGCTGCCCCAAACAGTGGCTTAAATTTTATATCGCGCAAATTACCCCTGAGGGTTTTTAAAAATTAGGCATTGCTTGTAGGGTGCGAATTAGCTCAGGCATGTTTCTAAAAAGAGGTATGGACAAAACTATTCATGCAATTGAGAAAAGGATTGCCGATTATACCTTCATACCTGTGGGTATGTTTTGTAGAATTATGATCGTCTTGTTGTTGATTTCTGGTTAGTATAAAATCCTTTAATTTTCTTTCCTCAGGAGCAGTTTGTTGTAGTAGGAAGATTTTCATTTTCTAAAGCATGATTGTTATCTACAAGTAAAATGTGAGAGTTTGAAATAAAAGAATGTATTATTCCAAAAAAAAATCTAAAGTATTACATGAGAAATCTCCTCTTTATATAGAGTAGAGGAGGAAGAAGTATGTATATTTTGAAGATGTGGTTCTAAATATAAGGAGAAAAAATACAATGGGCCCTTTTGTGGGTTTTTAATCTTGGGCTTTAACACAATCAAATGATCCCACAGCAATTTTGTGGGTATCTGGGCTTCTTTCCTATTCTCTGGGGACAACTTCGATCTCCCTCAAATCTATATATTATCTATACTATATATTAAGGCAGTCCATATTTGCTCGTGACACCATCAAACTCATCACAATGGTATAATTTTTATTTCATGATTTTTATTATTATTGTAAGGTTTGTCATTTGAACTCGAGGTCACGGGTTCGAGTCCTGAAAGCATCCTCTTGCAAAAATGTAGGGAAAGGTTTGCCTACATTTCACCCTTGTGGTGGGACCCTTTACTACCACAAAATTGTGAGATGATTGGAGTATTACAACCACCCATTTGGGTACTTTCATGGTCATACGTCATGCACGGAAATTTTATCATTGTAGAATACCGTCCACAGGGTATAACCATCTTCAAATACTTGCTTCTATCTCCTCTTTCCTTGCAACCCATTGAACTTCTTCATCAAACTTATCTGTGCTATGAGGGTTGACATTATTCATTTGCTGAGTAGTGCTGGTGTTAATTTCACCCTGCACAAATCATTTTTTCACAGATTCATGAAGTTATAATTGCCAGACTTTTCTGAGTTTATATCAGCCGCTCTCCTTCTTCACTCTCTATTAATGTGTTTTTTTTCAAATTTTTTGTTCTGGTGCTCGATACTTTTATGTTCATTAAGCTTCTACTTTTTGCAGATCAGGGAGAAGGCCTTCAAATTCTTCATTACGAAGGACAAAAATATGAACCGCACTTTGACTACTTCCTTGATGATTTTAATATCAAGAATGATGGTCAAAGAATTGCTACGCTCATGTATCTGTATGTTTCTTAAATAAGTTGACTTTGCGATTTTGGCCTTTTCCATCACTTTTCTTAACTCTGCCTATCCCTTCAGTTCAGATGTTGAAGATGGCGGTGAGACTGTGTTTCCTGCTGCTAAAGTAAACAGCAGTTCTTTGCCAGGGTACAATGATTTATCAGAATGTGGAAAGAAGGGCCTTTCTGTAAAACCAAGAATGGGAGATGCGTTACTGTTCTGGAGCTTGAGGCCCGATGCAACTCCAGATCCGTCCAGTTTACATGGTTTATATAATTTGTTTTATTGATGTATGAAATTTTAGTTAATTTAATGGCTGGTGTTAAAAGCACACCATTGTTGGCTATTGACACATCAAAAAAACACCTAAAAAAAACTTAAAACCCTAAGGCTCCAAACACACCAAATCCTTTAGGCACACTCCACCCAGACGGCATTGTCATTTCTTTCTTCATCTTTTTCACTGCCGCTCCCTGCCGATCGCACGCACTGGTAGGAGGAAGGAGGAAGGAGGAAGGTCCCTTGCCGCTCCATTTGCTCTCTCAGCCGTTCCCTCACATTCACCCTCTCTTCCGATCCCACCTGGTAGGAGGAAGGAGGAGGTCGCCATTCGTCATCCTTTCGGTTCCCGTTTGTTACCAACGGGGTGTGGCAAGCCAAAAATAGGGTTGCGGTTAAATTATCGGGTTGCAGTTAACAATGGGGTGCAAAAAGCCAAAATCAGGTTGCGTGTGTTAATAATAATGTGGTGTGCAAATAAATTTTTTTGGTGTGTCAATAAAATTTGGGTGTTAATAGCCAAAATATGTGTGCTTTTAACATTGATCTTAATTGAATGCTAATCTTATATATTAATAGGTTGTACCTTCTACAAAGAATATAAACAGTAAATATCACAGTAAGTTCTAGAGTTGTCGGTCTTGCTACATAAGTCCATGACAACACCCGCTCTTACTCCCCACCCCAACATAAGACTCTTTCCTGAAGGTTCTTCTGGTAACAGATCCATCAATTGAGCAAAAACACCTTCCATGGTTATCCCGTTCTTCTGGTAGCAGACACCACCTCTCTTCCTCCCATGCCTAATACCTCACCTTTGGCGATCACTTGTAACCTCACTACCACTGGTGATCCCGTACATTGTCACTGTTGACGACAATATCACTGTTTGATAAAATGTTGCATGAAACCAACTTAACTGGTTGAAGCTGACGTGGAGTGATGTGGAGTCGAGACGATGACCTGCAGTGGAGGACGTGTTTTGGGCCTATTTGGGGCCGATTGGTGACTTTCCATATATGGCGTGCCCGGATCGATGATCGGATTTCACAGATGTGTCCGGATTCGTGTTGCGAATCGATTTTATATATTACTTTATTATTTTGCGTTTTATTTTGTTGTGTTTGAGTGACCCCACCTCCGGCCAATCATAGTCGTCGATGGTGAGATGCCCTAATTCTCCTTTTATTATTGTTAGAGAATGTGAGAGAAAATCATGTAAAAGCCACTAAGTGTGACCCAATTATAAGCTCACTTAGTCTTCTTGTTTTGTCCCACATCTTTGGATTGCGAATTCCTCTCTCTTCCTATATATATGCACACATACTTGAAGTTTAATAATTAATAAAATCGTGATTATTTTTGCCTTGTTTCTGTGCTTCTATACATGGTATCAGAGCAAAAAATTCAGTCTACTCCTTGCTCTAAGTGGTTAGATTTAATCTAACCGCAGGTTTGTTTGGGTCTTCCCTGCTCCTAACCTTGGGCGGTTAGTTTTATCCTAACCACAGGACTGCCTCCCCTCTGGCGTATCAGCCACCTACCCCCCATCCCTCCTCCTCTCTTTATACTAGTCTCTCTGAGGCCCACTTGGTGCCTGCTTCTCCTGTCTACCCGTCTGCCCTTGCCGCCTATCCGCTATTCTCCTTCTTCCCGCCGCACCGTGCTTCTAGTCACTGACTTCTTTGTTGCCTCTTCTAGCCGCAGCCTGCCGCGGCTTCCTCACCGCCGGTCTGCTCGCAGGATGCTGGGATAAGTCCGCAGCCTGCTGACTTCCTCACCGCCGGTCCGTGGGGATAAGTCTGTTATTCTCCGCTGGTTTGCTTGCAGTATGCTCGTGGCGGTCTCGTTTGCGGTCCGTATATGCTCTGCTCTCCTCCATATGCTTGCGGCCGAGCTGCTTTCTGTTGTCGCAGCTGCTCAGGTTGTCGCTGCCCCTTGCCGACCTTGTGGTCTCTGTTGTCTTGCCGCTAGTTCTTAGCCGCCAAGTTTAAAAGTTGTCTTGCTGTTTGCCCCTTGTCGCTGCTGTTGTTGCTCTGCCGTGCGATGTGCTCCTTGTCGTAGCTAGTTTTCTCTTGCCGCTGGCCTCTTTCCGCAGGTGTCTGTCCCTTGCCGCAATCTCGACCTACCTAGCCGCAAGGCGTGTTGCTATTCTCTACTCGTCTAGCCGCCTTCTCTATTCGCCAGGATTGCTTGTCTTGGTTGCTTCATGTATTCAACTGCTGCCTCATCTCTTCCAGCTCGGGTTGCTGCTCCTGTCCCTGAACTTTGTGATGAACTCCGGATCACCACCATCTATAGCACTGGAAAGCAAAACTTTGTGGAATGGGTGCACTCTCTTCACCGTATGTTGCAGACGAAATGACTTCTTCATCATCTAACACGGACTCCGCCTATTGGACCTACCGACGAGTGGCTCCGTAATGACGATCGCGTCCAATCGTGGCTTCTCAACTCCATGGACAACCGAGCCATACAAGATGACCATGTATCATGAAACCGCCAAAGCCATGTCAGAGGAGCACTCCCTCTATTCTGGCCAGCACAGTTTTCAGCACTTGTTCGACATCATTACTGATCTTCAAACCCTTGATCCGGTGGCCGGTGATATGACCTTCTTTGTTGCCTGGGCCAAGATTCTTGTTGAAGCATGAATACAACATCAACCACACGCCATAGATTTAGTTGCACTAGGGGCACATAAAGAAGCGGTCGGGATTATCATGATGATGGTTTGTGTTCCTTCTCATCTACAAAGTATTCGGGCTCAGATCCTTTCCTCTTCTACAACTCCCTCTCTATCAGATGTTTGCTCTATGCTTATGAAGGTTACACCGCCACCGGGGCCCCTGTGAATCTGTCTCTGGCTCTCCTCCAACACTCTACACCAGTTCCTTCGGCTCGTGGTTCTTCACCCGTGGATGTCGCAACACATCTCAGGGATGAGGACGTACCGGGAAATCCTCCTTGCTAAGTGACGATGATGAAAAGGAGATTGAAAATGTTCCTGAATTTCAGAGATTGGTAGTGAGACTAATCTATCTGGCACATACCCGTCCTGATATTGCTTACACTGTAAGTGTTGTCAGCTAGTATATGCATTCTCCGAAGACTCGTCATGCAAATGCTGCCTACAGGATTCTTAGGTACCTTAAGTCCTCACCTGTAAGTGGGATCTTGTTTTCCCCAAATTCAACTCTAAAAATTGAAGTCTACACCAATGTTGATTGGGCCGGTTCAATCGACGATCGACGATCTACCTCAGGGTACTGTTCTCTTGTTGGTGAGAATGTTACTTGGAAAAGTAAAAAACAACACGTTATGACAAGATCTAGCGCTGAAGCAGAGTTTCGGGCTATGACCCATGACGTTTGTGAAGGTCTTTGGTTATGCTCTTTGCTAAGTGACCTGGGTCTATCAGAAGTGGAGTCCATTCAGCTGTATTGTGATAACAAGACTGCTATCAGCATCGCCCATAACCCGGTCCAACACGATCGAACTAAACATAATGAAGTGGATCGTCATTTCGTCAAAGAGAACATTGAAAAAGGGGTTGTTTGTACTCCTTTTTTTCCCGTTGGAATTATCAGATCAATGTCGGGCTATTAGAGTCTTTAGTTGTATTTGTGTTTAGTCTCACGCCGACTATCGATGTCTTTGAGTCATGTTGTAATCCTAGTTAAAGCCCCTATGTGGATGAATGAATCAACTATTCTATTCTCTTTTTCTCTTTCAACATGGTATCAGAGGACTCGATCTGAAACCTAAAATAAAAAATTTCTCGTGCTTCTGCCACTGCTCTTCTTCCCCGTCCCGTCCTTCCGCGTCCGGGCTGCTAGGGCTTCCGACGGGAAGTAACCCGCCCGCTCTTGTTTACGAAATATCTGATTGACTCCATAGACGGGAGTGGCCGCCTCTTCCATCAACGTCGTGTCGCTGGATGCTCCTTCTGCCTCTTCTCAACAATGCTTCCCTTCGTCGATGAGCTCGGGCAGCCCCCGTCCAGATCCCGACTCCTCCGACAGTTCTCCCTGCCTTCGTCGCAGGCTCCTGGCGGATCTTTCCTCTTCTCATGACGTCGGATCTTTCCCCTCATCACGTCGGCAGATGGTGCTGCTCCGTCCTCTGCTTTCCTCTAATGCTGGCATGGCGTTCCTCCTCTTCTCCTCCCCTCTCTTCCGTTGTCAGGGGAAGTGTTCCCCCCCCCCCCCCACGTTCTCATCGATGGAGAAAGGGACCAGGACTGCTTCTTCTCTGGACCGGATGGCTCCTTGTTGGTTGCTCCAAAGTGCTCAGCTTCTCCCGTCGACCTTCTGTGGATGCTGCGCCTCCTCCTCCGGCGCCTCCATCTGCGCCAGATTTATAGGGTCGTGCCTCCTCCCACTCGTCTGCAACCCCGCCTCTTCTTTCGGCTTGGAGGAGCCTTGTTGGTGCTGCTTTTATTGGCCGTCTTCTGCTGATCCCGTTGGGCTGCTGCTACTCTTATCCTCCAATGCTGCTCTCCAGCATACGTTCTTCTGGCTCTATCTTTCCGCTCGCAGGGGATATGGATCTCACTGCCCCCTTCACTCGTTGTTGATGGTGTTAGAGTTGTTTATTTTGTTTTAAGTTGTTTATTGTTGTGTTTGTCTGCATCTCTATGCGATTTCTGCCTTCATGCACGTGGTATTCACGTGAGGGAGAGTGTTTGAGACAAAGACGACTTAGATGATCTTTCTCAACTTTATCCTTAGTCTCGCACGGCCTCCATGCTTATGTTGTATGTCATTTGCGTTTCCCCATGTTGTCTTTCTATTGGTTGTGTGTTGGGGGCACGACTGATGTTGGTGTTCTAGTCTCATAGGGTTGTGTCGCAGCGATCGTGTCATGCGGGACTGTGTCGTGAGAGACCGTTTTTGTGCGGATTATCCTCGACAAATTATCCCTAACGGATTATCCTCGATCACTCGTTTGATGACTTGCTCAACATATTTTGTTCTCTTTCGCATGTCGTGTGTGTAGGTGATGTTGGTTGACCGGTTTCCTGTGAGTTCACGTCGTGTGTGGGTCCTGTGTCGTGTGTGGGTCATGTGTCGTGTGTGGGTCATGTGTCGTGTGTGGCTATGTCCCTGACTTGATTCCCCCAGTTTGGAATTTCCCAAGTGGCTCGTCTGATGTTTTGTCCCGCATCATCTAGCTCCATTGTCGTTATTTGTTGTGTCCAAGCTGAAGAGTTTCCCCTTCAGCTTGATGAGGAGTGTTGGAATTATCAGGTCAATGTCGGGCTATTAGAGTCTTTAGGTGTATTTGTGTTTAGTCTCACACCGGCTATCTGTGTCTTTGAGTCATGTTGTAATCCTATTCAAAGCTCCTATGTGAATGAATGAATCAACTCTTCTATTCTCTCTTTCCACAGTTCCCTCTGATAAACAGCTTGCTGATATACTCACAAAAGGACTAAGTGAGAGTACCTTTGGAAGAAAGTTGAGCATGATTAACATCTCACGACCAACTTGAGGGGGAGTGTTACAATATATGTTATTATGTACGACGTATTTTATGTATCGTGTAATGTTGTATTGGTTATCCCGATCCGCCTCCATATATAGAGGGGATTAGAGCTCTTAATTAATTTGGATCTATTTTTCTCTTGTGACAACTGACATATATAATGTTAAAATCTTTCTATTTAGATACATTAAGGCTCCGGCGCGACGTTTTTGCTCCGATGAGTTTGGAGAAAAACTCAACCCTCATAAAATAAATGTTCTAGTCTCATCGGGTTGTGTCGCGCGGGATCGTGTCGTGCGAGACTGTGTCGTGAGAGACCGTTTTTGTGCGGATTATCCCCGACAAATTATCCCTGACGGATTATTCCTGATCGCTCGTTTGATGACTTGCTCAACATCTTTCATTCTCTTTCACATGTTGTGTGTGTAGATGATGTCGGTTGACCGGTTTCCAGTGAGTTCATGTCGTGTGTAGGTCCTGTGTCGTGTGTGGGGTCGGCGTCGTGTTTGGCTATGTCCCCGACTTATTCCCCCAGTTTGGAATTTCCCCCGGTGGCTCGTCTTGTAACGGCCCCCTTATGGCTACCGCTACAATATAACTTAGCATTTCATAAGAGTAAAGTACGAACAATCAAAGTACATCAGTATGTGAAAGAGTACTAGAAATAAAAGGGCAGAACAAAATAAACCATTTCATTTCTTAAAGTTTCTAATACATATATACACGAGTCCAAAAAGGTAGCCCTAACATACAAAAGAGGCTTACCATACTACACATGTACAACTGACAACTGACTCATTTCCACGCGGAGAACCCGACGGAAGCCGCACGAGCCGCCCAACGCCGATCACCATAGGATCCTCAAATCTCCTCTGTTTCGCGTGATTCCTCCTTCGTTTGAGAGGTAATCTTCTCCTCTCCATTCCTCTTTGTCCTTTTGTGAAGATTTTGTATGTTTTGGATATGGAGAAAACCTAGGGTTTAGTGTTTTGAGCTTTCTTTCAATCCTACTCGTATGAAAAGTTTCTGCAAGTGTTGTTCATGCTCTAATCCTCAATTTTGAGTCATTTGGAGAAACCCTAGGTGAAGTATTAGGGATTTCGAAATTTAGGCACATGCATGAGGTTGGGGAAGGGATTTGTAGCAAGTATGCCTCCTCCCCATGATTTTCTAGCCAATGATTGGAGGGCAAGGTCAGTCCCCTAACTCCAAATAATTATTTGGAGGCTAGGTCTGGCTGCCCCTTCACTCAAATGGTACTCAAATGGTAACAATGCACTTAGGGCAGCGAAGCCCTAATTGGAATTATGTCCCTTGACCTAAGTAGGTCAAGTGGAACCTATGCAATTCATGTGTCGTATGTATGGATAATAATTACGAATAATTTCACTTTGGTTATGGCATCCTGAAGTGCTGAGAATCGTAGAGAAGATAGTGGCAAGGATAAAGGCATGTATAAAGGCAAATGAAAGACCACTGTGAGTTCTTATTTCCTATTTGTACATGGTATTGCTTTCAGTTAATTATTAACGTGTCTATGAAAATTTTAAGGTCGAACAAAAGAGAAAGAAAACATAATGTGACAAGTCAAGATAATATGTCGTGTGGGCAAGTCAAGTTAAGGGACAAACCATGATAAGTCAAGTGCAAGAATAAGAAATGATATGTCAATTTCATGGGCTATACGAATAGTAAATATTAACGTGCGAGGTAAGGGCACGAAAGGTAATATTAACGTGCGAGACAAGGGCACGAGAAAAATATTACATGAAAGGTGTGAGATAAGGACACTTCATATCGCCCATGACTAATTAGAAAATCAACTAAACAGGTCAAGGAAGAGGCGGTCCCCGTCACCAGTAGTCAACGTCGACCATGCACTCCTCGGCAGGAAAAGAAGTATCGTCTTTGGGTGGAGGTTTACTCAGCAGTCTTTGACGTGCAGCTCAACTGGTGATGAGAGTTGAAGGAATTCCATAGTTAAGCGTGCTTTGGCGAGAGTAGTACTGGGATGGGTGACCTCCTGGGAAGTCCCCGTACGGCCCAACTTAACTGTCGAGTTCGCTCATCAAAGGGAGGTTGTGTCCACCAACAACCCGCCTGTGGAGGGAGAGGGGTTGGGGTGCTTGGGTTGCAGCCCGGTAGCGTCGCCTAGAGCGGAGCCGTGACATCGTCACGTTGGATCGGCTAGGGGCATTACATGTCTGATGTTTTGTCCCGCATCATTTACCTTCATTGCCGTTATTTGTTGTGTCCAAGCTAAAGGGTTCTCCCTTCAGCTTGAGTGGGAGTGTTGGAATTATCAGGTCAATGTCGGGCTATTAGAGTCTTTAGGTGTATTTGTGTTTAGTCCCACACCGGCTATCTGTGTTTTTGAGTTATGTTGTAATCCTATTCAAAGCTCCTATGTGGATGAATGAATCAACTCTTCTATTCTCTCTTTCCACAGTTCCCTCTGATAAACAGCTTGTTGATATACTCACAAAAGGACTAAGTGAGAGTACCTTTGGAAGAAAGTTGAGCATGATTAACATCTCACGACCAACTTGAGGGGGAGTGTTACAATATATGTTATTATGTACGGCGTATTTTATGTATCGTGTAATGTTGTATTGGTTATCTCGATCCGCCTCCATATATAGAGGGGATTAGAGCTCTTAATTAATTTGGATCTATTTTTCTCTCTTGTGACAACTGACATATATAATGTTAAAATCTTTCTATTTAGATACATTAAGGCTCCGGCGTGACGTTTTTGCTCCGATGAGTTTGGAGAAAAACTCAACCCTCATAAAATAAATGTTCTAGTCTCATCAGGTTGTGTCGCGCGGGATCGTGTCGTGCGAGACTGTGTCGTGAGAGACCGTTTTTGTGCGGATTATCCCCGACAAATTATCCCTGACGGATTATTCCTGATCGCTCGTTTGATGACTTGCTCAACATCTTTCATTCTCTTTCACATGTGTGTAGATGATGTCGGTTGACCGGTTTCCAGTGAGTTCATGTCGTGTGTAGGTCCTGTGTCGTGTGTGGGGTCGGCGTCGTGTTTGGCTATGTCCCCGACTTATTCCCCCAGTTTGGAATTTCCCCCGGTGGCTCGTCTTGTAACAGCCCCCTTATGGCTACCGCTACAATATAACTTAGCATTTCATAAGAGTAAAGTACGAACAATCAGAGTACAGCAGTATGTGAAAGAGTACTAGAAATAAAAGAGCAGAACAAAATAAACCATTTCATTTCTTAAAGTTTCTAATACATATATACACATGAGTCCAAAAAGATAGCCCTAACATACAAAAGAGGCTTACCATACTACACATATACAACTGACAACTGACTCATTTCCACGCGGAGAACCCGACGGAAGCCGCACGAGCCGCCCGACGCCGATCACCATAGGATCCTCAAATCTCCTCTGTTTCGCGTGATTCCTCCTTCGTTTGAGAGGTAATCTTCTCCTCTCCATTCCTCTTTGTCCTTTTGTGAAGATTTTGTATGTTTTGGATATGGAGAAAACCTAGGGTTTAATGTTTTGAGCTTTCTTTCAATCCTACTCGTATGAAAAGTTTCTGCAAGTGTTATTCATGCTCTAATCCTCAATTTTGAGTCATTTGGAGAAACCCTAGGTGAAGTATTAGGGATTTCGAAATTTAGGCACATGCATGAGGTTGTGGAAGGGATTTGTAGCAAGTATGCCTCCTCCCCATGATTTTCTATCCAATGATTGGAGGGTAAGGTCAGTCTCCTAACTCCAAATAATTATTTGGAGGCTAGGTCTGGTTGCCCCTTCACTCAAATGGTACTCAAATGGTAACAATGCACTTAGGGCAGCGAAGCCCTAATTGGAATTATGTCCCTTGACCTAAGTAGGTCAAGTGGAACCTATGCAATCCATGTGTGGTATGTATGGATAATAATTACGAATAATTTCACTTTGGTTATGGCATCCCGAAGTGTTGGGAATCGTAGAGAAGACAGTGGCAAGGATAAAGGCATGGATAAAGGCAAAGGAAAGATCACTGTGAGTTCTTATTTCCTATTTGTACATGGTATTGTTTTCAGTTAATTATTAACGTGTCTATGAAAATTTTAAGGTCGAACAAAAGAGAAAAAAAACATAATGTGACAAGTCAAGATAATATGTCGTGTGGGCAAGTCAAGTTAAGGGACAAACCATGATAAGTCAAGTGCAAGAATAAGAAATGATATGTCAATTTCGTGGGCTATACGAATAGTAAATATTAACGTGCGAGGTAAGGGCACGAAAGGTAATATTAACGTGCGAGACAAGGGCGCGAGAAAAATATTACATGAAAGGTGTGAGATAAGGACACTTCATATCGCCCATGACTAATTAGAAAATCAACTAAACAGGTCAAGGAAGAGGCGGTCCCCGTCACCAGTAGTCAACGTCGACCATGCACTCCTCGGCAGGAAAAAAAGTATCGTCTTTGGGTGGAGGTTTACTCAACAGTCTTTGGCGTGCAGCTCAACTGGTGATGAGAGTTGAAGGAACTCCATAGTTAAGACTTAAGCGTGTTTGGGCGAGAGTAGTACTGAGATGGGTGACCTCTTGGGAAGTCCCCGTACGGCCCAACTTAACTGTCGAGTTTGTTCATCAAAGGGAGGTTGTGGCCACCAACAACCCGCCTGTGGAGGGAGAGGGGTTGGGGTGCTTGGGTTGCAACCCGCTAGCGTCGCCTAGAGCGGAGCCGTGACATCATCACGTTGGATCGGCTAGGGGCGTTACACGTCTGATGTTTTGTCCCGCATCATTTACCTTCATTTCTGTTATTTGTTGTGTCCAAGCTAAAGGGTTCTCCCTTCAGCTTGAGGGGGAGTGTTGGAATTATCAGGTCAATGTCGGGCTTTTAGAGTCTTTAGGTGTATTTGTGTTTAGTCTCACACCGACTATCAGTGTCTTTGAGTCATGTTGTAATCCTATTTAAAGCCCCTGTGTGGATGAATGAATCAACTCTTCTATTCTCTCTTTTTCTCTTTCAACAGTTCCCTCTGATAGACAACTTTCTGATATACTCACAAAAGGACTGAGTGAGAGTACCTTTGGAAGAATTGTTGTCAAGTTGGGCATGATTAACAACATCTCATGACCAACTTGAGGGGGAGTGTTACAATGTGTTATTATGTACGGCGTATTTTATGTATCGTGTAATGTAGTATTGGTTATCCCAATCCGCCTCCATATATAGAGGGGATTAGGGCTCCTTCTAATTAATTTGGATCTATTTTTCTCTCTTGCGACATATATAATGTTAAAATCTTTCTATTTTGATACATTAAGGCTCCGGCGCGATGTTTTTGCTCCGATGAGTTTGGAGAAAAACTCAACCCTCATAGAATACATGTTTGACATGACAACGGTTATGACCGCCACCAAGAAAAAATTACTAGTTTTGAACATAAATGTGGATGAAGTTCCTTAGGCGAGGTCGGGTATTCACAAAGGACGGTTTATAACCACCGCATTCACGGCCGCCACCGCCGCACCAAAAGGACCCTAATTCTTCGAGAATGATTTTTGTTAATATTGGAGAATCTAATTTTCCCGCTTATGTTATGGAAATGATTCCATCCCCATTCCTTGCAGACGGGTGCCCTGTGATTAAAGGGAATAAATGGTCATCTACCAAGTGGATGCGTGCTAATAAATTCAAAGTTTAGCACAGAACTGCCAAGGTATTGTCCTCTATCCGCCTACTTGTTTTTGTGCATTTTTTTTATTTTAAACTCTCTGATCAGCTATCCTTCAGATTGTTGAGTGATTCACTTTGTTAGATAAATTCTAAACTTTAAAATCCTAAATCCTAAATACAAAGGATTGTCAGCCTTTTCTCTTCCCATCTCACTGAATAAGCATTCTTCGGCCTTTCCTTTCCTTCTTCTATAGATCACACTAAAATGATGTTGTGGAGATTGGAGAGGAAGAACCATCATCTTGTTGAGCTAACACGTTCTCTCATATTCCTAATGAATGTACCTGTCACTTACTGATATTTTGTCTGATGCAGGACAAGCGTCACACCTGCCTGCCATCCTGGAGTGCTACCTTGGAGTGCCACCCTGCAACTCAGTTGGTGATGAGAGCTCTGGTGATAGACTCTTATCTTGGAGGTCGGGAGTTCGATCCCGAGTCTCAGCAATCCGCCGCATGGTGGTGACTTCATGACGAAAACGGGTTGGGGTGTATGGGCTGCAACCCTGATGAAAGACACCTTGGTGGACTCCAAGGTGGGCCCCTGGTGGAACTCCAGGGTGGCAGACAGACATGACACCTGTCCTGCATCATTGTTCGTCTTCCTTTTTTTTCATTATTGATTTCACATCTCTTTTTTCCATTCCCCCATCCACCAATCCCTTTCCTACGACTCCTCGAGTCTTTGGTTGCATGTGTTATGCTCGTTGCTTTGGTCCTCTTATGGACAAATTGGCACCCTGGGCGACCTATTGTGTTTTTGTGGGGTTATTCCAGGACACAGGTGAATTGGTGTTATTCCCTACTACCTGGAAGATTGCGACATCCGATGGTGTCATCTTCCTTGCGATCAACCAGTCTGTTCTTCATGTATTAGTTACTTCCCGGAATTGCACGCTTTCTCACCTCCTTAGATCTTTGAGTTCTCGCAAAACTTGGCTCAGACAACCTGCATTCTTCTGCTTGCTCTTGCTAAGAACATAATGTATGCAACACGGATTTGAATAAAAAAAATTGTGAGATTTTTAGGCCTTTCTTTAATTTATTCAAGATGAGTCCTGATAGCCAAAGAATTATTCCCATATTCATGATTAATAAAAAAAATCAGCCTATAAATCTGTTTTTTTTATTATTTTCATGTAGAACTGAACTCTTATAATAACTTTTATGACAGAAAATCTATGCTGTGTTTGGCGGGGCGCCGCGCAGTCGTGTGGACTGCCCTACGCGGTTGCGGCCGCTGCTTGTTTGGCGGGGCCGTGCTGCGGGAATCCGCCCTGCCTTCAAAAAATATCTGATGCCCAGCAGATTTCTGCTGTGGGGAGGCAGGGCATCCACTCTCCTAAACACAATCCTAAGATCCAAGGAAAAAAAAACTAGTTTAGAATGTAAAAGTGAATTAAGTTCCTTAGGTGTGGCTTAGGTGTGGTCGGATATTCACGAACAACAGTTCATAACCACCGAGTTCACGGTCGCCTCCGCCACGTCAAATCAAACGAAGCCTCAGTAGTCATTCATGTTAGTGTGCTCAATACCATCTCTAGAACTAGTTGTACAGATTATGGTTGATGTTTTGGTGCAAAATTGTTGGCACTTGATGGAGGGCCCATTCTCCATTCTCAAGAATGTGAGTGCATGCCTCGCTTAGTGTCGCACCCCCTTGGTTGCAGACGGGCGGGTCGCACCTCCCGTCCTATGCAAGAAATTCAATGTTTTGTTTATCGTCCAATCAATCCTTAAAAATAATTTATGCAAGTGGAAGTCCGACTAGCTCCTGGCTTAGATAAATTTGGTTTTACATGTGTTCAAAATTTTTTGAAGGTAAAGTAATTGTGACATTCCTGAATTTTATAGAGATAACAAATGAAGCTCTAACAACTTTTAAATGAACATTACAATTATAGAGAATAATTTTAATCAAATAAATAAAATTTAATATCCAAATTATTTTTTTCAAAAAAGTAATTTTTATCATTTAGTTAATGTGTGCATTTATAAAATTGAATGAATTTAATATTTTAATTTCTATCACTTAAAATTGAACTATTTTTTTAATAAAAATTGTCCTAAATTAAGTAAAAATCTAAATATAAAGATTCAATTGTTCATTTAAATATTATATAAATTGTCTTACATAAATATGTTTGAGGGACTTCTATAAATCTCATTTGTGGTCTTTCTTTTTTTTTTCTTTAAAAATTATGTTTATTTATTTGATTAGACGGTCATAATTAAATAATATAAAAATTAGAATAATTTATAAACTAACTTAGATGTTGATAACTTTTTATTTTTCTTTTTTTATGCCTGATTAAATGGAAGATTATTATAATTTAAATTATTTTGAATTTTTGTATATAATATTACTTTAAAAAATAGAAATAGTATTGCTATTATAAATGTTAAATCAAAGAATAATTTTTTCTTTTAATATCTTCTTAGATAATAATACGATAATTTCACCACCCAATGTGCATATCAACTCTTTTAACACCGCCACATCATCCAAAGTTATTAAAAAAGTAATGATTATTTCAAGTTTAGTAAAAAATTATAGAAAAAAAGGGTTTTATATATGCCTAAAATAAACCAAGGGGCCAATCGGTAATTATCATCGCGCGTGTAGTGAATAGTGTGATGACCTTCCATTAGTCAAAGGTTTGATTTCCTGCATATGAGTCACCGGGAAAGCAGGAAAGAGGGCCACGTCAGCGTGCAGCAGAGGGTCCCACACGTCCACACCCGTTTGCTTGGCGGTGAGTCGTCGCTTCCCTCCCAGGCTCCCAGCTACATATCTTCTTCCCAGGCACCTTAAACGGAGAAAATTGAGAAGGGGAAGAATCCCCTCCCCCTTTTGATCTCGCAACTCCCAAAATCCTAAACCCTAGAACCATCCGAACTACACCATTGCGCGATCTTATTCTCGATTCTCTGCCAATTCCTGTCGGCATGTTCGGATCTGAAAAACCGATCGGTGGTGGGACGGACGGCGCGGTCTCGATCCCCGTGCCGTACCGGCAGCTTAACGAGGCGGAGCTCGAGTTATTCTGCCTCGATGACCAGATTGACGGCTGGGGCGCCGGCAGGACTCAGATGGCTCTCCCGCTGTCCCCTCCGTCTACGTCATCGCATTTCGATTCTCCGACGTCGCAACCCTTGGGGAACCAGAGAAGCAGTTTGAAGAGGTTGATTCTTGGCTCTCCCGCTGTCTCTAAGAACCTTTGCTTGACCTCCTGTATAGCTTAAAAGGTCAATTAGAATTGAGTGTAAGAGTTAGAAGTCTAGGTTTGGAAGCTGCCCTGAAGACCAAGTTTTTCTGTCTGGAGACTAAGTCTGATCGTCGAGCTCAGCACGACGATTCGTCGAACTCCGGTCGACGATCGTCTAGCTCAACTTCGACAGATCGTCGAACTCCATTCGACGATCGCTGAGCTCAACTTCATAATATCGTCGAACTCCATTCGACGATCGGTGAGCTCAGGTCGACGATTTTGACTGTGCATTAGATCTTTATCTCTGAGCTCAGTTCGCCGATCTTTGAGCTCAGATCGACGATTATCTTGTTGCTGTGTGTTTTCAGATCGCTGAGCTCAGCTCGACGATAGCAGAGCTCAGTTCGACGATTTCAGATAACTTCCAGAATTCAAATTCAAATCAGTTAGGAGTTATTCTGCAATTAATTCAGAGATTTGCTAGACGTTTTCATTTAATTCTGGACCAAGTTTCAAGAGACTTTTCAAGGAATAATTCTGTGGACTTTCCTCAAAAAGAGATTATGCAATTAAGGATGCAATCAATGCAGACCAACGGCTATTTTTGACAGAGAATAATATTCTATTCAGAAACAGAGAATAAAAGAGAGAATGTTTTTGAATCTCTATGAAGAACAAGAAATAGTGCACACACAATACAGATTACAAAAAACTCATTCAAAATCTTCTGTCAAAAATAATTCTCAAGAACACTCATCAAAGGAGATCAAGTTTTCTCAAATCTTCAGATCTCTGTAGTTTTCAAAATGTTCAAGGCCAACATATTTCCTGACTCCAGACATTCAACATTTCAGCTATTGCTGAAATCATCCATTGCTGGAGTTCAACCTTTGAAGGCCTATCACCCTCAGCAAAGCTTTTCTTCCTGAAGATTTCAAGGATTCAGGGGGAGCTTTGACATCAATCCATATAGTCTTCTCAGTTGTTTGAGAAAGAGAAGACTGTCATCACTCTCTCACCCCCACTCTGTAAAGGGTTTTTCAAACTCCCTTCAAAAGTTTGAATCTGGTTTTTGAGCACCTTGTCAAAAGCTCATTGGTGGCAAGACACCTGATCAAAAAATCTTCTTTGGTTTTTGAGCACCTTATCAAAAGCTCATTGGTGCCCAGGACACCTGATCAACTCATCCTGCAGTGGATTCCTACCTAGGGTGGTAGAAGAGTGGATGTACCCAAGTTTGGGGAACCACTATATTCTCTTGTGTCATCTGATTTTGGCTTGCTTTCTTTTTGTTTCTGGCCTTGATTTTTCTGTGCTTAGTTTTTGCATAGCTTAGTACTGTGATTAGATTTATTTCTGCTTCCTTGCTCACACATATTACAACAATTGTTGTAAAAGTTTGTAAAAGTTACTAAAGCACAATGTACTCTATTCACCCCCCTCTAGAGTATATCAGATCTAGTTGCTCTTTCACAACCCTCATAAAATAAATGTTCTAGTCTCATCGGGTTGTGTCGCGCGGGATCGTGTCGTGCGAGACTGTGTCGTGAGAGACCATTTTTGTGCGGATTATCCCCGACAAATTATCCCTGACGGATTATTCCTGATCGCTCGTTTGATGACTTGCTCAACATCTTTCATTCTCTTTCACATGTTGTGTGTGTAGATGATGTCGGTTGACCGGTTTCCAGTGAGTTCATGTCGTGTGTAGGTCCTGTGTCGTGTGTGGGGTCGGCGTCGTGTTTGGCTATGCCCCCGACTTATTCCCCCAGTTTGGAATTTCCCCCGGTGGCTCGTCTTGTAACGACGCCCTTATGGCTACCGCTACAATATAACTTAGCATTTCATAAGAGTAAAGTACGAACAATCAGAGTACAGCAGTATGTGACAGAGTACTAGAAATAAAAGAGCAGAACAAAATAAACCATTTCATTTCTTAAAGTTTCTAATACATATATACACATGAGTCCAAAAAGATAGCCCTAACATACAAAAGAGGCTTACCATACTACACATATACAACTGACAACTGACTCATTTCCACGCGGAGAACCCGACGGAAGCCGCACGAGCCGCCCGACGCCGATCACCATAGGATCCTCAAATCTCCTCTGTTTCGCGTGATTCCTCCTTCGTTTGAGAGGTAATCTTCTCCTCTCCATTCCTCTTTGTCCTTTTGTGAGGATTTTGTATGTTTTGGATATGGAGAAAACCTAGGGTTTAATGTTTTGAGCTTTCTTTCAATCCTACTCGTATGAAAAGTTTCTGCAAGTGTTATTCATGCTCTAATCCTCAATTTTGAGTCATTTGGAGAAACCCTAGGTGAAGTATTAGGGATTTCGAAATTTAGGCACATGCATGAGGTTGTGGAAGGGATTTGTAGCAAGTATGCCTCCTCCCCATGATTTTCTATCCAATGATTGGAGGGTAAGGTCAGTCCCCTAACTCCAAATAATTATTTGGAGGCTAGGTCTGGCTGCCCCTTCACTCAAATGGTACTCAAATGGTAACAATGCACTTAGGGCAGCGAAGCCCTAATTGGAATTATGTCCCTTGACCTAAGTAGGTCAAGTGGAACCTATGCAATCCATGTGTGGTATGTATGGATAATAATTACGAATAATTTCACTTTGGTTATGGCATCCCGAAGTGCTGGGAATCGTAGAGAAGACAGTGGCAAGGATAAAGGCATGGATAAAGGCAAAGGAAAGACCACTGTGAGTTCTTATTTCCTATTTGTACATAGTATTGCTTTCAGTTAATTATTAACGTGTCTATGAAAATTTTAAGGTCGAACAAAAGAGAAAGAAAACATAATGTGACAAGTCAAGATAATATGTCGTGTGGGCAAGTCAAGTTAAGGGACAAACCATGATAAGTCAAGTGCAAGAATAAGAAATGATATGTCAATTTTGTGGGCTATACGAATAGTAAATATTAACGTGCGAGGTAAGGGCACGAAAGGTAATATTAACGTGCGAGACAAGGGCACGAGAAAAATATTACATGAAAGGTGTGAGATAAGGACACTTCATATCGCCCATGACTAATTAGAAAATCAACTAAACAGGTCAAGGAAGAGGCGGTCCCCGTCACCAGTAGTCAACGTCGACCATGCACTCCTCGGCAGGAAAAAAAGTATCGTCTTTGGGTGGAGGTTTACTCAACAGTCTTTGGCGTGCAGCTCAACTGGTGATGAGAGTTGAAGGAACTCCATAGTTAAGACTTAAGCGTGTTTGGGCGAGAGTAGTACTGAGATGGGTGACCTCTTGGGAAGTCCCCGTACGGCCCAACTTAACTGTCGAGTTTGTTCATCAAAGGGAGGTTGTGGCCACCAACAACCCGCCTGTGGAGGGAGAGGGGTTGGGGTGCTTGGGTTGCAACCCACTAGCGTCGCCTAGAGCGGAGCCGTGACATCATCACGTTGGATCGGCTAGGGGCGTTACACGTCTGATGTTTTGTCCCGCATCATTTACCTTCATTTCTGTTATTTGTTGTGTCCAAGCTAAAGGGTTCTCCCTTCAGCTTGAGGGGGAGTGTTGGAATTATCAGGTCAATGTCAGGCTTTTAGAGTCTTTAGGTGTATTTGTGTTTAGTCTCACACCGACTATCAGTGTCTTTGAGTCATGTTGTAATCCTATTTAAAGCCCCTGTGTGGATGAATGAATCAACTCTTCTATTCTCTCTTTTTCTCTTTCAACAGTTCCCTCTGATAGACAGCTTTCTGATATACTCACAAAAGGACTGAGTGAGAGTACCTTTGGAAGAATTGTTGTCAAGTTGGGCATGATTAACAACATCTCATGACCAACTTGAGGGGGAGTGTTACAATATGTGTTATTATGTACGGCGTATTTTATGTATCGTGTAATGTAGTATTGGTTATCCCAATCCGCCTCCATATATAGAGGGGATTAGGGCTCCTTCTAATTAATTTGGATCTATTTTTCTCTCTTGCGACATATATAATGTTAAAATCTTTCTATTTTGATACATTAAGGCTCCGGCGCGATGTTTTTGCTCCGATGAGTTTGGAGAAAAACTCAACCCTCATAGAATACATGTTTGGCATGACAACGGTTATGACCGCCACCAAGAAAAAATTACTAGTTTTGAACATAAATGTGGATGAAGTTCCTTAGGCGAGGTCGGGTATTCACAAAGGACGGTTTATAACCACCGCATTCACGGCCGCCACCGCCGCACCAAAAGGACCCTAATTCTTCGAGAATGATTTTTGTTAATATTGGAGAATCTAATTTTCCCGCTTATGTTATGGAAATGATTCCATCCCCATTCCTTGCAGGCGGGTGCCATGTGATTAAAGGGAATAAATGGTCATCTACCAAGTGGATGCGTGCTAATAAATTCAAAGTTTAGCACAGAACTGCCAAAGGTATTGTCCTCTATCCGCCTACTTGTTTTTGTGCATTTTTTTATTTTAAACTCTCTGATCAGCTATCCTTCAGATTGTTGAGTGATTCACTTTGTTAGATAAATTCTAAACTTTAAAATCCTAAATCCTAAATACAAAGGATTGTCAGCCTTTTCTCTTCCCATCTCACTGAATAAGCATTCTTCGGCCTTTCCTTTCCTTCTTCTATAGATCACATTAAAATGATGTTGTGGAGATTGGAGAGGAAGAACCATCATCTTGTTGAGCTAACACGTTCTCTCATATTCCTAATGAATGTACCTGTCACTTACTGATATTTTGTCTGATGCAGGACAAGCGTCACACCTGCCTGCCATCCTGGAGTGCTACCTTGGAGTGCCACCCTGCAACTCAGTTGGTGATGAGAGCTCTGGTGATAGACTCTTATCTTGGAGGTCGGGAGTTCGATCCCGAGTCTCAGCAATCCGCCGCATGGTGGTGACTTCATGACGAAAACGGGTTGGGGTGTATGGGCTGCAACCCTGATGAAAGACACCTTGGTGGACTCCAAGGTGGGCCCCTGGTGGAACTCCAGGGTGGCAGACAGACATGACACCTGTCCTGCATCATTGTTCGTCTTCCTTTTTTTTCATTATTGATTTCACATCTCCTTTTTCCATTCCCCCATCCACCAATCCCTTTCCTACGACTCCTCGAGTCTTTGGTTGCATGTGTTATGCTCGTTGCTTTGGTCCTCTTATGGACAAATTGGCACCCTGGGCGACCTATTGTGTTTTTGTGGGGTTATTCCAGGACACAGGTGAATTGGTGTTATTCCCTACTACCTGGAAGATTGCGACATCCGATGGTGTCATCTTCCTTGCGATCAACCAGTCTGTTCTTCATGTATTAGTTACTTCCCGGAATTGCACGCTTTCTCACCTCCTTAGATCTTTGAGTTCTCGCAAAACTTGGCTCAGACAACCTGCATTCTTCTGCTTGCTCTTGCTAAGAACATAATGTATGCAACACGGATTTGAATAAAAAATTTGTGAGATTTTTAGGCCTTTCTTTAATTTATTCAAGCTGAGTCGTGAGGGCCAAAGAATTACTCCCATATTCATGATTAATAAAAAAAATCAGCCTTTATATATCTGTTTTTTTTTATTTTCATGTAGAACTGAACTCTTATAATAACTTTTATGACAGAAAATTTATGCTGTGTTTGGCGGGGCGCCGCGCAGTCGTGTGGACTGCCCTACACGGTTGAGACCGCTGTAACGCCCCCGAATTTTTCGGCAATTATTTGAGTTCTCGTTTGGCGTTACGTTGGCGCATTTCCGACTCGTGCCGTTGTTAGAGTACCTCGTTAGGTGTTCTTAGAGGTTAAAGCCTGTTGTATGGTTTCCCCAGCTAGCCGGCGTCTGTTTTAGAGGCCCGACTGAGCCTTTTAGGGAATCCTTGTGCTTTGGCTTTGGGTGAGGTTAGCCGGAGTGTGTGGTCGCCGGAGGTTGTGCCCGACTTCGCTGAGGTTTTCGTAGCCTGAGTGTTTAGCTACGGTGCGGATTTGTTCGGAATCCGAGAGCGTTGGTTTTCGCGCCTTTTCGACGGTCGCTAGTTAGCGAGTCGTCATATGTGCGATCATATTTTCATGTTTGCGCATTTAGGGCATAGCGCGTGTTGTAGACATGCAAGGTTTTAATAAATTGCGTGTGCGTGTCTGCGATCATGTGTTAGTGTGCATGTATAAATATATATATGTGTGTGTTAATGTGTATGTATAAATATATATATATGTGTGGTGTGTATATATATATATATATATATATATATATATATATATATATATATATATATATATATATATATATATATATATATATATTTATCTCATTAGGTTATCTTTCCCCCTAAACCCGACGCAGCAGCAACCGAGCGAGGCGCGACACCCTCGTGCGGAAGACGGGAGGCGGAAGCCCGGGGCTGCTCCGACCGCCGATTCACCGCCCAGATCTGCCTGAAATCGTGATTTGAGGCCGGATCCGTGCTCCTCCAGTCAAGATCTCCATTCCAAGGTAGCTATTTTGAGAGTTCCTCCCCGTTTTTTTTTCGATCGGGCTGTGGATATGCAGTTTTTCCGAACCTTGATGGATTGATTTCCTTCCCTATATGTTGTCCAGGATTTTTCCTTGTATCGTCGCTTGCGGCTGGCGGTTGGGAAGAGAGTGCTTTCCTCAAAGACAAACCAAGGCAAGTGCATCCTTTGCCCTTGTCAAAGCTATTGCAATATAGTTTCCTTGATTTTGATTTCAGATCTACTCTCCTAATTATTTTTTTTTCTTCCCCTTGCTCACCCGAAATTTTTGGGGGCTAATCCTCGTTGCTTTAGGTCGCGGTTTCATGATTCGGGGTGTTAGATCTGATTTTGTACCAAATGAGTTACTAGTTTAAATGTTGGATTTTGGGGACCTTGAGTCGTGCCCGGATTCCGTTAGGGGGTTGTACCTTGGTTTTGTTCAAAATCTTTTGATTGCTAAAGTAGCGGCCGAATTAAATCAATAGGTTGTTGTTCATTCTTTCGTGTTGATCAGAATGTGTTCAATAATCGGCGTTAGAACGTGTCCAAAAGTTGGAGGTTATGGTTGCTTCAACTTGCTCGTTTATTCAATAATTTCGGTCGTGCTCACTTGCTAGAATCTTGTCCATTTCCATCTAACTTATAGCTTGTGGTTCCTTTTCTTGGGTGTGAACCAAGACCAGCTCGTTTCATTTTGAAGTTAATTGTTTATGTTAGCGACAAATTAATCATTATGTTGGTACCAAATTAATCGTGCGTGGATAGGTATCGAATTAATTAAGTATGTATTCATATCAAATTAATTAGGCCTGTTACAATGTCTAACCTATTTCTTTTGTTATGGTGACCAACTAATGGTACATGTTTAATTGAGTGTCGTACCACTTGCATAATTACAGTATCGTTCTGCTTTCAATTTGTTTGTGACAAACTACTTGCTTGGACAAACACGATGTTTAGACCGTTGGTATGAATATAAGGCTCTTAGGTGGGTTGCTCTAGAGTGTTTAGGGTTCAGTGACTTCTTGGTGGTTCATGGAATCACCAGTGAGGCCTTTCCCGAGTCACGTAGTGCTGGAGTAGGATGTGATTTTGAGGTGGGTCGGACCGATGACGCCACCCTTGTTTTACTTCTTGTCTTATTAAGACAATGTGAGCTGTTTGGTTGAGTTGGACCGATGCCACCACCACAGCACCTTGAGATGTTCAGGCCTGTTAGACGTGGTTAGACCGTTGCCACCAGTCTAGGCCCTTATTTCTGATTCTTGTCCATCTCCAGTACTAGGTGACTCTTCCTGCTCTAGCTTTATACTGGGATTTATTTATTTATTTTGCTAATCCTTCCTGCAGAGATTTGTGAGGCTTGACTTCACCCGTGCACTTGGTGCACCCCTTTTTACTTACTCATGGCGAGTATTTTCCTGCGCTCGTTTACTTTAACTCTTACATGTTTCACTTCTCCCTTATGCTACTGTTTCTTTTCATATATTTATATACATTGCTTTGCTGAGGTGTTCTCTTCTTTGAATGCCTCAGGTTCAGGTTCATAGCCGACTGAGCGGCTAGGGTTCTTCTGGAGTTTGCTAGTGCTATAGTTGTTGCTGAGTTTTCCTTTTCCTCACTCCTGGGAGGTAGTTTCATTAGACTTGTAGTACAGATATGTCTACTCACCAGTGGGTTCGTGTTAGTTGTTGGCGCCCACTGGTGGTTTCTCTTTTAGACGATTTGTACTTTGCTTATACTGCTAGATTTCCTGTTTTGGAGTTTATTCAACTTGCTTCTGGGATGATTTATGCTAGGTTGCTAGTTACTTTAAAACCTATAAAAGAAAATAATTATTATATCAAAAATATAGACCGCATGTTTTCCCTTCTAAAAAAAAACTTAATCACTATTTTCAAACCACGTAAAAAGGGTATTTCCTATATATAATATATAAATTAAATCTAGGGTCTTGCATAGCCTTAGGCGCCCCCCCTGGGGACGCTTAAGCATTCTCTTAGGGTGTTAAAAAAATTAAATAAAGTATTTTCCGCTACGTATAAGTATAATTTTGAAGGGTGAACTAGTTGATCCACGGAGCCGAGTGATATGGCCTCAAAAATATAATTGATTTTCACATCATTAAAGCTTTTGAACTTTCTTAGTCTTAGTAGTTGGTGGTTGCCTGAGCGTCGACAGTTATCCCTTGTCCGACGTGGCATCACAACACGCGTTTTCTTCTACTATGATACTTCTTAAATTTCGGAGAAAATGCGGGTTGTGACAGTTGGTATCAGAGGGAGGTTGCTTGATAATTTGTCGGGCAACCTTTCCTTGTAGGTATTAGAAGTTTAGCATCATGTCATACACACACCGATATGTCATCAGCACGTCTTGGCTGAAGCACGAACACTACACTCATAGCATAACATGAAATATACGAGGCATATTATGTAGTATGGGATGCATAATATGTGTTCGTATATGGATCCACCATAGGAGGCAACATGTGAGGGTTATGTAGTATGAGATGCATAACCTCACCACATGAATGCGACTAGCACGTTTTCTTTTTCGTTGCATGAAAATGTTATGTAGTATGGGATGCATAACATTTTCATGTGTACGCCGCTCATAACATGCATTAGGACCTTTTTAGAATGCATAGCACAATCATGCATAACATAACATTGCATAAGCACAACGTGCCAAGCTAAAGACTTGCAGGATGACATATGTACACACATGGTTTTGAGTCAAGAAGAATATAAATTCATGCATTCTCGATTTAGGCACAAGAGTTAGTTTGATGGTGGTGAACCATCTTAGGTTAAGCGCGACATTATTTCCCTTGTATAAATATATATATACATATATAAAAAAAAACCCAGAGCAAGTTGGCAGTGAAAGCAAGTACTTATGTAGGTTTGTCTGTACCTGTTGTTTTGTCCTAGTAGTTGAACTAGGTTCTGTTGATTGTTTGTTGATCTTTTAGGATGGCGCCTAAGCGTAGAATGGAGAGATCGACTCCCCAATCTGAGGGCGGGTCTTCTGGTACTCAAAGCGGTACAGTTATGGAAAGTCTGAGGCAGAGCAATGTGGCTCTATCGAGGCAGATGGTGGACGTTCAGTCTCAGATCCAGTCCTTGTTATCTGTGGTGGCAGGACTAGCCCCGAGAGCGCAGGACCCTGCTGCGGGTTTAGCTGTTCCCGCACCTCCTGCACCCTCAGCCCCTTTGGTGCCTCTAGTGGTGGTGCCCCCGGAGATGGCTTTCATCACTCAGTTCCAGCGACTGCGACCCCCTACCTACGATGGTAAGGCGGACTTCATGATATTGGATGACTGGTTGATTACCATAGAAGATATGTTTCACTACTCTGGAGTGTCTGATGATCAGAAGGTGATGCTGGCCGCCTATCAGCTGAAGGGGTTAGCGAAGAGTTGGTGGATGAGGGAGAAGGAGGGAATGGTAGGAGGAAGCACTTGAGCTTCCTTCAAGGAGATCTTGATGCGGAAATTTCTACCGTCAGTGGAGTGAGACAGGCTGATGAATGATTTCTTGCATCTGAAGCAGAGGCAGCTCTCAGTCAGCGAGTATGAGTTTGAGTTCAGCAAACTCAGTCGCTTTGCCCCTAGTTTGGTGAGCTCAGAGGAGGATAGAGCAAAGCGTTTCCTCGGTGGCCTGCGGAGCGATGTACAGCAGCTAGCGGTGGCTCATGGAGCAGTGAGTTATGCTGGGGCAGTGGAGGCCGCTTTGAAGGTAGAGGCCATCGAAAACGCGAAGCATAGAGGACAGCAGGCGAGGAACGAGAAGAGGAAAGCTGTTGAAGCAAGGAGCCCCCAAGTGCTCGGTGCTCCTTCGGGGAAGAGGAGCAAGGAGGTTTGTAGTTTTTGCGGCCGGTCGGGCCACACTGCTGAGAGATGTTTCAAGAGGGCGGCGGCGCAGAAGGAGCATGTGCATGCTATTCAGGGTGCTCCCAGGCAGAATGTGGTGTGTACTTTGTGCAAGAAAGAGGGGCACGATGTTGCTCGTTGCTGGTTGAAGGACAAGGTCTGCTATCAGTGCGGACAGAAAGGTCACACCAAGGCCCGATGCCCGCAGCTCCAGTCTGTGCACCGACCAGTTCCTCTTCAGGCGTTGCCACCGCCTCAGTCTATGGATAGAGGCAAAGGGAAGCTGAACGTGATATCTTCAACGGAGGCTCAAACTTCGACGCAAGTCATTTCAGGTAAACCTTCTCGCTAGTCTTTTACTTCCTTTGCAGTTTAGTTTGGCTTTTGTTTTCTGTATTGACTGTGCAATTTCCCCGTTTATATTTATATAGGGAGTTTTAAGGTAAAGAACCGCTGGACGCGCGTTCTCTTTGACTCAGGTGCTACCCACTCATTTGTGGCTAGGGCCTTTGTAGAGCGGTGCCAGCTGGTTCTTGATCGTGTCGGTGATGTCTTTTGCGTCAAATTCCCCTCGGGTGATTCCGTGATATCAGATCAGGGCATTCTGGATTGTCCTATTATGTTGGGGGATTTCCCAGCCAAGGCAGATCTGAAGGTTATAGACTTGGAAGATTTCGACGTCATCCTGGGTATGGATTGGTTGTCCAGATACGATGCAATGATCCAGTGTAGGGGTAAGCGCTTGGATTTCAAGAAGGACAACGGTCAGCCTGGGAGTATTTATGGCGATCCGCGCCAGGCCTCTCCGGCGATTTCTGCGGTATGTGCTCAGAGGTTATTCAGTTCCGATTGTTTTGCTTGCTTAGTCTCGGTGCTGGGGACTGTTAGCAGTGTGCCGCTGTTGGATGAGATTCCTGTTGTCCGTGAGTTTTCGGATGTGTTTCCTAGCGACCTTCCCGGTCTTCCCCCTGTCAGAGATGTCGAGTTCGTGATTGATTTGGAGCCGGGTACGCGTCCTATTGCTAAGGCGCCGTACCGGATGGCCCCGCGAGAGCCGGAGGAGCTGCGTACCCAGCTGGATGAGTTATTGGAGAAGGGTTTCATAAGGCAGAGCTCGTCGCCCTGGGGCGCACCTGTTCTTTTTGTGAAGAAGAAAGATGGTTCGATGCGCCTTTGCATCGACTATAGGGAGTTGAACAAAGTCACCATCAAGAACAGGTACCCCCTGCCCAGAATCGACGACTTATTCGATCAGTTGCGTGGTAGCTCTGTGTTCTCCAAGATTGACCTTCGATCAGGTTATCATCAGCTTAGGATCCGGGAGTCGGACATTCCGCGGACGGCTTTTTGATCGAGGCATGGACATTTCGAATTCCTAGTTATGTCTTTTGGGTTGACCAACGCGCCATCAGCATTCATGGACATGATGAACCGGGTGTTCAAGGATTTTCTGGACAAGTTTATGGTCGTATTCATAGACAACGTTCTGATTTACTCACGGAATGCTGCGGAGCATGATCATCACTTGCGGTTGGTGTTATCTGCCTTGAGAGATCATCAGTTGTACGCCAAGTTGAGCAAATGTGAGTTCTGGTTGCCGCAGGTGTCCTTCCTGGGTCATGTGGTGAACAAGGATGGCATTTCAGTGGACCCGGTGAAGATTTCTGCAGTGATGGATTGACATAGGCCGAGCACACCCAAGGAGATTAGGAGCTTCTTGGGGTTGGCCGGCTATTATAGAAGGTTTGTTGAGGGCTTTTCTACCTTGGCAGCGCCCTTGACTAAGTTGACGCAGAAGCATGCAGCGTTCATCTTGAGCGAGCAGTGCGAGGAGGCCTTTCTGGAGCTAAAGAGGAGATTGTGCATTGCTCCTGTTTTGACATTGCCTACGGAGGGCAAGGACTATGATGTTTATGTGGATTCCTCGCATGTTGGGCTCAGAGGCGTGTTGATGCAAGAGGGGAAGGTGATCGCGTATGGGTCGCGGCAGTTGAAGGCTCACGAGCGGAATTACCCTACGCATGACCTCGAGTTTGCGGCGGTGATTTTTGCATTGAAGCTGTGGAGGCATCTACTCTATGGGGCCCAGTGCAAGATTTTCACAGATCATAAGAGCCTGAAGTACGTGTTTACTCAGAAGGAGCTGAATCTGCGCCAACGGCGGTGGCTAGAGTTCGTGGCCGATTATGACTTGGAGATCCAGTACCATCCAGGCAAGGCCAATGTGGTGGACGACGCCCTGAGCCGCAAGTCAGGGAAGATCTTCAACCTCACGGCGGACCGTTTAGTGGAAGAGTTCTTGTTGATGGACATCTCTGTGGGAGGCTGTGATTTGCAAAGCAGTTTGGCAGTGGCAGAGCCATCTTGGATTTCGCTCACCAGGTTGCACCAGAAGGATGATCCAGATTTGTTACGCCTGTACCTCAGGGCTGAGAGAGGGGAGTTGCCGGATTTCTCCATCGACGATTCAGGTACCTTGAAGTATCGCGGCAGGTTTTGCATCCCCGCGGTTGGAGACGTCAGGAGTATGGTATGCAAAGAGGCTCATGGATCCAGTGTTGCTTACCACCCAGGATCCACGAAGATGTATCATGATTTGAAGCAGATCGCTTGGTGGCAGGGTATGAAAGGGGATATAGCTCGGTATGTTTCTGAATGTTACACTTGCAAGCGGGTGAAGGCCGATCATGGGAGGCCTGGTGGAAAGTTGACTCCCTTGGAAATTCTGAATTGAAAGAGGAAACTAGATCTGATATACTCTAGAGGGGGGTGAATAGAGTATATGGTGGTTTTTGAAACACAAAGAAAAACTTTTGCACAGCTTTACAACAATTGTTGTAATGAGTGTAAGCAGGGAAGCAGAAATAAAACTAACCACAAAGCTAAGCTATGCAGAAACTAAACACAAGAAGATCTAGGCCAGAAACAAAAAGAAAACATGCAGAACCAGATGACACAAGGAATTATAGTGGTTCCCCAAACTTGGGTACATCCACTCTTCTACCACCCTAGGTAGGAATCCACTGCAGGATGAGTTGATCAGGTGTCCTGGGCACCAATGAGCTTTTGATAAGGTGCTCAAAAACCAAAACAGATTTTTTGATCAGGTGTCTTGCCACCAATGAGCTTTTGACAAGGTGCTCAAAAACCAGATTCAAACTTTTGAAGGGAGTTTGAAAAACCCTTTACAGAGTGGAGGTGAGAGAGTGATGGCAGTCTTCTCTTTCTCAATCAACTGAGAGGACTAAGTGGATTGATTTCAAAGCTCCCCCTGAGTCCTTGATCTTCAGGAAGATGAGCTTTGCTGAGGGTGATAGGCCTTCAAAGATAGATCTCCAACAAAAGATGATTTCAGCAAGCTGAAATGTTGAGTGTCTGGAGTCTTGAAATGATGTTGGCCTTGAACACTTTGAGAGCCGAAAAGATCTGAAGATTGTTTGAAAGCTTGATCTCTTTGATGAGTGTTCTTCAGAATTCTTGTTGACAGAATATTTTGAAAAACAGTCTCTGTATATGAGTTGTGTCCTATTCTTGTCAATCTCCCCTTTTTTTGTTTTTTTCTCTATATTTTCTGTCTTGATTCAAAAGCATTCTGTCTTTTATTCTCTTTG
Source organism: Platanthera guangdongensis (assembly GCA_039583875.1). Lineage (NCBI taxonomy): Eukaryota > Viridiplantae > Streptophyta > Magnoliopsida > Asparagales > Orchidaceae > Platanthera > Platanthera guangdongensis. Next base: position 306,898,744 of record CM077153.1, on the reverse strand, counting down.
TCTGAATAGGATATTACTCTGTCAAAGATAGTCGTTGGTCTGTATTGATTACAGCTTTAATTGCATAATTTGTTCTGAAGGAAAGTCCACTGAATTGTTCCTTGAAAAATCCCTTGAAACTTGCTCCAGAAGTAAATGAAAACGGCTGGCAGATCTTCTGAATTAAATGCAGAATAACTTCTATCTGATTTAAATTTGAATTCTGAAAGATAACTGAAATCGTCGATCTGAGCTCTGCTATCGTCGAGCTGAGCTCAGCGAACTGGAAAATGCAAGCAGCAAAGAAATCGTCGATCTGAGCTCAAAGATCGTCGAACTGAGCTCAGAGATAAGGATCCAGTGCAGAGTCAAAATCGTCGACCTGAGCTCAGCGATCGTCGACCGGAGTTCGACGATATTGAGAAGTTGAGCTCAGCGATCGTCGACCGGAGCTCGACGATATTATGAAGTTTGAGCTCAGCGATCGTCGAATGGAGCTCGACGATCTGTAGAAGTTGAGCTAGACGATCGTCGACCGGAGTTCGACGAAACGTCGTGCTGAGCTCGACGGTTAGACTTAGTCTCCAGAAAAACTTGGGTCTTCAGGGCAGCTTCCAATCCTAGACTACTGACTCTTAGACTCAATTCTAATTGACCTATTAAGCTATACAGAAGGTCAAACTCAGATTCCTAGAGACATAGTGATCCTGACCCAAATTAGTAATAGGGTGTTCCAACAATCTCCCCCTATTTGGGTTAGGAAAACTATTTACATACTTTGAAAATCAAACAACATCATACAGTCAGAAAAACATAAAAACAACAGCAGCTAGACATTACAGAACCATCACAGAGATATATATAAATATGATATCCAGAAGGCAGTCAGAAAAACCAAGAATTGTCACCTTACAGAGTTACTCTTTCTCTTTGCCTTTTACCATTTTGATTTCTCTGTTAGGATTTAAAGCTTCTTTGTTGGATCTTGTATCATCAGCTGCTCCCAAATATGTTTGCTTTGATGTCCTTGGAACCACTACAGCAGGATGCAACTCCATGTACCTGTCTGCATCAAAAAATTTACTGGAGGCATATCTTTCTAATTCTTTCTGTCTTTGTTCTGACATTGTAGAGATATTGGAAGTGTCTAGGCCTTTCTCTTTGGCTTTCTTTATTTGATCTAATGCAGCCAGCTCTTTCATTCTAGCAGTCCAAGCCATAGGATTCTTCTCAGGGTCCTCAAAAGGAACAGGTGGCGCATACCTGTTGGAAGAAGTATCTTGAGGAGTCCTGGCAGTCACAGTTTCTTTGAGCTTATAGGGAAATGGACCAGAAGATGTATCAGAAGAAATATGTCCTCCCCTAGAGTAAGGATGCTGCCTGGAGTGTCCTTTGGAGTAAACCTGAGTCTCTCTTTGATTTCCCCTATATCCTCCCCTTCTAGAGTAAGAGCCCCTAGACTGGCTTTCCCTTTGATATGTTCTAGCATGAGGTTGGTAGGGAGCCTGACTTCTAGCTGGGCCTGAACTTGCAGAGCTGCCACCTGCACCTGCATCAGGTGGAGGTGGTGGAGGAGGATGAGGGTGCTTGAACTGAGTGGAACCTTTCTCATACTTCCTTTTCTTCTTCATAGCCTTTAGCTGATTCTTAGAGAACTGCATCCAATGCTCAGTAATTGGGCAGTTGTGCAGAATATAGTAAGGAACATCATTATCATCTCTAACTTTGGCAGGTGGAACACTCTTCATTGCCTTACTTCTTGCCTTCCTTTTCCTTGCAATGGTGGCAGAAGAATCATCAGAGGCAGTGTTGTAATCCTCAGATTCAGAACTCTGTGCATCATATAAGGCATCAATCCTTTTCATCAAATTTTCTTTCAGTTGAACAGCAGCAGATGGGGCAGAAGCAGAAAGAGCAACAGAAGCAGCAGATGTAACAACAGATACAGGAGCAATAGCAGAAACATCAGTGATTACTTCAGGAATGAGGGCAGCAGCAGCTTCAGAAACAACAACAACAACTTCAGCAGGCTCAAAATCAACAGCCTCTGTCATCAGAAAATCCTGGGATGAGGGCTCATCAGAAACATTTTCTTCAGCAGCAGAGATAATTTCAGAAGTAGATACAGCCTTGTCTTCAGCAGCAGCAGCAGTAACATCATCAGAAGCAGCAGTCACTGAATGAATAAAAGCAGAAATGATACTGGGGTCACAGCATGAGAAGGGCACCAGAGCCTTGGAGAGATCTTCAGAGGGCTGGACAACATTGGGCTCTGGGAGGTAGCTGAAGTATGCAGTATCAAATGCAGAGAGCAAAGACCCTAGGTCAATTGCTAAGACTGCAGTAGGAGCCTGAATTGGAGTAGCGGCAGCAGTAGCAGAAGCAGACACAAAAACAGCAGCAGTAGCAGCAGAATCAACAGCAGGAGCAGAAGCAGCAGCAACAGCAGCATGAAGGCTGGCTTCATAGGGCATCTCCCCCTGCCTGGATGCAGATACAGCTGTATCAAGGCACACTGCTGGGGGTGCTGCTTGAGGAGGAAGGAAGGAGGAAAGCCTGGCAGAGAGAGCTGCCACTGACTGTTGTAGAGGAGCTAAAGAGGCCTCCATGAGAAGAGAGAGCCTGGGTGCAAGGAGCTCATACAACTGGTCAGCTAAGGCTGGGAGATCTACATGCTCAATAGCAGGAGCAGAGGTAGATGGAGGAGGGATGGCTGAGGAGGCTGGAAGTGGAATGGAGGGCTCAGGTGTTGGAATGGTGGAGATGGAGGATAATGGGATGGATATGGATGGAGTGAATGTGGGTTGAGCAATAATGTGGTGGAGAAGGTCTTGGAAAGATGTTGAAGAGGATGGCAATTCTGGAGGAGAGGAGGGGGAATCATCCATGTAGGATTCATCCAGAAGTGTGAAGGATGGGATGGATGAGGATGAGGTGACATCTGGTGGTGGATAAGAGAATAGGGGATGGAAGTGGTCTGCTGGTGGAGATGAAATGGTTGCTGGGGATGGAATAGAGGTTGGAGATGGGCTGGAGATGGTAATTGTGGATGAGGCTGGAATGGTGGATGGAGCTGGAGGTAGGGATGGACTAGGAGGAGGAGGAGAAGCAGCACTAGCAACAGCCAGGTCAACTGCAGGAGCAGTGACCTGTGGGGGAGTGACTCTCTGAGTCCTGGTGCCTGAAGGAGCAGATGAAGAGGGCCTGCTGGGCTTGCTAATTTGCCTGTCCCATTTCCCAAATAGGGCACAGGTGAGTCTCTTGGAGGCATTGATGTGCACTCCAGAGGAGACCAGCAGAGTAGGGCACTTTGCCTGAAGGAAGACTCCCAGAATTCTTCCAAAATTCACAAAGGTTTTGTTGATCTTTTTCTTTATCAGGTCAAAAAGGACCTCTCCCCAGTTCAAGCTTTTCCTATCTACCAGAGCTCCCATGAGGCAGAGCTGATGCCTGGAGATGGTGTCATGTGCAGAATGTTTGGCCAACAGGACCTTGCCTACAACATTTGCCAGGAACCTGTATTCAACTGACAGGTTCCTCTTAAACAATTTGCTAGGGTTTCCCTCAAGATGACCCATCCTGGCAAGTATATCAGTAAACTCTTCTCCAGATAGTTTAGCAGAGTCATCTCCATTTCTTAAACCAAAAACCTCTGTTAAGACTGTTGGGGTCAGAGGTACCTGGGTGCCACCAATAGATCCAACTATGGTGTTGTTGTCAAGGTTGTGTGCAGTATACACCCATTCTTTTATTTCATCTGAGGCAAGTTTGATTCTTGTGGTCATGAGGGCAGATAAATGCTGTTCTTTGAATAAACTTAGGATGTCCTGGAAGACTTGATCAGTGGTGTTGAAGGAGTCCAGATCAATGTCAAAGCCTGCATCAAATTTCATTGCGGCGAGGACAGCGACTGAGACGGCCATGGTACCTGCAAAAACTTAACAAACAAAACGACCAAGGTAGAACTGTTTGGAGGGAAGAAAATTTCTGCAGAGAAATTGAAAGCGCAAGAGAGAACGACGGCGAAAAATGAGTTTTATATTAGGGTTCGACGCAGAATTGGAAAGATCGTTGAACTCAGTTCGACGATCGAGGCTTCTAAAGGAATCTGAAGAGACTCCAACATCGTCGATCTCCGTTCGACGATCTGGAAAGGCGTCGAGCTCCGTTCGACGATCGTTCAGTGAACAAAATCGTCGAGCGCCGTTCGACGATCGTTGACCAGAAGGGATAGTTCATACTATCTGAGGAGCGCTGAACTCTGTTCGACGATTCATGAAATCGTCGAACTCCGTTCGACGATCTTTGGGAAAATCGTCGAGCGCAGTTCAGAGATCAGAGAATTCTACACACTAAGGAAAGTCAGAAATTTTGCCTAGTCTTGGTTAATTTTTAGCTTTCAAAATCTTAGATATTATTTAAGACTTCCTCCATCTAACATTCCTAACTGATTTAGGAAGAAGGTATGTTTCTTTTCATCCAAAGGCTTGGTGAAAATATCTCCCCTTTGTAAATCAGTTGGGATATATTGCAGTTCAATTTTATTCTTTTCAACATTGTCCCTTAAGAAGTGATGCCTAATCTCTATGTGTTTTGTCCTACTATGGAGGACTGGATTTTGAGCTATGGAGATAGCACTTGTATTGTCACAAAAGATTTTTGACTTCTCTAAGTTGTAACCATAGTCTAGGAGTTGATTTTGAATCCACAGTATTTGTGAACAACAACTGCCTGCAGCCATATATTCAGCTTCAGCAGTTGAAGTTGACACAGATGTTTGTTTCTTGCAAAACCAAGAGACAAGTCTATCACCAAGGAACTGACAAGTTCCACTGGTGCTTTTCCTGTCAATTCTGCATCCAGCATAATCAGCATCAGAGAATTCAGTTAACTCAAATGCTGAATCTTTTGAATACCAGAGACCTAGATTTGGACAACTTTTAACATACCTAAGAATCTTCTTTACTAGTGTGAGGTGTGACTCTCTAGGGCTAACTTGGAATCTAGCACATATACATGTAGCAAACATTATATCTGGTCTACTAGCTGTAAGATACAGTAAAGAGCCAATCATTGCTCTATATGTTGTCTGATCAACAGGTTTCCCATGTTCATCAGCATCCAATACAGCATTGGTAGGCATGGGTGTTTTCATACAAGATGCCTCAGACATGCCAAATTTCTTAACCAGCTCATGAGCATATTTGGTTTGAGAAATAAAGATGCCTTCAGCATGTTGTTTGACTTGCAATCCTAGGAAGAAGGATAGCTCACCCATGCTACTCATCTCAAATTTAGAATGCATTAGGTTAGAAAACCTTCTGTACAATTTTGAGTCAGTAGAACCAAAAATGATATCGTCTACATAGATTTGTACTAGTAGGGTATGAGACTTATGGGTTCTAATAAAAAGAGTTTGGTCTACTCTACCCCTTACAAAACCATTTTTCAAGAGAAAGCATGCTAGGGTCTCATACCATGCTCTAGGAGCTTGCTTGAGACCATATAATGCTTTATTTAATCTAAAAACAAAATCAGGATGAGTTAGAGAGATAAAACCTGGAGGTTGTCTGACATAGACTTCCTCTTTGATGTCTCCATTTAAGAAGGCACTCTTGACATCCATCTGATAAACCTTGAAGCCTTTGTGAGCTGCATAAGCTAAAAATATCCTGATGGCTTCTAATCTTGCAACAGGTGCAAAGATCTGATCGTAGTCAATTCCTTCTTCTTGAGAATATCCTTGGGCAACTAGCCTTGCCTTGTTCCTTATTATTACTCCTTGATCATCCAGTTTGTTTCTGAATACCCATTTTGTTCCAACAATGGAATGATCCTTAGGCTTTGGCACTAGTTCCCATACTTTGTTCCTCTCAAATTGATGCAACTCCTCTTGCATGGCAATGATCCAGTGTGGATCTTGCTCTGCATCTTGAATGGACTGAGGTTCAATTTGAGAAAGGAAGCAGGTGTGCAACATGTTTTGGTTGACCTGATTTCTGGTTTGCACACCAGCTGAGATTTTTCCAATTATCTGGGAAATTGGATGGTCTCTTGATGTTACTAAATCAACAGGGGGTGTTGATTGCTCACCAACCTGTGTTGTTGTTTCCTCTTGTGGTACAACAACTGGCTCTTCAAGTGGTGGTTCAATATGTTGAGCATTGCTTTCATCTTCACTGCTTTCATCCTCTTGAGCAACCTGTAGCTTGTTCATATCTTCAACTAGAGAGTGTTCCTGCAAAGGTTCTATGGTAGAAGAAATCTTCTCCTTGAAAGACATGTTAGTTTCATCAAAAGAAACATGAACAGATTCCTCAATTTTCAATGATGATTTATTATAGACCCTATAGGCCTTGCTGATCATGGAGTATCCCAGAAACACTCCTTCATCAGCTTTGGCTTGAAATTTTGCTAAATATTTCTTATCATTATTGTGAATGTAGCAAATGCAACCAAAAATTTTGAAATAGTCAACTTTAGGTTTCTTCCCTTTGAGTAATTCATAGGGAGTCTTTCCCTTCAGTTTATGTATCAGACTTCTGTTCAGCACATAGTTGGAGGTGTTCACTGCCTCTGCCCAGAAGGATAGAGGTAGATGAGCATCTGACAACAATGTAGTGGCAGATTCAATAAGGGTTCTATTTTTCCTTTCAGCTACCCCATTTTGTTGAGGAGTTCTAGGAGCTGAGAAAGTATGCATGATCCCTTCACTCTGACAGAACTCTTGCATAAGAAGAGAATCAAACTCTGTCCCATGATCACTTCTGATCAGGGCAATGTGAGTATTGAACTCAATCTTTATACATTTGAGAAACTCTGTCAGACACTTAAAGTTATCAGACTTCTTCCTTAGAAAGAACACCCAAGTGAATCTAGAGAAGTCATCTACAATCACTAAAGTGTAGGATTTCCCTCCTAGGCTTTGTACTGTGATGGGTCCAAATAGATCCATGTGTAACATATACAACATCCTAGGTGAATCACTCTTATTAAGTGACTTAAAACTGTTCTTAGTTTGCTTGCCTAATTGACAAGTCTTGCAGAGTCCTTCCTTCTTGTAGGGGCCAGAAGGTAGTCCTCTAACAAGGTTGTCCTTGGAGAGCCTAGCAATAGTTCTAAGGTTTAGGTGTCCTAATCTCTTATGCCATAAAACATTTGGTCTACAAACTGAATTGAATAAACAGATATCTATAGTAGTTGAAAGAAAATCTACTAGGTAGATGTTACCTTTCCTTTTACCTGTCAACACAGTTGTGTTGTCCTCTGACTTGATTTTGCATAAGGTTTTGCTGAAGGTCACCTGGTAGCCTTCATCACATAGCTGACTGATGCTGATTAGGTTGTGCTTCAGTCCTTCCACATATGCTACCTTCTTGAAGGTTACAGAACCAATCTGGACTGCTCCATATCCTTTAGTTTGTCCAAAGTTGGAGTCACCAAAGATAACTTTTGGTCCAAGCTTGGCTCTAAAGGAATTTAGGTTGTCCTTGCTCCTTGTCATGTGCTTAGAGCACCCACTATCCAAATACCATTGCTGGTTAGATGTTGGATAGGTCTTCACCTGTACATAAAGCAATTCACTTGTTTTTGACTCAGTTTACCTTGGGCCTAGGTTGATAACCTTTAAATTCAGAAATGAAAGATATCCCTGGCTGACTCTTATATCCTTCAGGATGATATCTCCTTGGAGGTATAATCCATTCAGTATAAGGGTTAAAGGTTTGGGATGAAGAGCCCTTAGGATTCAATTTTGACTTGCCCTTGAGAAAATTTCCAGAGCTCTGACCTCTGTTCGACGATCTTGGAGCTGCGTTCGACGATCGTGGGTCAGATCGTCGAGCTCCGTTCGACGGTCGACTATGGCTGAGGTCAGGTATATGGGATCGTCGACCAGCGTTCGACGATCTTGGCTGAGATCGTCGATCTGCGTTCGACGATTTGTCCTGAGATCGTCGAGCTGCGTTCGGCGATCGTCGATCTTCATTCGGCGATCGTCGATCTCCGTTCGACGATTTATGCTGGACTTTAGTTTTCTGAGGCAGATCAGAATTTTTCCTGGCAACCTCTACAACTCTCTTTCCCTTGTCAGAAATGAACTTGATAGGGGTTGTTAGAACAATAGGTTGGCTGGATGAGGCACCTAAGCCCAGTGTACTGTTGAATCTTGAGTTCACTGTGCTTGTGATGTCCATCAGCTTGATGCTTCTCCCATTGAGAGATTCTTCAAGCTTCTTGGCCTCAGAGAGCTCACTCTTCAGTGAAGCTATCTGTTCCCTATAGTTCTCCAACTCCTTAGAGAGTTTGAGGTTTTCTGTTTTTAAAACATTTTGTTCAGATAATTGATTTCTGAGAGAGATGATCTCTTTCTCAGACTTTAGCAGGTCTAAACATAGTGCTTTAAATTCAAATTTAAAATCTTCTGAAGTAAAATCAAAAGAGCTGATTACCTGATCTTCTTCAGGTTGAGTCTCTGAGTCTGACTCTGACTCCTCTTCCTCTGAGTTGTGTTGTGAGGCATTGATTGCCATCATGCAGAACTCCTTTTCTTCTGCATCATCCTCATCATCACTTGAGCTGGAAGAGGCTTCTGACTCCTCTTCAGTCTCACTCCAGGATTCAGCAACAAATTCTTTCCTTGTGTGCTTATTTTTGCTGGAGGAAGGTTTGCTATTTTCATTCCTTTTGGAGTCCTTCTCATTTCTTCTTTCTTTTCTGTCCCTTCTGTCCTTGTTCTTGTTCTCTGGATAGTCAGGAACTATATGCCCTGGTTTCCTGCAACCAAAGCAAATGATGTCTTTGCTATTGCCAATGGACTTGTCATACCTTGGCTTATCCTGCTCCTTGTATGATCTTCTTCTGAAGTCCTTTCTGGCCATCTTATAGAATCTTTTGACCAACAAGCTGAGAAGTTCATCATTGGCTGTTCCTTTTTCTTCAGGCAGATCCTCAGTTGCCTTGAATGCTATAGTCTTCTCCTTTCTTGTGGCTGGTGAAGCAGCCTTCTGTTCTTCCTCTCTGTTCTTGATGAGTAGCTCATAAGATTTGAGCTTACCCAACAAGGCTTCAGTGGTGATCTCATTCAGACTTCTGGCATCTTTAATTGGCCAGATTCTTGAATCCCAAGTGCTGGGGAAGCACATTAGGATCTTGTCATTAAGTTCTGTCAGTGAGATCTCTTTGTCTAATGTCCTCAGTTCACTGACAATTAGACTCAGTCTGTTGTACATGTCTCCCACTGACTCAGTTTCTCCCTTCTTGAAGTTCTCATATTGGGAGATGAGATGGGATCTTCTGTCCTTTCTCTCATCAGCTGATCCTGAAACTATTTCTGAGAGCTTGTCCCAGATTTCCTTGGCTGAATTACATTCAGCTACCTTCTGAAAAATGTCATCTGACATTGTCTGAGCTAGAATGTTCATTGCCTTGGCATCAGCTACTTTCCACTTTTTGATGTCAGCATCTGTTCCTGATGGAGGTGGAACAGCATTTGTGCTTGTGCTCTCTGGAGGTCTTGGACACACTGTCAAAACAGAATTAAAGATATCTTCGTCAATAGAATTCATGTAGAGTCTAATCCTTGCTTTCCAAAGTGCAAACTTTGACAGATTGCACACTGGAGGTCTGGTGCTAGCATAGTCTTTGTTTTGGGCCATGATTTGTGCAAACTAAATCTAATAATGAAATATAAAAGAAGGATCTAGATTGGGATCTTGGGGTTCAGGTGTTAGCCTGTACAACCAAACAGATATGATATGTTTAACCAACCTGGCTCTGATACCAATTGAAAGAGGAAACTAGATCTGATATACTCTAGAGGGGTGAATAGAGTATATGGTGGTTTTTGAAACACAAAGAAAAACTTTTGCACAGCTTTACAACAATTGTTGTAATGAGTGTAAGCAGGGAAACAGAAATAAAACTAACCACAAAGCTAAGCTATGCAGAAACTAAGCACAAGAAGATCTAGGCCAGAAACAAAAAGAAAACATGCAGAACCAGATGACACAAGGAATTATAGTGGTTCCCCAAACTTGGGTACATCCACTCTTCTACCACCCTAGGTAGGAATCCACTGCAGGATGAGTTGATCAGGTGTCCTGGGCACCAATGAGCTTTTGATAAGGTGCTCAAAAACCAAAACAGATTTTTTGATCAGGTGTCTTGCCACCAATGAGCTTTTGACAAGGTGCTCAAAAACCAGATTCAAACTTTTGAAGGGAGTTTGAAAAACCCTTTACAGAGTGGAGGTGAGAGAGTGATGTCAGTCTTCTCTTTCTCAATCAACTGAGAGGACTAAGTGGATTGATTTCAAAGCTCCCCCTGAGTCCTTGATCTTCAGGAAGATGAGCTTTGCTGAGGGTGATAGGCCTTCAAAGATAGATCTCCAGCAAAAGATGATTTCAGCAAGCTGAAATGTTGAGTGTCTGGAGTCTTGAAATGATGTTGGCCTTGAACACTTTGAGAGCTGAAGAGATCTGAAGATTGTTTGAAAGCTTGATCTCTTTGATGAGTGTTCTTCAGAATTCTTGTTGACAGAATATTTTGAAAAACAGTCTCTGTATATGAGTTGTGTCCTATTCTTGTCAATCTCCCCTTTTTTTTGTTCTTTTCTCTATATTCTCTGTCTTGATTCAAAAGCATTCTGTCTTTTATTCTCTTTGTCTGAATAGGATATTACTCTGTCAAAGATAGCCGTTGGTCTGTATTGATTACAGCCTTAATTGCATAATTTATTCTGAAGGAAAGTCCACTGAATTGTTCCTTGAAAAATCCCTTGAAACTTGCTCCAGAAGTAAATGAAAACGGCTGACAGATCTTCTGAATTAAATGCAGAATAACTTCTATCTGATTTAAATTTGAATTCTGAAAGATAACTGAAATCGTCGATCTGAGCTCTGCTATCGTCGAGCTGAGCTCAGCGAACTGGAAAATGCAAGCAGCAAAGAAATCGTCGATCTGAGCTCAAAGATCGTCGAACTGAGCTCAGAGATAAGGATCCAGTGCAGAGTCAAAATCGTCGACCTGAGCTCAGCGATCGTCGACCGGAGTTCGACGATATTGAGAAGTTGAGCTCAGCGATCGTCGACCGGAGCTCGACGATATTATGAAGTTTGAGCTCAGCGATCGTCGAATGGAGCTCGACGATCTGTAGAAGTTGAGCTAGACGATCGTCGACCGGAGTTCGACGAAACGTCGTGCTGAGCTCGACGATTAGACTTAGTCTCCAGAAAAACTTGGGTCTTCAGGGCAGCTTCCAATCCTAGACTACTGACCCTTAGACTCAATTCTAATTGACCTATTAAGCTATACAGAAGGTCAAACTCAGATTCCTAGAGACATAGTGATCCTGACCCAAATTAGTAATAGGGTGTTCCAACATTCTGACTTGGAAGTGGGAAGGTATCTCTATGGACTTCATCACAGGCTTACCAAGATCTCCAAGAGGATTTGACTCAGTTTGGGTGATCGTGGACCGATTGACGAAGTGTGCGCACTTCGTACCTTATAAGATCGACTACCCGATGAAGAAGATAGCAGAGCTGTATTTGAGCGAGGTCGTCCGATTGCATGGAGTTCCCGTGAGCATCATTTCAGACCGAGACTCCAGATTTACTTCTCGTTTCTGAAAGAGTTTGCAGGAGGGTTTGGGTACAGACTTGAGATATTCTACCGCTTACCACCCCCAGACAAATGGGCAGACCGAGCGTGTGAACCGGATTGTGGAGGATATGATCAGGTGCTACATTCTAGACCACGGTGGAGCATGGGATGAGCGTTTGCGGCTCATGGAGTTTGCCTCAATAACAGTTACCAAGAGAGCTTGCAAATGGCTCCCTTCGAGGCATTGTATGGGAGGCGCTGCAGAACTCCGTTGTTTTGGACTGAGGCCGGGGAGAGGCCTTTGTTGGGTCCTGATGCTCTAGAGGAAATGGAGGTTGCTGTGAAGCTCATTCGGGAAAAGCTTCGGTTAGCTCAGGAGAGATATGAGAAAAACGCCAACCGGCGTAGGTCTGATTTAGAATTTTCGGTAGAGGATTTGGTTTTCTTGAAGGTGTCTCCGATGGTTGGAGTGAAGAGGTTCGGCAAGAACCATAAGCTGGATCCGAGGTATGTGGGCCCATTCAGAATTTTGGAGCGTATTGGTGTGGCAGCATATAGGTTGGATCTACCCGCCAACTTCCCAGGCGTGCATAATGTCTTTCACGTGAGCCAGCTGCGGAAGTGTGTGCGGAGCAGTGGGCAAGCCTTGGATGTCGTGCCCCAGTTGGAGCCTAACCTCTCATATGTGGAGGTGCCGGTCCGCATCTTGGATACTCAGGACCGGGTGCTGCGGTCAAAGTCTATCCCGATGGTGAAGGTTTTTTGGAAGAATCAAGATTTGGAAAGCGCGACTTGGGAGCTAGAGACGGCTATGAGGGAGGCTTACCCTCGCCTGTTCTCCTGATTTGTTGGGTATGTTTCTTCCTAGTAACTATTATTTTGTTACTTCCCTCTTTAGTAGTAGTGTACGTAAAGTTTCGGGACGAAACTTTCTTTTATGGGGAGTGACTGTAACGCCCCCAAATTTTTCGGCAATTATTTGAGTCCTCGTTTGGCGTTACGTTGGCGCATTTCCGGCTCGTGCCGTTGTTAGAGTAACTCGTTAGGTGTTCTTAGAGGTTAAAGCCTGTTGTATGGTTTCCCCAGCTAGCCGGCGTCTGTTTTAGAGGCCCGACTGAGCCTTTTAGGGAATCCTTGTGCTTTGGCTTTGGGTGAGGTTAGCCCGAGTGTGTGGTCGCCGAAGGTTGTGCCCGACTTCGCTGAGGTTTTCGTAGCCCGAGTGTTTAGCTACGGTGCGGATTTGTTCGGAATCCGAGAGCGTTGGTTTTCGCGCCTTTTCGACGGTCGCTAGTTAGCGAGTCGTCAAATGTGCGAGCATATTTTCATGTTTGCGCATTTAGGGCATAGCGCGTGTTGTAGACATGCAAGGTTTTAATAAATTGCGTGTGCATGCCTGCGATCATGTGTTAGTGTGCATGTATAAATATATATATGTGTGTGTTAATGTGTATGTATAAATATATATATGTGTGTGTGGTGTGTATATATATAAATATAGGAATATAAATAAATGAGTATATATATATATATATATATATATAGATATATATATATATATATATATATATATCTCATTAGGTTATCTTTCCCCCCTAAACCCGACGCAGCAGCAACCGAGCGAGGCGCGACACCCTCGTGCGGAAGACGGGAGGCGGAAGCCCGGGGCTGCTCCGACCGCCGATTCACCGCCCAGATCTGCCTGAAATCGTGATTTGAGGCCGGATCCGTGCTCCTCCAGTCAAGATCTTCATTCCAAGGTAGCTATTTTGAGAGTTCCTCCCCGTTTTTTTTCGATCGGGCTGTGGATATGCAGTTTTTCCGAACCTTGATGGATGGATTTCCTTCCCTATATGCTGTCCAGGATTTTTCCTTGTATCGTCGCTTGCGGCCGGCGGTTGGGAAGAGAGTGCTTGGCCGATTGTTGTTCCTCAAAGACAAACCAAGGCAAGTGCATCCTTTGCCCTTGTCAAAGCTATTGCAATATAGTTTCCTTGATTTTGATTTCAGATCTACTCTCCTAATTATTATTTTTTTCTTCCCCTTGCTCACCCGAAATTTTTGGGGGCTAATCCTCGTTGCTTTAGGTCGCGGTTTCATGATTCGGGGTGTTAGATCTGATTTTGTACTAAATGAGTTACTAGTTTAAATGTTGGATTTTGGGGACCTTGAGTCGTGCCCGGATTCCGTTAGGGGGTTGTACCTTGGTTTTGTTCAAAATCTTTTGATTGCTAAAGTAGCGGTCGAATTAAATCAATAGGTTGTTGTTCATTCTTTTGTGTTGATCAGAACGTGTTCAATAATCGGCGTTAGAACGTGTCCAAAAGTTGGAGGTTATGGTTGCTTCAACTTGCTCGTTTATTCAATAATTTCGGTCGTGCTCACTTGCTAGAATCTTGTCTATTTCCATCTAACTTATAGCTTGTGGTTCCTTTTCTTGGGTGTGAACCAAGACCAGCTCGTTTCATTTTGAAGTTAATTGTTTATGTTAGCGACAAATTAATCATTATGTTGGTATCAAATTAATCGTGCGTGGATAGGTATCGAATTAATTAAGTATGTCTTCATATCAAATTAATTAGGCCTGTTACAATGTCTAACCTATTTCTTTTGTTATGGTGACCAACTAATGGTACATGTTTAATTGAGTGTCGTATCACTTGCATAATTACAGTATCGTTCTGCTTTCAATTTGTTTGTGTCAAACTACTTGCTTGGACAAACACGATGTTTAGACCGTTGGTATGAATATAAGGCTCTTAGGTGGGTTGCTCTAGAGTGTTTAGGGTTCAGTGTGACTTCTTGGTGGTTCATGGAATCACTAGTGAGGGCTTTCCCGAGTCACATAGTGCTGGAGTAGGATGTGATTTTGAGGTGGGTCGGACCGATGCCGCCACCCTTGTTTTACTTCTTGTCTTATTAAGACAATGTGAGCTGTTTGGTTGAGTTGGACCGATGCCACCACCACAGCACCTTGAGATGTTCAGGCCTGTTAGACGTGGTTGGACCGTTGCCACCAGTCTAGGCCCTTATTTCTGATTCTTGTCCATCTCCAGTACTAGGTGACTCTTCCTGCTCTAGCTTTATACTAGAATTTATTTATTTATTTTGCTAATCCTTCCTGCAGAGATTTGTGAGGCTTGACTTCACCCGTGCACTTGGTGCACCCCTTTTTACTTACTCATGACGAGTATTTTTCTGCACTCGTTTACTTTAGCTCTTACATGTTTCACTTCTCCCTTATGCTACTGTTTCTTTTCATATATTTATATACATTGCTTTGCTGAGGTGTTCTCTTCTTTGAATGCCTCAGGTTCAGGTTCATAGCCGACTGAACGGCTAGGGTTCTTCTGGAGTTTGCTAGTGCTATAGTTGCTGCTGAGTTTTCCTTTTCCTCACTCCTGGGAGGTAGTTTCATTAGACTTGTAGTATAGATATGCCTACTCACCAGTGGGTTCGTGTCAGTTGTTGGCGCCCACTGGTGGTTTCTCTTTTAGACGCTTTGTACTTTGCTTATACTGCTAGATTTCCTGTTTTGGAGTTTATTCAACTTGCTTCTGTGATGATTTATGCTAGGTTGCTAGTTACTTTAAAACCTATAAAAGAAAATAATTATTATATCAAAAACATAGAACGCATGTTTTCCCTTTTAAAAAAAAGCTTAATCACTATTTTCAAACCACGTAAAAAGGGTATTTCCTATATATAATATATAAATTAAATCTAGGGTCTTGCATAGCCTTAGGCGCCCCCCCTGGGGACGCTTAAGCATTCTCTTAGGGTGTTAAAAAATTAAATAAAGTATTTTCCGCTACGTATAAGTATAATTTTGAAGGGTGGACTAGTTGATCCACGGAGCCGAGGGATACGGCCTCAAAAATATAATTGATTTTCACATCATTAAAGCTTTTGAACTTTCTTAGTCTTAGTAGTTGGTGGTTGCCTGAGCGTCGACAGTTATCCCCTGTCCGACGTGACATCACAACACGTGTTTTCTTCTACTCTGATACTTCTTAAATTTCGTAGAAAATGCGGGTTGTGATAACCGCTGCTTGTTTGGCGGGGCCGTGCTGCGGGAATCCACCATGCCTTCAAAAAAATATCTGATGCCCAGCAGATTTCTGCTGTGGGGAGGCAGGGCATCCACTCCCCTAAACACAATCCTAAGATCTGTTTTTTGTTTGTCCTCTAGATGATCTGTTTTTTGCCCTCATTATAGTGAGATAAAGACTTGAGTGTTGTAGTTCTGAATATTGCATAACATGATGATAAATTAGTTTGTAGGCTGAAATTTTCATTTTTTTTTTAAAATACCACAATCATGAGTTAGGAAATGTAATATTCTGTTGTGGACGAAAAATGGATTGATCCAACTATATTTTCTCCATAGCTTTTGAGTTTTTGTTTGACCGCTCCGATGAGTTAGGACAAAAACATTACCGTCCTAAAATGTATGTTTGGCATAACAACAGTTATAACCGCTATCAAGGAAAAAAAAACTAGTTTAGAACTTAAAAGTGAATTAAGTTTCTTAGGTGTGGTCGGACATTCACGAACAACAGTTCATAACCATCAAGTTCACGGTCGCCTCCGCCGCGCCAAACCAAACGAAACCTCAGTCGTCATTCATGTTAGTGCCGCACCCCTTGGTTGCGGACGGGCGGGTCGCGCCTCCTGTCCTGATGCCAGAAATTTAATGTTTTGTTTATCATCGAATCAATCCTTTAAAATAATTTATGCAAGTGGAAGTCCGACTAGCTCCTGGCTTAGGTCAATTTGGTTTTACATGTGTTCAAAATTTTTTGAAGGTAAAGTAATTGTGATATTCCTGAATTTTATTGAGATAACAAATGAAGCTCTAACAACTTTTAAATGAACATTAAAATTGTAGAGAATAATTTTAATAAAAATAAATAAAATTTAATATCCAAATTATTTTTATCAAAAAATTAATTTTTATCACTTGGTTCGTGTGTGCATTTATAAAATTGAATGAATTTAATATTTTAATTTCTATCACTTAAAATTGAACTATTTTTTTTTTAATAAAAATTGTCCTAAATTAAGTAAAAATCTAAATATAAAGATTCAATTGTTCATTTAAATATTATATAAATTGTCTTATATAAATATTTGTGAGGCACTTCTATGAATCTCATTTGTGGCCTCTCTTCTTTTTTTTCCTTTAAAAATTATGTTTATTTATTTGATTTGTCGATCATAATTAAATAATATAATAATTAGAATAATTTATAAACTAACAGTCTAACTTAGATGTTGATAACTTTTTATTTTTCTTTTTTTATGCCTGATTAAATGAAAGAATATTATAATTTAAATTATTTTGAATTTTTGTATATAATATTACATTAAAAAATAGAAATAGTATTGCTATTATAAATGTTAAATCAAAGAATAATTTTTCTCTTTTAATATCTTCTTAGATAATAATACGATAATTTCACCACCCAATGTGCATATCAACTCTTTTAACACCGCCACATCATCCAAAGTTATTAAAAAAGTAATGATTATTTCAAGTTTAGTAAAAAATTATAGAAAAAAAAAGGGTTTTATATGCCTGAAATAAACCAAGGGGCCAATCGGTAATTATCATCGCGCGTGTATAGTGAATAGTGTGATGACCTTCTATTAGTCAAAGGTTTTATTTCCTGCATATGCGTCACCGGGAAAGCAGGAAAGAGGGCCACGTCAGCGTGCAGCAGAGGGTCCCACACGTCCACACCCGTTTGCTTGGCGGTGAGTCGTCGCTTCCCTCCCAGGCTCCCAGCTACATATCTTCTTCCCAGGCACCCTAAACGGCGAAAATTGAGAAGGGGAAGAATCCCCTCCCCCTTTTGATCTCGCAACTCCCAAAATCCTAAACCCTAGAACCATCCGAACTACACCATTGCGCGATCTTATTCTCGATTCTCTGCCAATTCCTGTCGGCATGTTCGGATCTGAAAAACCGATCGGTGGTGGGACGGACGGCGCGGTCTCGATCCGCGTACCGTACCGGCAGCTTAACGAGGCGGAGCTCGAGTTAGTCTGCCTCGATGACCAGATTGACGGCTGGGGCGCCGGCAGGACTCAGATGGCTCTTCCGCTGTCCCCTCCGTCTACGTCATCGCATTTCGATTCTCCGACGTCGCAACCCTTGGGGAACCAGAGAAGCAGCTTGAAGAGGTTGATTCTTGGCTCGATGGTCGGTGCTGGAGTTCAGTTCGGTTGGGCCCTTCAGCTGTCGCTCTTGACTCCGTACATTCAGGTGATGCTTTCGTGTTCCTTGTTTGTTTCATACTAATGGGAGGGGAAGTGAAGAGATTGTGTTTGATTTTTCCTGTCAGCATTCGTGACCAGAGCTCTTTGAATTTGATGTTATGTCGTCGATGCTTCAGTTGAAAAACCTGAATTAGTGTATTATAATGTAACGTTTGCTTTTGATTGATTGTATGGCATTTGTATCTTTAGCCATGAAGGAGAAGCTTGTTTTCTCGGGATCCTGGTAAGCTCACTAATCCGCCAGCTCCTTGTTGATCCACGCTCCTCTGCAACACTTCTAAGTCACCACACGCCGCCCTATGCCAACATACAGTGACGCACATTTCATTGTTAAGTACAGCCTTCTCACCCGATGACTGGTCAAACGAGTAGCAAACTAGTTATATATTTATTATGTTAATTGTGATTACTTATGCACCTGTCTGTAAATTATGAAGAGGCACTATAAATAAAACATCTTCCTCAGCCATAGGGTACAAAATAATCTGTAGTCACTATAACTTTATGGCCTCCCACCCGTGGTCACATGTTGGATCACTCAAGCAGGCACATGACCTCCCACTACAGTTTTATGAAGCTCGTTCGCCACAGATTCTGTCGGTATCTCTTTTCCATTCACCATTTCCAGTTTCACTACCAGTGCCAAATCCCCAAAACACTACCTCTCCCACCAAGATTACCTTGACCTCCGCGACCAAAGCACTTATTTTTGTTGCGAACAACCTTACTTACCTACTCCTTGCCATTGATGAGGAAAACATTACCCTGGCTGGCTTCGAAGCTCTTGAGCTCGACGATGACCCCACCAAGACTCTCTCTTGAGGATAAATTTGATTTTGATAAGCAAAGTATTGATACACATATGAGTCGACGTACATTTTCGGAAGATCGTCTCTTGACAAGGGGAGATCCTGATAGGTCGTATGGGAGCGTCTCCTTTATTATATTGTGGACTAGTGGTATTTTAGTAATGAGTGTTAGCTGTGTTATCAAGGAGCGCATGAGGCGCCGAGCACACCTCGTTGCGCCCCAACAAGGATTAGGCGGGCGATGTGCCTGAGGCGCACCTAGGCGCCCAATTCGCTGAATTCTGCTAATTGGGCGACCAATTTACTGAATTTCTGTGAACTGGGCGCCGACGCCAAATTCGCTGAATTTTAGCAAATTAGGCGTCTAATTCGCTGATGTTCCATGAATTGGGCGCCTATTCGCTGATATTCCATGAATTGAGCGCCCAATTCACTGATTTTATTTTCCCCCATTTTTATGCCTCATGTGCCTCAGGCGTGCGTCTATGCCTTGTGCCTAGGCTCCAGGGACCCTTTGCGCCTTGGTGCGTCTTGCGCCTTTCATAATATAGAGTGTTAGTGTCCCCTCCCTATATAAGGAGAGAATGTCCTAGAAGGGATCTTAGAATCTATACTTGAAATCTCTCCTTGGAGAGTGATGGAGATCGACGACTTTGGGCCATCAGATAGATGATCGAAGACCGTGATCACGGCCGGCTCGATTTTTCATATTTTTATGTATTTTCGTTTTTATTTTTCTGACATTTTAGAGTTAGGGTTATTTATTCGTCGGACGATCATAGCCATCGAATAATTTTAACCTAATTTATTCCCTCCTTTTATACACCTCAGTCGTCGCTTGAAGCTTTTCATCGAGGAATTAGGTTTTGTGAAGAAACCACTCGGTCTTTGGAGGTGCCGATGCCTCCCCCTCCCGATGTCCATGTTGGGAGCCTCCACCGCCGCAGTTATCCCCTCAAGCGCCGACGCTTGAGTCTAGACTCCACCGTCGCTGTTCTTGCCTATAGATACGTCTCCTGCCGCACCTGCCGTTGTTTTCTTGAACCGTTTTCGCTCCCCTGTTACACCCACCGCCCTCCCTTGCATCGTTGCTCCTGCTAGTCACCCACAATCTCCTTCCCTCTTCCATGAAGCCACCTTCAGCCCCCTCGACCTGATCTGCCTCCCGCTACCCCCCCCCCCCCCTCTGAACCTTTGTTTTCCTTCTCCTCCATCCTCCCCTGCTACAGCCACTGCCCTCCCTTGTATTCCTGCTGCCGCCAACCACCCTCAGCCGCCTTCCCTCTTCCGTGGAGCCACCATCAGCCCTCCTACCCGATCTACCCTTCATTACCCGGATCCCCTCTTCTACAGCCCTGATTCCGCTCCCCACAGTCAGATCCAGTCCAACCAGCCCTTTTTTCCCTTCCGGACAGCCACCACCCCCACTAACAACCATCACTTGGTTAGCTTTTACGTTCTAGTGTTCACTTTTTCGCATTGTATGGATAACTTGTAATATTAGTAATTCTTGGCTTGGATTAATTTTATTTCTGTATCTTTTTATTGACGTTCAAGAATTATTTGTTTCGCATTTCAATTTCAGCGCGCACTTAATTATCAATTGAAATTGTTGTCTGCTTACTTCATTGCAATATTTGTAATTAATTGTGACGCTTGCACGAGTTTTTAAAATTAATTTGTTTAATTAATTGTGCGTCAGAATATACTTGCATGATTGAGTCATCGCATGTGCATCACGTTAGGGTTATCCTTCGTCGGTTCATTGGATTGTGTGCTTGTATTCATTTGTATCTTCGTTTTAGGGTTCGTCGTTGGCCAATTGCATTCATCGCATGTTCATGTGTGTTGCATTCAGGGTTTGGGCATCATAAGTTCACAACCTATTGATTTGTCATGTGTCAGTTTGGTATCAGAGCCCAGGGTTTGGGCTTTAGTTTAATACGTAGTTGTAGAGTCTATAGGTTCCTTCATGGCTACGTATCACCGTTATTTCTCTCCTCTATTTGGGGATCCCGAATCCATTTACACCTGCTCTCTTAGAGTCCCTTCAGGGAGATCCTCCTGTTATTATGATGATTACTCTCAATCGCAACACATCACTTACAGAGATCGTGTTGATCCATCGACGCAATCCCACTATGATAGAGACGATCGATATGAAAATTATTGCCGTCCATATCCTAGCACGCATGTGGATCGTGTTGATCTTTTAACACGACTCGATTGTCGTAGGGATGAATATTATGAGGATCGCCGTTTTGAGAGAGATCTCGAGTGTCATTTTTGTACTGTAGCCCCTTCTTTTGACGGCTCATCGAGTCCCGAGTTCTTTAGTTATTGGCTCGTGGACATGAAATATTATCTCAATCATTTTGAATTATTCGGCGAGCGTCTCATAAAATTTGTGAGACTTAGATTGCTAGATCATGCGATGACATATTGGCTTAACATTGAGAGGACCCGTGAGCGAGAACGTCTTCATCGCATCACTAGTTGGGTGGAGATGAATCATATTTTATGTCAGCGGTATTTACAGGCTTGCTATCAGAGTCGGCTACTCGAGCAATTTTTCTCTCTTCATCAAAGATCCATGTTTGTCACTGAGTATTGAGATTATTTTGATGTGTTAGGAGTGATGAGTTATATCCAAGAGGAGCCAACTATGACCGCTTCCTGATTTTCGGTCTAGGATTTGATCTGAGATACGTACTTAAATTGACCTATCACTACTCCGAGTCTCTCGAGCAGACATTCTATCTCGTACTTCATTACGAGCAGTCCTTGAGATCCACTAGAGGTAATTGAGTGGATGACCACCTTGACCTCACCAGCATGAGTGCCTTCCATTTTGAGGCTACCACTTCGGCCGCTCTTGGGCCATTAAACACGATAAAATGGTGCTTGCGACTGATTTATCTCACCCCAGTGAGGTACTAAGTTCGATGAGTGATCCATCCTTTGATTTTGAGTCATCCCCTATGACCCATACTGAGAACGAGCCAGAGCGACGTAGCACCTATCATGATGTGTTCCTTCCCCACCCCTCCTCCTATCATTGACTCACCCTTGCATGCATGTTCACTTGAGCCTCCCTATGTTGTCGTGGCGAGTAATATCTCTAGTGAGAGTCGAGAGCATGGTGTTGACTTTATAATAGCTGTCTCTTCCCATCTCGAGGACGTGGACACTATTATTATCGATGACATATATCTCAACGATCATCATGCTATGAATAAACTCTTTGATGAGCCCCCATTGTGACATTTAGAGAGCCACTTGAGAAGTTCTTTCTTTTAAGAGACGTGCAACCGACCCCGGTGCTACTTCCTTATGGCCTTGTCTCACATGTCCTTTTACGTCATCACGTTCACGATGAATTTACATATGTACCACAAGGTGAACCCCCATGATTTACATCCTTATGCCTCTATCTTCGATACTCCTTCGGGAGATTCCTTCCATACAAAAATTTTCTATCGACCACCCGGTGGGCTCCCTAATGATTGATGCCTCTTGAGAGATGTTTGTCATTCCACGATATTATATCTCACCACTAATGTCTCTGTTGGGTATCTGGATGTTCACCGTACATTCGACGATTGTTTCTACACCCCACCAAAGGAATCACCAGATAAACCTCCCATTTTTAGGAACTTCCACTGCCACATAAATTCTGCATATAGTAAGTTTGCTGAGTTTGCTATTTTGCATTTGCATCTGTTGCATGGTTTGCATGTCATATTCTGACGTAAAGTTGTATTAAATAATTGTCATTTTAAAACATGTGTTGGTAATCACATGAGAACACAAATATTCAATGAAGATGATTGGGTAATGATTTGTATATTATTTGAGAGGTTCCCATTGAGGAAAGCTATGAATTTAAATGTTAGGCGAATAGGTCCATACACTGTTAGGAGGGAGTCAGAGTCAAATTTTTCGAGCATAATATTACTAGGAATACGGGTGTTCATTCAGTTCTCAATGTTGAGGATTTGACTTTAGATGTGGAGCCATCTAGTCTTGGGCCTTTAGTCTTCCCTTCTAGCTTCAATTTTCACCATCACTTTAGCCTCTCTTATACCCCAGCCTCCACTATTGCTCTACCAACTACCATTATATCCCTACCCTTCACGCTTGTTGCCACTTGCTTACCACATGGGATCCATACCTACAGTGGTATGATGACCTTCTGCAGAGACACTTCCTACTTGGAGCAACATATAGTCTTACCTGGCTTGCCTTGGGAGCATATGGTCTCCTCCATTCACCGGAGATGAATGTTTCTGAACCGCGGAGATTGATGAAGATCGACGACTTTGGGCCATCAGACAAACGATCAGAGACCGTGATCGCGACCGACTTGATTTTTTATATTTTTATGTATTTTATTTTTATTTTTCTGACTTGTATTTTGAGAGTTATGTTGATTTATTCGTCAGATAATCTTTGTTGTCAAATAATTTTAACCTAATCCGTTCCCCACCCCCTTTATACTCCTCAACCGTCGCTTGAAGCTTTTCATCGAGGAATTAGGTTTTGTGAAGAAACCGCTCGATCTTTGGAGGTGTCGACGTCTCCCCCTGCCAATGCAGGGAGCCTCCACTTCCGCAGTCGTCCCCTCAGGTGACGACGCCTGAGTCTTGACCCACCACCACCATTGTTCTTGCCGACAAATACGTCTCCTGTTGCAGCTATTGTTGTTTTCTTGCACCGCCGCCGCTCCCCTACTACAGTTGCCACCCTCCCTTGCATCCTTTCCGCCGCCAGTCACCCACAACCTCCTTCCCTCTTCCGTGGGGACACCTTTAGCCCCCCTTGACCCGATCTGCCTCATGCTACCGCCCCCTCTGAACCTTTATTTTCCTGCACCGCCAACCCTCCCCTGCTACAGCCACTGCCCTCCCTTGCATCCCTATTGCCGCCAGCCACCCGCAACCGCCTTTCCTCTTTTGTGGAGTTACCATCTGCCCAATTTCTACTCGATCTACCCCTCACAGCCCGGATCCGCTTCCAAACATTAGGATCCACTCCTCCGCAGCCCCGATCCCGCTCCCCACAGTCAGATCCAGTCCAATCAGCCCTTGTTTCCCTTTCAGACAACCGCCACCTCCATCAGCATCCATCACTTCGTAAGCTTTTACGTTCTTGTGTTCATTTCTTCACATTGTATGGATAACTTGTATTATTAGTAATGTTTGGCTTAAATTAATTTGATTTCTGTATCTCTTTATTGACGTGCAAGAATTATTCACTTCACATTTCTATTTCAGCGCATTCACAATTATCTTGTAATTTTTGTCTTCTTACCTTCATTGCAATATTTGTAATTAATTGTGACGCTTGCATGAGCTTTTAAAATTAATTTGTTTAATTAATTGTGTCGGAATATACAAGCATGATTGAGTCATCACATATGCATTGTGTTACGGTTATCCTTCGTTAGTCCATTGGATTGTGTGCTTGTATTCATTTGTATCTTCGTTTTATTGTTCATCGTCGGCCAATTTCATTCATCGCATGCTCACGTGTGTTGCATTTAGGGTTAGGGAATCATAAGTTCACAACCTATAGATTCGTGTTGCAAGGATATCAAGATTATAGGTGTTTGCTTCGATCCGTCTTATGATTATATAAGGATCCATTCGTTTAACACTCAAGCTTTTAGTAAACCTCGCACGGAGGCTCACAACGCAGATTCTCATCATCACTTGCTCGCCTTCATGAACTACCTGCACTTGTCAATGAACATCCGCATGTGATTTACAAAATTTATTATCAATATGGATTATTCGTCGGACCGACTCATGGCATGCATGCAAACAATGAACAGACAATACAACAGACTCATGCAAGTGACGAAGAAACGAATCAACAGACCCATGCAAATGAAACATGACAGATGCTACATGCCTGCTACGGTAAAGTCTAATAATGGTCGGGACGTCTCTAAAATATGGTGGCCTATCAGGAGGCTCTCTCGGTGGAGTCACTTGAGTGTAGAAAAACTCATCACGTGTGTGACGAGTGTTTAGATGACTGCGTGAGACACGTATACTCAAGTACGAGCTCGTAGCCAGCCAAATGCAAATCAAATAGTATAATACTACAAACGTTCACAAAGTAGAGGGCTGAACCGAGGCACTAAAGATTTGGAGGGCCGGATGTGTAGATCGGCGATCAGAGATGAAACCGGTGGCGAGGCGACGATGACGGTGGCTGCCCTCGGCAGAAAACGGTGCGAACGGACAATAAAAAGGTGGATCCGGCCACGAATAAGTAGATCCGGGCCGGGGGTGGGTAGATCCGCTATTTAGGATCGGATCCGGGCAAAAATGGAAAGTTTGTGCGGTGGAAATAACGGATCGGGTGGCTATAATCCTAGATCTGAACTGATCTAGAATTTTAGGGTTATTGAGATAGTGGATCCAAGGAGGAAATTTAAAAGGAGTGGCCGGCTAAGGTTGGGGATTGTTCCGGTCGGTTGGGGGGGAAGAGGGGTGGTCGGCTGGCTGGAAGGGGTTGTGGGGTGGTCGGTTTGGAGGTGGGGAAGAGGGGTTGCGGGCTGGGGGTTGGAGGAGGACGGCGGTGGGCTGCTTGAGAACGGCGGCGGAAGAACAGGTCCCGGGCGGGCGGCTTGCTGGAACTGCAGGTCGGTGGCTTGGAGGAGGGGTTTTGGAAGGTGCCCGGTGGCTGGAAGTGAAGTTTGAGGGCTAGAAAACGAAGGTGGGGGTAGAGATTACCTTGTGGAGGAGTTTGGCGGCATAGGTGTCGTCACCTAGGGTTCCACGGCATCGGCACCGGGGAGGGATCGCTGGAATCCGGGAATACTTCTTCTCCAAATTCTGCAATGTCTTAGATCAGCCCCTAAGAGGTCTATTTATAATAAAGAGAAGATTAGGCATCCCCCATCAACGGCTATGATTGGCTGGAGGTGAGGCTACCCAAATACAATAAAATAAATGCAAACATAGTGAAATAATATATCAAATCGATTCGCAACGCAAATCCGAACACATGTGCAGAGTTCAATCGTCGACCCGCGCACGTCATATATGGAAAGTCACCAATCAGCCCCGAACGGGCCCAAACTCGTCCTCCACTGCAAGTTCTCATCTCTGCTCTGCATCACATGTGTTCATTGCATAGTAAATGTAAATGATTAAATTGTAGATGCCCCCCGACCTATAAAATATGCCTCCATCTGCTCTCTAATCCCCCACTCGGTAGTCCATACCCCACCTACCCCTTTGAACTCTGCCTACGGCATAGCCTTCAACAACCCTGTTTAGCCACCTACAACAACCATCCACTCTGAAGATGACCACCATCCAACAACTTTTATCTCCTCGGATTGCTTCCTTTACTCTTACAATCACTGGATTTCCAATCCTATGCTGACGGCTCCTTAGTTAGATCCGCATTTATTTTCATATCTTTTACATTTGTACAGATACACTTTTATTGATAATATGATCAAAACTTAATTAATTTGACTCTTTCATTTCTTGTAAGTGCGTGTTCTCATTGCCCCTCACTAATTTTTAGCACGATCAATTAATTGTATTGTTACTTCTTAACCTAACTAGAGCTGTGATTAATTTTGATGCAATGTGTGAGATTTAAAATGACCTTTTTAATTAACTGTGTTCGAAATAATTGCGTGATTGGAGAGTTGCATTCATATTGGGGTTAGAGCTTGTGTCGTGAAGTTCCTACTCATTGTTTGCCTGTCTGTATGTCTGCATCGACATTATCATCTTAAGGTTAGTCGTGGCTCCATTTGTATCTGTTTGGGATTGTCTGTATTACATTTATGGTTATGGCATCATGAGTCTGTCAACTGTGGGTTCGTTCCACGTCACCTTCACATCTCGTCCTAGCTCGCCCACAACTTGACAAATTCTTTCGCTGCTTCACTAATCCTCCGTATCACCAATACCATTGTCTTACTCACAAACTGCAACCCTTACATCCCATAGTCACTAGCCTCTTCTCTGAGCTCCAACCACACATTATTTGCCATACAACCCAACTCCAACCCATTAATGCTTGCCCATATTGATAACACGACTTCCAAAAACATCAGCTCATAAAAAATGCACCGTAAAAAAAACAAGTCTCGCTTATGCTATCCGTAATGTCATGCACCACGCACCCACCTTTTATCCTGGCTAATTTGTGCATAAAAATAGTACTTTGCTCTTTTTGAACTATGGCACTTCTATTTCTCCAAACTCGATTTATGTTCAAACTCCCACCGAATTTGCATACACCTAAATCACATTATCAAATTACAAGCTGCCATAGACGAAACCTCACCCATTTATGTGCCACATTGCTCGTGTTTTTTGACATTCTCGTTTATTGCCCTTCCTTATCCACCCATTGGAGCATCTCGCCCAGGTCCTTTCAATCCTTGTTACTAACTTTTTCCACGTCGAAGCCTCCCAATGTTTATTCACATTGCATTAACTGGAATGCCTAGACTAGAACATTTTCTTATATGACATCCAGTTAGATTCCTCCAAAGTCTCCATCACAAAGTGTCCCTCCTTACTTGTGTTCTTTTTACGCACCCATCCGACCAGGCATCCTCATATGGGCCACATGAGCACATATGAGAGACGCCTTGAATGTTCATATGTAGAGTTCTATATTTTCCAATTAGTATTAATTAACTGGTTAATTAATATTGGTTAGATTAATTATATTAATTAAATATTTTGCATCTCCGTATTTAACGTCTTGTCCTCATCATTATAAAGGGGAGGGTTAGGAGTGTTAGAGATCTTTGAAGTCCTAGGCTCTGTTTGGGACAGCTCTGGCGGATTGAAAAGTTGCTGTCCGGATAGAGCTGTTTTAAAATAGATCTCTGGGGAGCAGTTTTAAAAAGCTGCAGAGTGTTTGGGTGTTCTGTGCAGAAGTGCGTTTTGAAGATCGATTTTCTATTTTTATCTGTTTGGAGAAACAACTTTCGGAAGCTGTTTTTTAAAAAACTAAAATATATAAATATATAAAAATATCTGATAACATGAGTCTTTTACATAGTTCTAGAAAATAGAAAAAAAGTCTTCCAACATCCGACGACTGTTTTCAATCCTTCCGATCACCTGTTCGAAAATAAATTGATATGAATCAAACTTTTGATAATTTAAATCTTTTACATTTTTAATAAAAGATATATCGAATTTTTACCTCCGCGCACTGTTGGAAGACTTTACATTTTTAATAAAAGACATATGTTCTGCTCCAGCAGCATCACTCATATCGCCTTCAATATCATCCTCTGTCGTAGGGTCTTCATCTTCTGAGGGAACGAAAGAAGACTCATCAGCATCACAAGCATTAAACTCAGTGTCCCAGCGAGACGGATGTCTCTGAATGAAGTTATGTAAGACCATTGTCGCTAGCACTATGGAACGCTGTTTTTTGAAGTTGTACTGTGGCATTTTGCTCAAAATGTGCCACTTTTTTCCACACTTCAAACGTTCGCTCGATCACACTGCGAAGAGATGAATGCGCGTTATTGAAATGTTCTTGCCTTCCTTGTACTAAGATATACAATGTAATCTTTAGGATTTCTCTTGAGGACGTCCGCTGTGATCCTTGAATTTCATGATCTGCTTTCAGTTTATGAAGTAAATCTATGAAAATGCGTTTCAACATCCTAAATGCATCATGAATCCTATCTGGATGTCCTTCTAGTAACTTTTTGATCCATTTCGCCCATGTTTGGGTAGATGTCATGCATGGACGTGTGTCTCGAACATGATAATTCATCCTCTCGATCGATGACATAACTACACTGCAATACTCTATATATTGTCTCCGCTCCGGCGAAAGACTTGTTGAATCCCAAGAATCTTCAGGGGAGGAATCATGATCTTCCATTATAGTAGCTGCAATTAAAGCATCACAGAACATTTATCATAATCTATATAAAGATAATAACACAACAATTATTACAGTTTCGAGACAGAAACATCACGCGGTACAATATCAAAAAAGCAAATAGAAACATTATTGTGTTCTTCATGCAAAACACATAAGGAAATATAGATCGTAGCTAAGCCCGTGTCACTGAGCCCTCTTCTCGTACGCCTTCATAATCCACCAAATTCGCATATCTTCTGGAATACTCATGAAGATCTCCCTAGTGGTCTTGTCCCTGATGTGCTCGAGAGCAAAGTAATATAGATCCAGGTTTGCCCGTAGCTCTGGGCTACTGGAAATCAACTCTACCACCTCTTTGACTGTGACAACTGGTGGTGGCTTCACAGCTAGAGTGGATTGATGTAAATCTGACATCAACGAAAATGTCATTCCTTTGTTCTTCCCGATCTTTCTTCTTTTACTTGCCGAGGAAGACGCATTCCCAGGAGGTGTTGAAACACCTCCTATATCTTCAGGATCACCTTGATTGTTTTCCATGTTATCTGCTACATCATCATCTTCTAATTGGATCCTCCCCACATCTGGTGGCAAACTCCCAATTGAAGGAGCCCATGAGTCCTCTCCAGTTGCGACAACCTGACTGAACATAGTGTTCAGTTTCTCCTCCAACTCAGGTGCAATACCTCCGTATCGAAATTTTTTCGCCGCTGGAACAACCTGTTGAAATGAATAAATCAATATTAAAATCTGTCAAAAATAAAAACTAATTTTATGAAATCAAACATGAATTTGTTCTGACCTTAATCTTTTCTGCCCAACATTCTTCTGATGCAGCAATAGTTCTTTTCTCTGGATCCTAACTCAAACCAGTCTCGTCATGTTTCAGCTCCTTCCATAACTTCCAATCATTCTTCAAATGATCTCATTTATTTTTCATTTGCAATCGATCGTAGCTTTTCCCGGTTCGTTCTTTAAACCCCGCAATCAAATTTTTCCACCCTTCTTTGCTAAAGTGGGTGGTGGGACGATTCCCCAAACCAATCTCTTTTATGCAGAGATCACAAAATAACACCCAATAACCAAATTACGTGGAGAACGCCAACACGGTGCTTCTAGGAGTTTTTCACCTACACGGTCCTTCCAGGCAATCTCCAGAAAGAGCAACCAAAAACTTATGTCGCATATGCAGGAAGAAGAAACGTTGATAGGGACGGGAGGGGAAGGTTGAAGAATTACCGGAGTTTCGTGGACGTCGAAGGCTAAAAAACTAGGAACTGAAGCCCAGATTGAGATTGGGAGGGTGAAAACTGTAGTCCCAACAGATCTTCAGAAATGTTGGACGCCCTATTCCTGCACAATGAAATCAGAAGGAAATGAAACCAAGGTCTTGAATGGCTGGGGACAGGGAAAAGGAGAAATGCAGGGCTAGACAAATGAATGAAGGAGGAAGAGCATCTTGCTTACGGGGTAATCGATCGGGCTCCAGATGGAAAAATAAGCAGAGGCAGGGAGGGTTTAGAGTATTGTCGTGGAGAAGGACGACGACGGGAAAGCGAAGCCCTAAATTCGTCGGGCCGATGGAAGCTAGGGCTGGAGAAGACGACCAATGCTAGGGCTCCTTTTCCTCGATCTTTGCTGTCGTTGATGCTAGGGCTGGAGAAGACGGCCGATCGGGAAGAATCTCTCCTGTCGCGGATGTCGCCTGTGTTCGGGAGAAGGAGAAGAAAGAGCGGCGGGATCGGGGAGAAGGAAGGGACGCGGGATCGGGAAGAAAACCGCAGGGGGGGGGGAAATATCATCCGCGATTTTTTAGAGCGCTGAACGCAGGGGGGAGGAGCTTCCGGAAAAGAGCTCTGGGAGCGGCTCTTCGAACAACGATTTCATTAAAGAGCTGTCCCAAACAGACTCAATAACAGCTCTGGCAGCTGGGAAAGAGCTTCTCCATCCGCCAGAGCTGTCCCAAACAGACCCCTTGTCTTTTGTGCTCTCTTTGGTGAGAGGAGTGCTTTGGTGGACCCAACCTCCGACTACATGGCGGGAGCGTGTCTGCCGAGTTGTATCAAGCACTTTCATGCAATGTAAGTTATTATTTGTGTTCTTAGTTTTTGATACGTCGTAGTGAGTACGTATCAATTGGTTTGATCCGCCGTTCTAGCCGTGGTCTTCGTTGTTGGATTGTCCCGCTCACCGCTCTTTCAATCGTCGACGACAGACTTGCCCTCCCTCCACTACATGACTACCACCATGACCTCGTTGCATGAGCACTTCTATCAGTGGATTGTTATGCTCGCTGACGCCATCACACGATGCAACTTATTCAATCCAATTTTGTTGGTCTAGGCGTGCCACCAACCTCATCGAAGGCACCCTGCCGCTGACACCATGCGAACTCGACCATCGTGCAACACCTCTACCTCTAGGTGTTCACCGGCCCACCCACATACCCGGGCGAACAACTCGCCACCCACGATGGATCCTTTTTCTCTGTTGGTGTGTAGACCTTCGCAATGGGATCCTTCGTTGTTGTTGTCGATGGTAATCACTGTCTGCCATTTTACCACGGTTACAGCTAGTCCCTCATCCCCACGCCTTCATCCCAGTCGTCGAACCGCCCTCCATCCGCCATCATCCAATGCCCAAGTAGCCGTCGACATCTTTCACGCCCTCTTGCATGTCGTCCCCCTCACCCAGTCAATTCCCTCTTCTGCCCGCTCCACTGCTCAACTTCACCTCTCCCACACGTGCTCCTCCGGATTTAGCCCAGATGTTGAAAGGCGGAATAGGCGTAGTCCGTCCATTCGTGGATCCCCTCTAGTCCCGCACAACGCTCAATCGCCTATTTTTGCCACAACAACCGTTTCAATGTCCTTTTACGTTGTTTCTGCCGGTACCGCACCTCCCTGCCGTCGTCCTGGCTCTGTCCCCTTGGCCACGCCGGGCTTTCTCCCCTCTTCGGTTCCTTCCCAACATCATTCCCCACGACTCCCCATTTTTCACAGTTGTGCTCGCCTTGGATGTTTACGCTTCTTGGTGTCTCCCTTCCCTCACCAGCTCTGATGCTTTCAGCAGGAATACTGCAACAACATTTTCATTTTCCTTTCCTGCAACTTTGTCCCCTTGAGTTGCCCACGCCCCTTGCCACTAGTCCTGTTAACTATTACTCTGACACTCCCTATATTTTGTTTGCACTATGGACCCCACTAAGAGCCCATCTCCTGCTCATTTTCTCATCTCCCACACGCCCTTTTTGCCTTTCCCAGCAGGCCCCTTTCACCCAAACCTCAATCTCTCACCTACAAATGATTATTTTTAATGACATCAACCTTTTCATTTCCCCGCATTTTCCCCTCACACATCACCTTACGCCTAGCCGACCCCACTATAGTGGGATAAATGCTTGAATGTTGTTGTATATCACCTTACGCCTCTCCACCTTGTTAACCCCACCCTGTCTGCCACTTTTATTTCTCCCTGCACACTCTCAATGCCACCAATTTTTACCATTAACCCATGTTACTAAATACTTCCTCCATATCTCTTTTCACGTTTTATGAATATCCCCATTTATATTACTTCTCGCACCCGCGGCCACCGACTCCCCTCCAAATGCTACCTGGCACCGAATGTCTTCAAGATCCTAAATAATATTTCAAGCTCGGCCTCAGGGACAAGGTCGATTTTTAAGGGCGAAATATTGTTACGCACCCGTCCAAGCAGACATTCTCGTATGAGTCACATAAGCGCATATGGGAGCCTCCTTGAATGTTCATATGTAGAGTTATATATTTTTAATTAGTATTACTTGACTGGTTAATATTAATTAACTATTATTTATTAAAAATGATTAATTAAATATATTAATTAAAATACTTTGTATTTTCGTATTAAGCGGTCTCCCTTATCTACATAAGGGTGAGGGGTAGGAGTATTAGGGATCTTTGGAGTCTTAGGCTCTGTTTGGCGCGGTGGGGACGACTGAAGAAGCAGTGGTGGGATAATCAGCTGTTTTGCAGAGTGATAGCAGAATCTGTAAAACTATTTGGATGAACAGCGTTTGCAGTGCTGTTTCAAACGAAATATCCGTGTAATCCCATCTAGAGTAATCCTATCCAACAAACATTAGCAAAAATATGTAGCCTATACCCTTCAAGCTCCTAAATCAAAATGCAAATTGAATCATATACCCTTCCAACTGTAGATCTGCATAAAAAACATCCAGAAATTGCGATTCCGGAAAACCTAATGTCTTTTTTACTGGTTTTCTAAGGTTCAGGAAGAAAGGGGAGGGAGTAGGAGGAAGAAGAGTTGGAGGGGGAAGTGGCGCGCCATGGATTACAGTCTGCGGGTATGGAGCTAGGAGAAGGGGGGTAGGAGTATTAGGGATCTTTGGAGTCTTAGGCTCTGTTTGGCGCGGTGGGGACGACTGGAGAAGCAGTGGTGGGATAATCAGCTGTTTTGCAGAGTGATAGCAGAATCTGTGAAACTATTTGGATGAACAGCGTTTGCAGTGCTGTTTCAAACGAAATATCCGTGTAATCCCATCTAGAGTAATCCTATCCAACAAACATTAGCAAAAATATGTAGCCTATACCCTTCAAGCTCCTAAACCAAAATGCAGATTGAATCATATACCCTTCCAACTGTAGATCTGCATAAAAAACATCCAGAAATTGCGATTCCGGAAAACCTAATGTCTTTTTTACTGGTTTTCTCAGGTTCAGGAAGAAAGGGGAGGGAGTAGGAGGAAGAAGAGTTGGAGGGGGAAGTGGCGCGCCATGGATTACAGTCTGCGGGTATGGATCTAGGAGAAGTCTAGCCGGAGGAATAGCTGGTGAGTGGTGGCAAAGAGAGAACAGAGAGAGAGGGGAACTGGCATTTACTCGATGAGAGGGCTCGCCGGATCGTCGGCAAAGAGAGAAAGCTTGGTGTGGGCTCTTCGTGAGGGTTTTCCGGTGTGATGCGTCGCGGAAGGCGAACGAAGTTCGGCGCCTCCGTGAATCGCAGCTCCGCGATTTGGTGTCGTGAAAAATTTTCACGACTCCAAATCGTTGATTTTTCGCAACCTGAAGGCGGTGGCGGTTCTTGCTGGAGGCAACAGAAAACTTGTTTGGCGGAGCTGTTGGAAAAACCGTTGCGTGCTGCTCATAAAACACTGCGTCAAGCAAAGCCTTAGTCTTTTAGGCTCTCTTTGGAGTCTTAGTCTTTTGGGCTCTCTTTAGAAAGAGGAGCGCTTCGGAGGGCCCAACTTCTTGGTACTTGGCTGAAACTTGTCTCTTGACTTATGCAATACAAGTTATTGCTGGTGTTCCTAGTTCTTGATACAACGTAGTGAGTACGTATCAATTCTATAACAACAAAGCCTCTTTGAACATGCAAGTTAGCTCCACCCATGCGAAAGTAATGTACACCATTGTCAAAGTTATCCGCAAAAGGTACACCATTGTAAAAAGTAGCGAACTTGCAAGAACAAACGGATAGAGTTTTGAATAATTGAAGTTTTATTATCCAAAAACGATGTCATTTACAAAGGTATGACCTCCATTTTATAGAATGGAGGGGATATGAGAGAGTACAAATAAACAATGTGGGACTAAATATTTACAGTACTGAGCGGCTAGAAATAAAGGAGACCGCATAGGCCGCGCGGTTAGACAAATGAGTTAACCGTCCGGCAACTCCATCAGGATAGAACAGGCCGCAATGGGAGACCGCTAGACCGTCCGGTCTCCAGACTTCTGAGGAGACCGCCAGACCGCTCGGTCAACAAACCGCTGGACAACACCGCAAGGCCGCCCGGTCTAATACTTCAACACTCCCCCTCAAGCTGGAGCATGTATATCAATCATGCCCAGCTTGTCACAAATATCGAAGAAGGAAGTAGAGACCGGCTTTGTGAAGATATCTGTCAATTCCTTGTCAGAGGTGACAAACGGTGTACAGATCTGTTTCTTCAAAATCTCTTCCCGAATGAAGTGGCAGTCAACCTCTATATGCTTTGTTCTTTCATGGAAGACTGGATTTTTGGATATGTATATGGCGGCTTTGTTGTCACAGAACATAGGAAGAGGATAGTCATAGACCTCCCCTAGGTCAAGCATGAGAGCCCGCAACCACTTTAACTCACACGTGGTTGACGCCATACTCCGGTATTCGGCTTCTGCACTGGATCTGGAGACAACGGACTGTTTCTTGCTCTTCCAACTCACAAGATTTCCTCCAACAAAGGTACAAAAACCTGATGTGGATTTACGATCCCCTTTGTCATCCGCGTAACTAGAATCTGAGTAGGCCTCAACCCTCAGATGATCATTCTTCTGAAAGATAAGCCCTTTGCCTGGTGCTGCTTTGATATACTCTAAAATCTTCAGGGCAGACTGAAGGTGGCACTCCCTGGGAGCTTGCATAAACTGACTGACCTTGCCTACAGCATAGGTGATGTCGGGTCTAGTCACCGTGAGATAGATGAGTTTGTCTACCAAACGTCTGTACCTGGTGATATCAGATAGAGGAGGTGAGTCATCCGTCCACGTTTTGTCTTCACCAATAGCCATGAGAAACCAAGCCGGTTTGGCATCTGTCAATCCTGCTTCTTGTAGAAGATCAAGGGCATACTTCCGTTGGGAAAGGACCAACGAGTCAAGTTTCCGAGAGATTTCTATCCCCAAGAAGTATTTCGGGGAGCCCATATCCTTCGTGACCAAGTGTTGACGGAGGTGCTTCTTCGTCAAGTCCACCCCATCTCGATCATCACCAGTAAGAAGAATATCATCCACATATACTGTCAAAACCACCAGTCTCGAGGCCGTTTTGCGAATGAATAAGGAGTGATCGGCCGAACTCCTTATAAAGCCAATGGTAGCCATAATACCACTAATTTGTCGAACCACGCCCGAGGGCTCTGCTTTAGGCCATAAATGGTCTTCTTCAAATGGCATACGCGTGTCTCCCTCTGAGCAACATACCCAGGAGGTTGCTCCATGTAAACGTCCTCCTGAAGATCGCCATAGAGAAAAGCATTCTTCACATCAAGCTGGGAAATAG
The DNA here is from genome assembly GCA_039583875.1 of Platanthera guangdongensis. Taxonomy (NCBI): domain Eukaryota; kingdom Viridiplantae; phylum Streptophyta; class Magnoliopsida; order Asparagales; family Orchidaceae; genus Platanthera; species Platanthera guangdongensis. The sequence continues at coordinate 306,863,129 of CM077153.1, read as the reverse complement.
CCCAATCCCGGTTAACGGCCACAGAGAGAAGAACCCGGATGGTGCTGAGGCGAGCAACCAGAGAAAAAGTGTCAAAGTAATCAATGTCATAAGTCTGAGTGAAGCCTTTGGCCACCAGCCGGGCCTTGTAGCGATCCACAGTGCCGTCGGGCCGAAATTTCACAACGAATACCCAGCGACAGCCAACTACATCAGTGCCCACGGGAGGAGGAACAAGGATCCAGGTACCCCGTTCAGTAAGAGTAGTCATCTCTTCATCCATGACAGACTTCCAATGAGGGATAGTAAGAGCCTCCTGGTAGGTGCGGGGAGTAGAAGTAGCGGAGATAGCCAAGACAAAACACCTGCGAGAAGGAGAAAGCATATCATAGGAAACAACTGCCGCAAGCGGGTGTTGAGTACACGCCCGCATCCCTTTGCGAAGAGCAATGAGAAGATCCAGGTCGACGGGTGCGTCAGCGACCGGAGCGTCCGTGGCGGAGAAGGCTGGACCGGGACTAGAGAGAGACGACGGCGGAGAGGAGGGAGGAGGGGTGGGTGGGGAGACAGACAGGGAAGGAGACGGTGGAGGAGGAGACGGAGGTGGGGAGACGTCGAGAGGCATGGAGGGAACGGAGAGATCAGAATGAAGAGAGGAGGTAGGAGAGAAGTAGGAAGCAGTCCCGAAAAAAGTGACATCCGCGGAGACAAATTGCTTGCGGAGAAGGAGGTCAAAACAACAATAGTCTTTCTGAGTGGTAGAGTACCCCAGAAAGACACACTTGGTGGAACAGGGGGAAAGCTTGTCACGGGTAGCGGAGGGAGCATGAACAAAAGCCGTACAGCCAAAGACACGGAGAGGGAGAGGAAAAGGTTCTTTGTGGGGGTAGAGAATGGAGAAGGGGGTCTGGCCGTGGAGAACTGTGGAGGGAAGGCGATTGATGAGATAGCAGGCGAGGAGTACAACGTATCCCCAGTAGGAGCGAGGTACGTGCATCTGCGTCATGAGAGTACGAGCAACATCAAGCAGATGACGGTTTTTACGCTCCGCCACCCCATTCTGCTGGGAGGTGTAAACACAAGTAGTTTGATGAATAAGACCATGTTGGTGAAAGAAAGAGGAGAACTCATGATTAAGATATTCCTTGACATTATCAGAACGTAAAACTTTAATAGAAATGTCAAACTGATTCTGAATCATAAAATAAAATGATCGCCAAACAGAAAAGAGTTCAGAGCGATCTTTTAGGAGATACACCCAGGTACATCGTGAAAAATCATCTATAAAAGTGACAAAATAGGAACTACCCCGACCAATAGTGAGGGTAGGAGCTGGACCTCATACATCAAAATGAATAAGATCAAACGGGCGAGACGAGCCACGGCCTTGCTTCGGTGGGAAGGAGGAGCGATGATGTTTGTCAAGCTGACACGCATCACAGTTGAGCGGAGAACTGGTAGGAGGTAAGTGAGGCAGAAGCTGTCGAAGAATCCGAGGAGGAGGATGTCTAAGGCGAAGATGCCACTGAAGGAGATCGGTGGAGTAGGAGTAGGCGGACAGAACGGAAACATCATCGAGGAAGTAGAGGCCGCCACTCTCAGTCCCAGTAGCAATCGTCCGCTGGGTCCTCGGGTCTTGAAAAGAACAAGTAGTTGGAGTGAACAAGACGGAGCACTGAAATTGCCGGCATAAAGTAGTAACAGATAATAAATTGCACGGGAACTTCGGGACATAGAGAGTGTCCTCCAAGCAAAGCGATGGGGTGAGTTGAACCATGCCCGTCCCATGAACCGGGGACGGTGAACCATCCGCCACACGAACCGGGGGTAAGCGGTCATGTGTCTCAAGACGGGAGAAGTAATGAGGGTTGCCCGTCATATGATTCGTAGCACCAGAGTCAATCAACCATTTATCTTGGGTAACGACGTGGGCACTACTTGACGTCATAGCTACAGAAGCAGACAGCCGAGAAGAGGCGGAGGCCGAAGAAGGAGCATCACCGGAAGGGCGAAGATGAGGACGTTTCTGCCAGCAGCGGTCAACAGAATGGCCGGTACGACCACAGTGAGAGCAGAGGAACCGGGACGAACCCCGGCCGCCGGAGTAACCGCGGCCACTAGGGGCCCCCTTCTGAGCTGGAAGAGCAAAGGAGTCCTGGGAAGGTGGGGAGGCCAACAGAGGCCGCTGGAGCAGCGAAGTAACAACGGCAATGCGAGCCGCGGTGGCATCCAAAGTAGGAGATTCCGCCTCACCCAGGATCTGTTGGCGGATCATATCATAGGAATCGGGAAGATGGAGAAGATAACAAACAACCAGGAGTTCCTGGAAGTGTTTTTGTTGGTCGGTCAAGTCCGCGGAGAAGGGGAGATTCTGGAGGATTTCAGCACCAAGAGTCTGAACCTGCTGATAAGCCGCAGCAGGAGACATAGAAGGGCGGGCGAAGAGGTCCGCATAGAGAGTATAAATGCGGGATGTCTGTCCCCCCTTCGAATAAAGAGCAGCGAGGTGAAGCCAGGCGGCCTTGACCGTCTCATCTTGGCGAATGACGGGAAGGCACTCATCAGAGAGGCTGTTGGCCAGCCAAGTGCGGACAAGAGCATCACTCGCATCCCAGTCATCAAACTCAGGAGAGTTACGAGGAGGAGGGTCATCGGTGAGGTGATGACGCTTGCGCTGAGAGCGAAGAAGGAAGGTGAAAGAAACGCTCCAATCGGGATAGTTGGAGCCAACCAGCTTAGAAAGGGTGTCAAGGTTGCCTGAAGGAGGAGGTGGAGAAGGAGCGGCATGAGTGGTGGAGATAACGGGGGTGGTGAGACCGGAAGTAGTCATCGAACACAGCAAGAAACCGCGCAAGAAGAAGAGAAGCCGCGGGGAGAGGAAAAGAGGGCAACTCGCGCGAAACCGTAGCGGTTTAAAAGGAAGAAGCCGCGCGAACACAAGCGGCCAGGAAGCAAACAAAGGCACAGCGGGGAAGAGGTCGCGCGGACTGAAAAATCCGAGCGAACAGAAGAGAAGAGGAAGCCAGAAACAGCGACTAGAATCAAGTCGCAGGCCGGGCGAACAGAATCAGGTCGCAACGAATAGGAAGCCGGAGAGGCAAGAAGGAACCAGGGTGTGGCGACAATGAAACAAGTCGCGGCCACAAGGAGAAGCAGGAGAAGAGAAGCAAGGAAAAACAAGCCGCGCAAATCAGAGAGCGCACACAATCAGGAGGAAAAGACCGTGTGCTCTGATACCATGTAAAAAGTAGCGAACTTGCAAGAACAAACGGATAGAGTTTTGAATAATTGAAGTTTTATTATCCAAAAACGATGTCATTTACAAAGGTATGACCTCCCTTTTATAGAATGGAGGGGATATGGGAGAGTACAAATAAACAATATGAGACTAAATATTTACAGTACTGAGCGCCTAGAAATAAAGGAGACCGCATAGGCCGCGCGGTTAGACAAATGAGTTAACCGCCCGGCAACTCCATCAGGATAGAACAGGCCGCAATGGGAGACCGCTATACCGTCCGGTCTCCAGACTTCTGAGGAGACCGCCAGACCGCTCGGTCAACAAACCGCTAGACAAGACCGTAAGGCCGCCCGGTCTAATACTCAACAGAAAGTAATGTACACCATTGTCAAAGTTATCCGCAAAAGGTGTAACTAGCCACTCGACCACTAATTTTTTGTTCATGTTGACCATCAATGCCTCCAACACTTCCTTCAGCAACCTTTTTAAACACCATAACACTTATGGGTACACAAACTCCTGAGATATTATTACCGCATAATATATTAGTATATAGACCTTGTTACGATAACCAAGTTGTAGTTGACTGTGTTCCTTGACATATCCAATATTTTCACTCTACACTTCAAATTTCCCGACTTACTCCTCACTTACATTTGTCGTGTCCACATTTGTTGTTAACTCAGAACAACAACTGCCACATGGCTAACATTCCTTATTACCGCACCACTAGCAGCTTACCACCACGACTGCCCATTCCTATCCCACGTCTAAGCTTCGAAAATCCATCATCTCCGCATTTCTCATTAGCCCACTTAGTCTGTTTCCTTCTCATTTTTACCCTCATCTGCATTACATTCTCTTGCAACCCCTTCACCAAAGCCACCCCAGGCCTGGAAGACATTTCCATTGATTTCATCACCCACCTCCAACCCTTTTAGCAAATCCGCCATCTTTTTTATTGTCGACCTCCTATTGTCATGACTCATGTAGTATCATTAGCGATATTGATCCCATCTTTCTTATCTTACCTCCTTTGAGCAAACACTCTTAGAACTCCAAGTCTCCAACGCACCACCATCCAAAGAAGCTACTTCTGCCATTATCAAACAAATAGACAAACTGAATTCGTCAATAGAGTCCTTGAGCAAACCTCTATAGTCTCTACGGCGCTACCTTAATAAACCCCATCATTGATTCAATTTTTTGTATGGTCTAGTACCGTTAGCCGCAAGCATGATGTTGTCTATGCACCCTATGGGTGTAAACTTCCATTGATTCCCAATGTTGCTAGCTAAAGTACTCAATGGTCGCTAACCACGGCGATTTCTAACGACATTTGCAGTGCTACAGTTGACTGCAACCTCGATTATCAACTCGCCTACTGCGACCTCAATTATCAACTCGCCTACTGCGACCTCAATTATCAACTCGCCTACTGCGACCTCAATTATCAACTCGCCTACTGCGACCTCAATTATCAACTCGCCTGCTGCGACCTCAATTATCACCTCGCCTACTGCGATCTCAATTATCACCTTGCCTACTGCGACCTCAATTATCAACTCCCCTACTACAACCTCGGATCATCAACTCTCCTACTACAACCTCGGATCATCAACTCGCCTTCTCTGATCTACTTCTTACCCACGTATGTACCATCCTACACCACATCTTCTGATTTCACTGCACCGGCCATAACTTTGCCACCAACACCCGGTTCTTTCATCATCAACTACACCGCCAACAATTCATCTGCACATCGACAAACTAGTACTTCTGAAGAATAGAGTTACTTCTTATTGGGTTTAAGAAGGGTTATGCACAAAATACTATTGCATAATTTCCACTGACAAGAATTTATCTTTCAGCCTTGCTACCAAGTTTTTTTTATTATTTAGACCTTCCTTAGGCTAGCTAGTAGTATCTTGATATGTGTTAGGTTTTGGTGGTTTTATTTCTTTTATCATCTCTATTATTGTAACTCCTATATATAGGAGGGTGTCCGCATATTTCAAGCAATAACATATTTTCCTCCCGTGCAAACATGGTATCAGAGCCAGGTTTGCCTTAATTGCCCTGTTCGCTCGCTCTGTACTCGCGATCGTCCGCCTCCGCTCGCGACGTCGTCGCTTGCGTCCTCCGATCCTTCTTGCGCCGCCACTACCTGCTTCGACCTTCCCCGATCTTCCCCGCTAGCGCCTCCTTTTCCCACTCGCGCGTTCCCCCGTTCTTTCCCTCGTCGTCTCCAGCCGGTAGGCTTCCGTCTCTGCTCCCTTTCTATCATTCTTTTGCCCTCGGGTCTGGACGCCGACGCTTGGTTTTTCCTCCAGTGCTGCCTCTGTGAATGCCTTCGTAGGCTTGCTCCCTTTCTTTCTTTCCCGATGTCTAGCCCTTCTCCTTCTTGCGGGGATGACACCTACTTTCATGCGTCGGGTTTCTTCTTCCTCTTCGGGTGTTTATGGCTTTGAACCCTCGCCGAATGTCTCTTTCTATGAGCAGCGCTTTGTTTGGTGCTTCTTTGTTCTAGTGTGTGCTCTTCATATGTTTCTTTCCTTCGGTTGCTATGGGCTCGTTCCATCATCCTTGACCTAAAGAGCCGCCGTATGTTTGACTATGTCAATGACACTACACTGCTCCGGCTTCGACCTCTCCTGAGTGGCCCCAATGGGAGTCAAAAAACTCCTTTGTGATGTCCTGGTTGCTCAACTCCATGCAAGAATGCATTGCTCAAAATTCTCTCTTTATAGACACCGCCGCTGATATTTGGAAACGTGCTGAGCCTACTTATTCTTGTCGGAACAATGTTGCTCAGATCTTCCAACTTTGTCGCCGGATTTTCCTGTTGCGGTAAGGAGATCGCTCTTCGTCGTCGTACTACCTGGAGTTTACCCAGCTATATCAAGAGTTTGATCACTTCGATGCGGTCACTCTCGTCTCCCCTGAGGACGAGGTTCTTGTTCAGGCTCATGACGAACGAGAACTTAATCGTATCTTTGAGTTTTTACATGACCTGCATTTTGACTTTTATCAAATTAGTGTCAAAATACTGGGGAGGTTTCCTCTTCCCTCTTTGCCTGTGGTCTACATTCTTGTTCAACAAGAATTCAGTCGTTGCCAAACTTTACATTTTGACACTGTCTCAGAAGGCTTTACTCTGGCCGCTCATTTTCGCCCCGGTGGGCATCCTCCTCGTGACTTACCGCATAAGTCTGGGTAGTAAGATCACTCTCTGGGCCGTCATTCCCAGCCTCGCTCTGCTCATCTCTCTGTTGTTTTTGATGATACGTCCTCTCAAGCAGTCCCTCCATCTCTCTCTCTCCGGACGAAATTCTTGCCTTTTGTCGTCTTATGCACGGCCATCCTTCGGAGACTTCTAATTTCTCATCCTCATATGCCCAGTAGCCCCCCCCCCGGTGCTCATTCTGCTTCTAGCCGCCCCTCCACCCAGTGGATCATCGACAGCAGAGCCACTGATCATATGACCGCCACTGCTTCAGGTTTTGTATCTTACTCTCCGTTGTCGGGTCATGACAAAGTGAGTGTCGCTGATAGTTCCTTTTCCTCTATTGCTAGCAAAGGAACTATTTTGTGCTCCTCTCTCACTCTCTCGTTTGTTCTTCATATTCCTAAATTTACTCAAAATTTTCTATCTATTAGTCAATTGACTAATTCTATGCATTGATCAGTGACTTTTCTCCTCTTCTTATATCTTTCAGGACATGATGACGGGGAAGATGATTGACTCTGGTAAACTGTGTGATGGACTGTACCTGTTTGACCCCTCTAGCCCGGCTTCTACTCTGCGTGCCCTTCATGTCACTTCGTTATCTACTTTGGATTCCTGGCACTATCTCCTTGGACATCCTTCTATCTCTGTTATGAAATTATTGTTTCCTACTATGTAGTGCTCTGTTTTACTAATTTTTGTTATAATGTCTATGAATTGGGTGAGCACAAGCGGGCATCTCTTCCTCGAATGTCCCCTTCTTGTGCTACACCTTTTGAGGTTATTCATTATGATATTTGGGGTCCTAGCCCTGTTGCTTCTATTTCGGGGTGCAAATGATTTGTTACTTTTATCGACTGTTTCTTTAGATGTACATGAGTTTATCTCATGAAAAGCAAATATGATGTTTTTCCTTTATTGAATCATTTCCATAAAATGATTGTCACTCAATTCAATGTCATTGTGTGCGTATTACGATGTGATTATGGTCGTAAGTACATTGACTCTCACTTTGAACGCTACCTTTGTGACTTGGGGATCATCCACCAAATTCTTGTGTGTGCATCTGATTAATTGCCTACCAACTCGTATCCTCAACCACAAAACTCTGTTAGAAGCTCTTCATATCCTCCCTAATGAGCTCACTTCTCGTATCTTTGGCTGTGTGTGTTTTGTCCGTATGCATCACACCTATAAGCCTGATCCATGGGCGCTTCGGTATGTCTTCATTGGTTACTCGAACACCCAAAAAGGATATAAGTGTTTTCATCCCGAGACCCGCAAGACTTTTGTCTTCATGAATGTCACCTTCCATGAATCAGAGTATTTTTACGGGAGCTCTCTTCAGGGGGAGATCAGTACCATGGAAGCGAGCTCCTCAGCCATTCCCCTACCTATATCTCCAATATATCAGCTTATTATTCTTCCGTGGTTCTGCCACCGTCTCTTCCACCTCGCCCTACTCTATTGCAGGTTTATACTTGTCGACGAAGGGGCACAAACAGTCAGCTTGGGCATACTATAAAGAGTCCATGCCTGATCCGTCCACCGGTCCTCAAGGAAACTGTGCTTCCACTTGTCATCCCTTATCTCATTATGTGACTTATGACTCCTTGTCTTCCTGGCATAGAGCCTTTGTCACTTATCTGAGCTCCATTTTCATACCCTCTTCGTGGCAGAAAGCTCTGAGACAATCAAAAGTGGAAAGATGCTATGCGGGAAGAGATGATAGCTCTTGAGAAGAATCGCACATGAGACCTTGTTTACCTTCCTCAAGGCAAGACAGTGGTTGAATGTAAGTGGATTTTTTCAGTAAAACAAAACTCCCAAGGTTTTGTGGATCGTTACCAGGCTAGGTTGGTGGTCAGAGGATACACCCGAACGGCCGGAATTGATTATCGGGAAACCTTTGCTCATGTTGCAATGATGAATTCGATCCGTATTCTGCTCTCGTGCGCTGCCTGCAAAAGGTTATTAGCACTCCTTTTGTCCCCTATGATCAACAACTGGCTGATGTGCTTACAAAAGCCTTGTCTCATAAGGGGTTTGGTAGCATTATATCTAAGTTGGGTGTGACGGATATCACAAGCCCAACTTGAGGGAGAGTTTTAGGTTTTGGTGGTTTATTTCATTTATCATCTCTATTATTGTAACTCCTAATATAGGAGGGTGTCCACATATTTTAAGCAATACCATAATTTCCTCCCGTGCAAACAATATGCATTGTTAATTTTTCTAAACTATTAAAGATCACCGTACTGTAGTCATAATTATCATAGATCTATTTCATAGCACCTACAAATCAATTATTTTAATTAGTGGTTTCAGTACCGTGAAAAAGTGAGTATGCACTCATGAGGCCTACACTCAATGTATGCTATTGCTTGAGGTATTTTTCTATTTTTTTTATGGATATGCATCTATTTAATTACTCATTGCTGCCACTTTTCCTAGAATTCCTTAATTGATGTCAATACGGACTGCAGTTGCTGATGGTTTTTAAAATTTCAAGGCTCTCTAAATCAGTGTCTTTTTCTATGACCTACTTTGACGTTTGCAAAATGCATCTACTATTCTACTCTGATTTTTCTTATAGGAATATACATATATATAATATCATTTGGAGAGTAAACATAATTTTAATATGTTTTGCAGACTCTTGGAATAGAGCATGCATTTTCTTCATTCATTTGGCTTTGTGGACCTATCACTGGCTTCATAGTAAGAATTCTCCTTTCATTTAGCTTTGCTAATCTTGATGACGTTTTTCATAGTAAGAACTCTCATAATTCTTCGGAATAGCTCCTTACATTTCTCTCTTTTATTTGTTGCTGTGCTTATATGATAACTAATCCCAGAAATGTCTTTGATATTTGATTATTTGTTCTCTCCAAACTTCCAGTTTATATTCTTTCTTCGATGACTTTGAGAATGCATTTGTTACTTTTTTATAGTTTAATTGTTATGATTTATATAATTTGTCAGAAAACTCCAGTCTAAGCATATTTGGATAACCTGTTAAGTTTAAATCATCTACCTATTGTATCATGAACCTCCAGTCAATCTAAATATTATGTTCCTTATCCTGAGCTACTACTTGGTCAATCATGAACATTTTATATCATCAATTTAATATACATTTGGATTTTTAAACATCTTTTTTCCTGCTTGCCGATGAATAACTTAAGAAGAATCCTCTTTTTCTTTCTTTTCATGACAAACTGATGCTTTAAGAGAAGTAGAACGCAAGTATTTGTTCTGTATTGGTTATTAAGATGTTCACAGGAGATTGTTGAAGTGAGACACCTTGATGCATACTTTATAATGGAGAATGTGTCAAAGTTTGTAGATTTTGAACCTAGTTGCACCATCATGGAAGAAAAGGAAGAATATGTCGGCAGAAATCCTTAGCCGGGAGGAGAAAACAGTCTAAGATAACCAACCTGGAAGCAGTAGAGATTAAGAGCCAAATGACTGTGGAGGGAGGAACGATTGAATCCATGAAGATTCAGATTCCATGGTAGCGAAAACAACCAAAGGCCGCGCCAAACCTCTAGAGCTTCTTCTATAAGATCCACTAAAGGACATTCCGTCGGTTACAAGAGAGGATCAGGTATCCATCTGTAAGTAGTTGTGGAAACGCACCAAAAAGAGAGGAATAAAAATAATTTTATTAATTTCTCAATTGTCATTTGCAAGAATACATGTATTTGCATACTTATATAGGAAGTGAGAGAGGAGAGGATTCACAATCCTATAATGTGGAACTAAATTAGATTACATGAGGGCTTAAAACATGAGCCTTAATTTGGGCTTTTACATAATTTCTTTAACACTCCCCCGCAAGCTAGAGCATACAAATCATATGCACCAAGCTTGGACAAAAACTGATGATACAACTGTCGTGGTAAAGCCTTGGTGAGAATGTCAGCAACTTGCTCGGTAGCAGAAACATGTTCTAATTCCAACTTCTTTAATTGAACTTTTTCCCGAATGAAGTGACAGTTAACTTCAACGTGTTTGGTTCGCTCATGGAATATGATATTCTTGGCAATATATATAACAGCTTGACTGCCACAAAATAGAGTTGTTGGTGAGGACAATTTTACTCCCAAATCACTACGGAGATTTTCTAGCCAGGTAAGCTCAGACACAACAAACGTCATTTTATGATACTCGGCTTCAGGAGATGAGCGAACAACAATAGATTGTTTTTTGCTACGCCGGGTAATAAGGTTTCCTCCAAAGTAAGTACAAAAATTAGCTGTGGAGTGTTGATCATCAAGAGAGCCAGCATAGTCAGCATCAAAATAAGCAATCAACGATAGAGAGGAAGATGGTTTGTACACAAGCCCTTGTCAAGAAGCAGTATTCAAGTATCTGAGGATGCGTTCGACGAACTGGAGATGAGAGATCAGTGTAGCATGCATAAATCGATTGACTACTCCAACAACAAACGAGATATCAGGTCTTGCAACAGTCAGATGTATCAGCTTTCCTACAAGACGTTGATAATACTCTGGGTTCAGGAGTAGTTGATCGGAGTCAGATTCATGAGCACAGAGCTTGTGGTTGGCATCCATAGGAGTGTCAGCAGGCTTGGATCCCGAATAGCCAGCATCCTGAAGGAGGTGAAGACAATACTTGCGTTGAGATATGACAAGACCATCAAGTCGTCTCGCTACCTCAAGTCCAAGGAAGTACCGAAGATTTCTCAGATCCTTGGTTTGAAAAACTGAGTTTAAGTGTTATTTAATCATCTGTATTCCAGTGGAGTCATTACCAGTAATCAAAATGTTATTAACGTAAATCAAGAGAATTACTGTGTCGGTTGGTTGATGACGAGTAAAGAGTGAGAAGTCAGCCGAGTTTCGAGTGAATCCAACATGATAGACAACTTTACTAAACTTGTCAAACCATGCGCGAGGAGACTATTTGAGAGCATAAATAGATTTCTTTAGGAGACGAACACGAGACTCCCCTGTGGTCTCAAATAGTCTCCTCACCCATAGTTTGACAAATTTAGTAAAGTTGTCTATCATGTTGGATTCACTCGAAGCTCGGCTGATTTCTCACTCTTTACTCGTCATCGACCAACCAACACAGTAATTCTCTTGGTTTACGTTGATGTCATTTTGATTACTGGTAATGACTCCACCGGAATACAAATGATTAAATAGCACTTAAACTCAGTTTTTCAAACCAAGGATCTGTGAAATCTTCGGTACTTCCTTGCACTTGAGGTAGCGAGACGACCTGATGGTCTTGTCCTATCTCAACGCAAGTATTGTCGTCACCTCCTTGTCTCAAACCCGAGAGGTTGGTGCATGTAGACTGTTTCGAGAAGGTCGTCATTAAGAAAAGCATTGTTGATGTCCAACTGATGTAAGGACCACTGTCAATGAACCGCTAAGGAGATCAGGACTCGAACAATATTTAACTTAGGTTATATTTGGTTCGGTCTTGGCGGGTGAATCCGGTGGGTCGAAATACCACTTTGGAACCGAAGGGGGAGAGGTGGGGTTCACAATGGAGCGGATCAAGGCCGTTTCCTCCTTGCTGCGGGTGCAAACAGAGCAATCAATGCCCAAGACGTCCACACCGTTCTGTTGGGGAACAAAAAGCAAGTTAAAAGGCGATCCCGAAACATGAAGGACCGAGGATAAAGAAAGGGTTGGAGTGAGGGGCAGATCAGCAGCTCCAGAAATCGGGGTGTTATCACCATTGGCCACGGTGATGAACTTGGAATATGCAAATTGCAAGTATTGAGGTGATCTCTGTGGTATAATATTTTGGGTGCCTCCTGAGTCCACAATACAATGGGAGCTATGGGAGTGACAGGATATACCTTCATTGGAGATCGACACAATAGATCCAGATGAGCGACCAATCACGCTTTGGAGATGCTGGAGCTGGGTGCGCAAAGCATCGATGTCGTTACGGGTGGAGGAGTTAGGTTCAGCTGCAATGGAAGCAGTGAGATGTGGAGGTAGTTCATGCTTGCGATAGCAAGTGGCCTCAAGTTGACCATCCCGACCACAATGTGAACATTTATGATGGGGTTTGCATGTACGGCCCCGTCCCCGAGAAGTAGTGTGACCTCCACAAGCCGAAGAAGCAGGAGGAGCTGTGAATGGCTGTTGGAGGAGAGCCGAAGATAGAGTCCCAGGAATATCAGGTGGCGGTGTAACCTTCAAAAGCATAGAACAAACATCTGACAGAGAGAGAGTTGTAGATGAAGAAAGATTTTGAGCCCGAGCAAGATGGGGTGGAACATGGGCCATCATCATGGCAATCCCGACTGCTTCTTTCTGTGCCCGTTGGACAATCATATCTGTCGTGGGCGGTTGATTTTGGATCCAAGCTTCAACAAGAGTCTTGGATCTAACAACAAAGGAGGTTAAGTCACTTATTGCTCCGGGGTCAAGAGTTTGAAGATCGGCTATGATGTCGAAGAGATGCTGGAGGCTATCCTTGTCATCATAGAGGGAGTGAAGTTCTTCCCACATAGCTTTGTCCGTTTCATGATACAAAATTGAGGATCCATGATTGGACATGACCGTCATCACGAAGCCATTTCTCGATGGGTGCGGTAAGAGTGGCCCTTGTCAGATGATGAAGAAGACCTTTAGTTTGCAGAACCAGACGAACTGAGTGCACCCACTCAACAAAGTTCTGCTTCCCGCTGTGAAAGATAGTGGTGATTCGAAGTTCATCACGAATTTCAGGGAGAGGAGCGGCAGCACGGGCCGGAAGAGAGGAAGTTGTCGTCGAATCCATGGAGCAATCACAACAGGAAGAAGAGTTGGAACTGCGGATAGGAGTTGTGGCTAAGAAGTGTAGCAAGGAGTTGCGGCTAGGCAGCGAGGAGAGCAATTGTGGCTAGGAGGCCAGCTAGGAAGAGCTAGAACAACGAATAGAAGAGCAGTTGTTGCGGGTTGGAGGTGCAGCTAAGAGGTGCGACTAGGCAGGCAGCGGTCAGGCAGCGACGACAAGCAACGGATAGAAATGGCGGACAGGAAAGCAGCAACTGCGACAAGGAGAACTGCGGCTAGGCAAGCAGCGGACAGGCAACGGTCAAGTAGCGGCGGTAAGCAGCGGACATGCGATAGAAAGAAACGACGGCCAGACAAGGAGAACCCCGGCATGTCAGGAAGCGAGCAAACTCTGGCAAGGAGGAGAGCTGGAACAGAGACCAGGAGAAGCGATTGTCGCGACCTCAGCAGCGAGAAGGCTCGGGGCAGGAGGTGTGACAAGCGTGGCCGCGGGAAGGCACTGGAGACCAAAATATGGTGACCAGAAGATGGTGACCAAGAGGTCGTGGGATATTAGCGACCAGAAGAGCGAGTTGAAAGAGAGTTGCGGCTAGGCATGGCAGGTCACAGAAGAAGTACGCTTGTGGGACCCTGCTTTTCTTCTTCGAAAACCCGATCACTTGGTGGTAATGACAAATCTTCTCCTGATCAATCTTAAAAATTAGAATGATAAATAAATATATTGATACAGATTTAATATACCAATAGATACGATACAACATGACGACATTTCGTAGGGGGGTATTTGTCGAATATGAAAAAGTACACCAAAATCAAATTTGATTAAAATAAAATTGATTTTTGGAATGTTACTAATCTTCCCTCTTGATAAAATTTTTGTTCTCGAAAATTATACTCATCATAGATCAATCATAAATGCATACTCATTAATGCTCTGAAACTCGTTTTTTCTACTCAGCACTCTAGTTGAGCGTAATTCATCCAAAGGACTTTCACATAATGTATCACTATGTTTCTCGACTTCAAATCTTTGAGACCAATATTCTAATTGTCTTAACACTGATGTTAAGATTAGATTCAAGTGACGCATCGTCAATACTGATCACCTGATTATGATCTATTACTACTAGCCTTAGAAAAGATACATGGAACATATCATCCCAACCACATAACTCCTTAGGTAAGGCTAACTTGTTTAAGACCTCACAAATGTGTTAAGTATTTCGAATAGGCTTAAGAATCTTGGACTCAATTTATTCATATGTTTATGTTTGCGAACATGTGGTACACATTATGCAAACCACATAACTCTTTAGGTAAGGCTAACTTGTCTAAAACCTCACAAATGTGTTCAAGTACTTCGAATGGGCGTAAGAATCTTGGACTCAATTTATTCATATGTTTAAGTCTGAGAACACGTTTAATTAGTTTGACTTAGAGATAAATAAAGTCTTCAACAATAAATTCTATTCTTCGGTTTCAGTCATTACACTTGGTTGCCCATCCTTAGCCACCTTTATATGCTCTTGGATGAACTTGTCTTAATATGTGGTCTTATCAATCCATGACCTCTCGTGTAATGTCATTTCTTCATTACCAACCCAATACAGTGGTGTTAGATATTGTATATCATAATGAGACTCGAGAAGTGTCATACCAATACTTGCATGGAAACTATAATTATAAAAAAAACTCAACCAGTGTGACATAATTTTCTCACTTACCTTCGAAGTCCAAAATACACATCCTCAACAAATTTGTTGTGGTCTTATTGGTATGCTCAGTCGTACCATCTGTCTAAGGGTATAATGCAGTATTGGGCTAACTTTGTATTTTAATACTCCTGAACATATTTACAATATTTAGAAGTGAATTTACCATCCCTATCTGAAATAATAGAGTTTGATTAACCAACAACAACAGAATCCATATAGTCCCCAATCATTGGGGGTATGGGCGGGGGAAGATTGGAAACAGACTTAACCTTTGGCACTATGCACAAAGTGGCTTCTCTCAGAGGAGAAAGATCTAACTTTTGATAATAAATGCACAAAGTGGCTGCTCACAGATACCACTGAAATAGTGGCCCCCTATACCGTCTCGTTTGTTGTAGAATCATGCCCTCAAATCAAAGCCAAAGACATCAGAGAGGGCAAACCCAAGAATCCATTTTGATTTATTTGCACATAACCATGTTTCCTTCATTCAGCATCCAGACCCAAGTGGCTACTCACAGATATCACTGAAATAGAGTTTGATTAACCACACAAATTAAATATCTCGTTTACATATAGCTGAGCTAAATATAGAGCATGGTCCGTCTTCTTATTAGGAATGGCGTGATCTACCATAGTCAAATAGTCAACTATAACCCATAAAAAATTATTTCCACTCTGTGACCTACTGACCTCGGTAGACAATATATCTTCAAGCTTCAATTCCAGGATATGAAGTGGTTGTAGCTTGCCTCATAATCTTTGACATTCTACTTTAACCTACTTGCAAATATTGCATCTTTGGACATTCTGTGATATCATCCTCCAATCCTGGCCAACTGATTGTCTTCTTCATGTCCTGATACATCTTTTAAAGTTCTCCCTATATCCTATGCTAATCAAACATTCATATTTTTGTCATTTCTAATCCAGTGGTAAAGTCTGGCAAACTCATTTTTTTATTACATGTATTCTCTGTCCAACCCAGGGTCAGGCACGAGGAGACACACTAATAGCCAATTTGTTAAGTGCTCGAACCTAGGAAGCACTGGTACGAGTACCGGGTATGATACGTACCCGGTACGGCGGTACGACAAAATTTAAAAACAAGGATACGGGTACGGCGTGATAATATATTATAACAAATATAATATATATATGTATGTATATATATCACAAGTGCAATAAATATTTCTCAAAATATTGAAACATCAAACATAAATCATAACTTGAAGTACAAGTACACAAATCAATGCAACATAATGTGAAGTTTTCAAACATTAAGCATTCGTAAATATTACAAAATTTGACATCCTATATGTTTAACCAAAAGAGAAAAAATTAGACTTAGATCCACTCATCAGTCTTTTTCTTCTTCTTCTTCATTGTTAGAGATCAACTTCATTGTTGAAGATCAACATCTTCAATCTCTAGTTAGTCTAGAGATAAGTTAACGTTTTATTAATAACTTGTGTTGTATCAACACGTTCAATACACGTACTTGTAACAGAAACATACCAGTACCAGAAGTATACTCGGTACAGTTACACAACTATATAGGACGTACCTACTCTTCCTAGCATAGAGACAACTTATGTTTACTCTAGAAAAATAGACTCCTATCACAATATGCAGAATGATGTGCTAAGTCCAAGTGTGTCCACATAGGTGTATCTGTCGAGTATCAGGTATGTACCGGTACCAGATACGTATCTAGAACGAGTATGCTGCCTTCAGAGAAGTATCCGTGCTTCATAAGCTCGAACCAAATCTTATTAACAAGAGATAATGCCATAACATGAACATCTACTATTGCGTGCACTTACTGCCACATTTCTTTATCAGGATAATACTGAACGCTCATATCATAGTATTAAAAGAACTCCAACCATATACTTAGTCTTAGATTGAGTTCTCGCCACGTAAAGAAATAATAAAGCTTGTATGATCTATGATGATCCCACAACGAGCTTGTAAATGACCTAAATGCACCCTCTCCAAATCTCCAATCTTCAATGCATGAATGACTGCAACTAGCTTCAAGTCTTGAATTTAGTTATTCTTATCATGGTTTTTCAACTGTATGAATGTGAACGCTATGACTTTTCCATGTTGTATAAGGACATAACCCAAATCTTGACCTGAAGCATTACTATAAATCTGTTAATTTGAGGGTGAACACAATATTGGCACAATCATTAACTTAAATTTCAATTCTTGAAATCTTACTTGCATTCTACTGTCCAACTAAAACGTTTTTTTTGTTCTGGCAAGTGAAGTCAAAGGTAGCGTTGTCATTGAGAAATCCTTAATGAATCCCTCCTCTATAAAAGTCCGCAAAACCAAGAAAACTATGAACTTCAATAATTGTCTTGGGTCTTGGTCAGTTCTTAATTGCCACTATCTTTTTAGGTTCACTAATGAAATATCTCCCCTACTAATAACATGTCGGAGGAAAAGATTTTTTTTAGTGAAACAAATTCACATTTAGAACATTTTACATATAGTTAGTGTGCTCCTTTAGAGTTCCCAAACCTGCCATGATATGCAAAATGTGATTCTCATCACTAATCGACAGTTGATGGTACTTCGACCTTAAATTCAACTTAGAGAAAGTGCAGGATTCCTCGAACTAGTCTTATAAATAATAAATCTTTGGGAGCGGTTACTTAATCTTCATTGTGATCTTATACAATTCATGGTAGTTGATGCATAAATCCAATCTGATACACAACAACTGAATTAAGAATGAATAATTGAAATTGCATTGGATTAAACAACAAGATACAATCGAGAAACAAGTTCTCGCCAAACATCTGGAGACTGGGTCTTCCTTGACACTCCACTCTCCAAGAGAGCCAAAACCTAGAACTCCAAAATTGCTCATCTAAGAAAACTATCACTCATATATAGGTGAGCGAGGGAGATACAAAGTACAATAATGCTTATGTGCTACATAGATCAATACAACATTTAGCAACCGCATCATATCAACACATCCCGCCCGAAAAATGACCTTATACTCAAGGTCGAGGGTCAAAGGGGTCGTCAGAAACCTTCAGCAGATCCAGTTCCCCGGAGTCAAGATTAGTATCTTCAGCTTCCACTCTCCCAGCAGCACAGATTCCTGAGAGGGCAGACGTGGGTGGGCGAGAACAGTTGTTGGCAGCGAAAGCAGAGGCCCTTGCGACGTAGCTCTTCGTGTTGTTGGCAAGACAGATGATGAGACCGTGGGGGGCCTGTGGACGTGGCGTTGGCGGATGCGGAGACGGAGTCAGTATCTGGGGCCTAGGTGGGGGCAGAGGGTCCACATGCGAAAGAGTGGCGTTAATGGCCACGATGGTGGGGGCAGCCGGGTCATGGAGGATGGTGGGGCTGGGTAGAGTTCCTCGTCAAGATACCTGGGCTCTATTTGTTTGGGCGTTTCGCTACTCCATTTTGGGCAAACGCCGCCGAAAGGAGTGTAAACAAATGAATCTCTGGCGGCGTTTGCTTCCGTTTCCACCCGCCCGCCTTGAGAAATGCCCCAAAATGCTCCGTTTGGAGCAGCCACCTCCCCCCTCTGATTCGAACACTCCGTTTCCACCCGCCGGACCAAATGGAGCCCCAGTCTGCTCCATTGCGCGGGATAGAGTAGTCGGGTTGTGGACTCGAAGGCGCGCACGGAGTTGAAGTGCAGACCCGCGCGAAAATAGCCCAAGTAGCGGTCGAGGACCAAGTCGGGAACATGTGTAGTGATCACGATAAATTCGTCGATGTAGGTGGCCACAGAGTCAGACTGGCGGACGGAGCTGAGGTGCTCAAAGGCATTACCCTCCTGGCGGCTTTCGTAGTGTCGGAGGAGCTCCACCTTCAATGTGGCTAGAAAATGTCAGGTACCTGCTGACGCATCCAACACATCTATTGAGCGTCGTGCCCTCCAAATAGATAGTGGCGAGGGGGACCTTCTGGTTAGCGGGGGTAGACTGCAGATCGAAGAAATGCTCGCCGCGGGCGAGCCACCCGAGAGGGTCGGTGCCATTGAACACAAGAATCTCAATCTGGCGGAGGTGGGCTGGGGCACTGTTCGTCGCGGGGTGCAAAAATCTCATGTGGTCAGGAACGGTTTGGATTGGTGGCGATGGAGAGGGCGGAGGGCGATTAACTGTCGCGGTAAGTCCCCGAAGGAGGAGCGTGAGATCCGCCAGTTGGGCTTCGATCCGATCCATGCGTTGAGAGTCTGACATGGTCGTAGTGGAGGTGGTCTCGTTGGCGTAGAGAGTCATTGCCCTGGTCGTGGGCATGAACATCGGCTAGGTGTTGTTGTTATTAGCGCCGGACGACTGCAATTGTCGTAGAAGGGCGGTCCGACTCTGTGGAATGCAGCGAGAAGGAGAATCGGCCGCTGGAATGATTGGAGCAGTCGACGGAAGGAGGATCGGCGGAAATGTTGCTGGAGCAGTAGGCGGAAACGTTGCTGGATTAGTCGGTGGAATCGATACTGGAGCAGTCAGTGGGTGAAGATCAGTGGAAACGTTGCTAGAGAAGTCGGCGGAATAGTAGGAGCAGGCGATGCGGGTGAACAACACGCCGACGGATGGAGCAGGATCGGAGAAGTAGGCGTGCACGGCTTGCGAAACCGGTCGCGCTGGAGCAGACGCGCTGAATCGGCAAATCGGGAGCAGCACGGAAGCCGCCTCGCAAAAATAGTAGGAGGGAGGCGACGAAATTAGGGCTCTGTAGAACCCTAATTGATGGCAAGTCAGACCAGATGATACACAACAACCAAATCAAGATTGAAGAATTGAAATTGCATTGCATTAAACAACAACATACAATCGAGAAACAAGTTCTCGTCGAGCATCCGAAGGTTGGGTCCTCCTTGACACTCCACTCTCCCAGAGAGCCAAAACCTAAAACTCCAAAAGTGCTCATCTAAGGAAACTATCACTCATATATATATAGGCGAGTGGGGGAGATACAAAGTACAATAATGCCCATGGACTACATAGACTAATAACATGTGGCGGACGCATCGTATCACAATCTGTCATCATTCTTCCTAACAAAAAGGAGAGGCACTCCCTAAGGCAATGCTGCCTAGCCTAATAAATCCTAACTTGAGCAACTTCTGTAGTTGAATCTATAATTCTGCTAATTAATTGAGTGTCATACGGTAGATGATTTGACTATGGGTAAAATGCTAGGAAAATACTTAATTTGAAAATCATCTGGAAAATTTCAAACTACTATTACATACTATAAATTGTTCCATATTTTGATGTGCATCAATGCTAGAAAAATCTCACAAGCCCTTTATAATACTTATGATGGCCTAAATCAATGACGTAGCTAGCATGGAGACTTCATGTTTTGAAACGTAAGGGCTGACTGGTTAAATCCCTCTAATTGGTTCTGCAACTTATTCTAGCATTGACTTCTGACAGCCAGCCCATACCCATAATTGGCTCAAACTCTATTTTTAGAAGAATGCACATTTTTATTGTAGATTCAGACTCTCCAAACAAAATTGAAATACCTCTACTGCTAGTTTACATGAGTCGTTCAAAACCATGACTTCCAACATTGACACATCTGAGTTCAGTCTATGAGCAAAATTTTCTACTATAAATGTGTGTGATGTACCTGTGCTAAAGAGAAACTGAGAAAGAAATATGATTCAGAAATGTAGAAGATGACATGATGAGGTAATAAATAATTCTACTAAATTAAATTAAAATTTACCGAGAGTGAATTGAATATTTTCCCTAAGAATTCCGATTTCCCAAATAAGTCTTTGCATAATGTAATAAATGCAAGAACTCTTGTTCAAACAAATTACTGTCTTGGTCACTCTGCAATAACTTGAGGTGCTTCTTAGGGAGAAGTGGAAGATGTATAAAAGCACAAACTAACCCGAGAAAGCTGCAGTGAACACATCATCTGACATGATACATAGTTTCACCTACTAATTACAAAGAAATATGGATTTTCTTTGAGGAGAATTGTAGATAAATGGTGACAAAGTCAAAATCTTGCATGTAGTTTCTTCTGACACTGAAATGATTTTGTGAAACCAATGGATTAGACAACTAAACATCCAGCACTGAACTTATTATGGTAATCGTCTAACATCATCATTTTACAAACCTATGGACAATGAATTAATGACTCTAACATCCACGATATTCCAAAGAAATCCCAAGACTTTGTGATTTCCTAAGGTTCAAACTATCCTAAACCCTTGCTCCGATACTAATTGTAACACCCTTACCTAATTCAGCAACATTTCGAAAGTCCATCCAACACTCATGATATGAAGCAAACTATGCAACCATTTTAAAATTAGTACAATAATTGAAACATAAGAAAAGTAACTGAAGTACATGCAAAAATGGAAGACTTGAGCTAGATTTAAATGAAGTACTTCAACATGTGAATCATAGAGCTTACTAAATAGAAATCAAAACTTAAAATGAACATTGGGTACTAAAGAGAATCCAAAAAAGGTACAATGTTTGAAAACAAATGACATGATATAATCTAAGGGCAACTTGGTGCACAAAGCATCCCTGCGCAACGAGGGTCTGGGGAAGGGTCCCACCACCAGGGTGAAATGCAGGCAAACCTTATCTTGCAATTTTGCAAGAGGCTGCTTCCAAGACTCAAACCCGTGACTTTAAGGTCACACGACAACACTTCAGCTGGTGCGCCAAGGCTCTATAATCTAAAAGGCTAAGCGAAACTCCCGCCCTATTTTCCTGTGAAGAAGTCTAGAGACGGGGTCGACGGGGTCAACCCACTGAAGAGTAAGAAAAATTCTTCCTCTGAGCGACACTAAACCATCAATATAAATCATGCATGAAGATAAAAAAACGCAACATATTAAATTAAGGAATAAAATTTCTAAACATGGTAAATATGCATGCTTAAACATGAAATAAAACATAATAACATAATTCATATTTTTGAGCTTTATCATATTTTTGGTTTTAATCAATTTTTTATATCATTAAGCCATTGATATTTATGGGTTCTGATTTCTTACTTAAAACTGAGATGTGTCTCTGACACGGGTGTCCCGCACGAGAGACAGACACACATCAAATTGTTTTCGTACATGGAAGAATGGGTCGTCTACCCCTGTTTGAGGCTCATATGATCAGTCTACTGTGCCATGTGAGTACAATAGTGTGCGTCCATCAATCATAAGATAAAACATCTCTCATACTCCCCTAATGATTTATACATAGTGACATCTGTATAAGCCCACTAGTGATATGGATACGGCCTCCTAGACACGTGTCTCCCTCTGTTTATGTAGCCATAAGGGCATTGTTGTAATTTATACGCCCTACTCCCCTGTATAAGGGAGTGGTAGTGTCTCTTATTATGCATCTGTTGAGATCTTGTGAGTGATATACTCTTCTAAGGTGAATGAAGCTCTTAGGGGAAACCAGCCCTCATGAGTTTGGGTCGAGCTTTGTCTCGACATTTGTATCCCTCATTTGTGTTCATTCATTTAATTTTAGTACTTGATAGTATGCAACTTTCAATTGATCCGACTTGCCGCTCAATTAGACTTTCTGGCGAAACTTTAATTGGATCTCCCTCCACGTTCCAACCGGCCCACCGACTCAATCATCTTCCGCTCTGGCTCTTCCAGTCGGCTTCCCTCCGCTACAGCCAGCGCTCCCGCACACATCAACCGATCACACTCGCACTTCAGAGCAGCCTGAGGTCCTACGCGCATGTTGTCGCGATTCAGGGATCCTCCATCTCCCTCGTCTCCACGGTGTGCCATCTCGTGTCCGCGTCTGTCTAGCCAGCGCTCCGTCAGTCGCCTCCTCCGCACAACCCAAGAAGTTTCCCCCTGTGTCGACTCCACCGCTCCACCATCTACCTCTTTTCCCTGCCGATTCTAAGCCTTCCACTACTCGTTTCCCACCACATCTTTGCGCTGATTCTGAGCCTTCCACTGCTCGTCTTCCGCAACATCTTTTGAATCTTCCGCTTACTCCAAGGAGATCTGTCTCTTTTAAGAGATCCAAGACATACTTTCGCTGTGAAAGAACTATGACACCAGGTTTCTGAGATATTTCAATTCCCAAAAAATATTTAGGAGATCCCATATTCTTGGTAACAAAATGTTGAAGCAGATGATTCTTTGTCATTTGCACACCCTTTCTATCATCCTCTGTAAGAAAAATATCATCCACATAAACTGCAAGAATAATAAGACCAACCGAGATTTTGTGGATGAACAAAGAATGATTTTCAGCACTCCGAACAAACCCAATAATAGAAATAACTTCGTTGAACTTGTCAAACCATGCCCTGGGACTTTGCTTAAGACCATAGATCGTCTTCCGCAGTTTACAGACCGGAGACTCCCCCTAAGCAACATACCATGGAGGTTGCTCTGATTAGAACATTTTGAGCAGGGAGAATGTGAAAAATCGTTGTGAGCAGAGAGTGAATCGAGCATGAGAAATGACAAATGACGATAATGGAGATATCTGGCGCGAAAAAAAAGTAACTACTAAAAAACCTTACTCCCGCGCAAAACGATTCTTCACATCCAATTGAGACATTTCTCAGTCTTTGTTGACAGCCACAGAAAAGAGAACATGGATTGTAGTAATCCTAGCAACAAGAGAGAGGGTATCAAAGAAATCCACACCATAGCTTTGCGTAAACCCTTTGGCAACAAATCGGGCTTTGTATCGATCAATAGTACCGTAATGAAGAAATTTGATGACAAAAACCCAGCGACGACCAACTACATTAGCTCCTAGAGTGGTTAGGACAAGAGTTCAAGTACCCCGTTCAGTAAGAGTTTTCATCTCTTCATCCATAGTAGTGTTCCAATGAGGAATAACAAGAGCATCTTGATAGGAAGCTGGAATAACATTTGCCGATAGAGCTAGAGCAAAACTCTTAGACGAAGGAGATAGCTGCGCATAAGAAATCACAGCCTGAAGAGGATGTTGAGTGCATGATTGAACACCTTTCCGAGGAGCAATCAGAAGATCTAGGTCTGTCCGGTCTACGGTGTCACTTTCATCCGAAGAAGGGACAACTGGCCCAGGAGTTATTGGCAGCGGCTCAGTAAAAGTATCAGAGACTGTAGGAGAATCAAGAAGAAAAGGAGAAGAAAAAAGGACAGGTTCTGGAAGAGGTGCCGACACAATAGAAAAAGAAACAGAATCATTAGAAGAAGGAAGAATAAAGGGAGGAGAAAAGAACGGAACATCCTCAAAGAATGTGACATCTGCAGAAACATACTGTCTCCGGAGAACAGGATCAAAACACCTATATCATTTCTGTGTCGGGCAATAACCCAGAAAGATGCACTTAACAGAACGAGGAGAGAGTTTGTCACAACCAGAAGTAGGAGAGTGAACAAACGCGGTGCATCCAAAGATATGAGGAGGTAAAGGAAACAGAGTTGCATCAGGATACATGATAGAAAATGGAGTCTTGCCATAGAGAACCGAAGAGGGAAATCGATTTATGAGAAAACAAGAGAGAAGAACAACATGACCCCAATAAGACCGGGGAACATCCATATGAGTGAGAAGGCTACGAGACACATCCAGAAGATGACGATTTTTATGTTCAGCAAGGTCATTCTGTTGATAAGTGTAAGGATAAGTAGTTTGATGGACAATGTCGTGATCCAAACAAAATGTCGTGAACTGATGACTAAGATACTCCTTAGCATTATCAGTGCGAAAAATTTTAATAGGGGTATCAAATTGTGTACGAATCTCATTATAAAACGCAGTAAAAACAAAAAATATTTTAGTGTGGTCGTGTATCAAATATAATCACGTACACCGAGAGAAATCGTCAATAAAAGTAGCAAAATACATACTACCTCTAGCAACTATCGGAAGAAGAGCAGGACCCCAAACATCTGAATGAACAAGATCAAAAGGACGAGAAGATCTGCGTTCATGCTTTGCGGGAAAAGTGGATCGGTGATGTTTGCCAAATTGACAAGTCTCACAATTAAGAGAAGAATCCTCTCGAGGTAAATTAGGCAGAAGCTGATAAAGAATCCGGGAGGAGGATGCCCAAGGCGAATATGCCACTGAAGTAAAGAAGAGGATGAAAAAGCAGAAGCGGTATCAAGGTAGAACAAACCGCCGCTTGTAATCCCAGTAGTGATGACTCCTTGGAGTGAGGGACCCGAAAAACACAAGTAGAAGCAGTAAAAACAGCTTCACAGTTCAACTGTTTGCAAAGAGCAGTGACAGAAAGAAAATTGCACGGAAAACTCGGGACATAAAGAGTGTCCTGAAGTTCAAGAGAATGAGTAACATGCACCGTGCCAGACCCACAAATCGGAGACGGAGAACCATCCGCAATAAGAAACGGAGGCAACCAGTTACTCTTGTCAAGAGAAGAGAAAAGACGAGAATTCCCCGTCATATGATTAGTAGCACCAGAATCAACGAGTCACCTTCCTGTAGTTGTCAACTGAGCAGCAGCAGAAGTAGCAAGAAAAGAGGAAGGAGTGGTCATAGAATCCTCTCGAGGTAAGATACTCCTTTCGCTTACTCCACCTCGCCGCCGTCCTCCAGTTCCCTTCTGCTGTCCAGCCACCCCGACGCAATTCCGGTGCTCCATCGCCGCCTGTCAGTACCCGGACAACTTTTGGCCGCCCTTGGACTTTTCCTCTGCAACTGTTTACTGGCACCCACTGTCCCCAACAGTTTTGACGTTTCTCCTTGTTGCATCGGTGTCGTTCCACCCTCGTTCAGCCTCGTCACATATCGTCTCCCTCCCGCACTCAGTTCCATTCCCTAGACTCGTTCAATGGCCCTCCACACCGACGAGGATGCCTCCGCCACTACCTCTGTTGACACCCATCACTTGAATCATTTTGAAGCACGACTTGAGGATCTCACGCTCTTCTGAGTGCCCGCGGTCACGGCGGTAAACCGCCCACCGGCCCCTCTGCCACCACCACCACAACCTCCTCTGCCCATCCGGACTACATGGGGTTTCTCCACCCCTTTAGGATGTGAAAAAGTGTTAAATAAAGACAAATTTTATTGCTCCAAAAAGATAAACAATACAAAGGTATGCCCCTTATTTATAGAAAATGGAGGAGATGAGAGAATACAACAAGAGATGTGAGACTAAATACATAAACCGCGCGGTTTATGCGGTTTGACACTGTCAAACCGCAACACTGTACAAAGTTGTTGATCACTAGCGGCAACAGAGGTAAGCCGCCAAACCGCCGCTGAAGACCGTTAGACCGTCGTTGCTAGCCGTCAGACCGCAACTGCGGGTTGCCACCAGACCGCAGTTGCGGACCCCCATCAGTGTTGTTGCGGTCAACCTCCAGACCGCTGTTGCGGCTAACCATCAGGCCGCTGCTGTGGCAAGTCTCCAGACCGCTGCTGCGGCTAACCTTCAGACTGCTGCTGTGGCAAGTCACCAGACCGCTGATGCGGCTAACCTTCAGACCGCAGCTGCGGCTAGCCTCCAGTCTGCAGCTGCGGGAAGACCTCCAAGACTGGAAAGCCCTGCGGGAAGCCGACTTCCAAACCACAACACTGCTACAAAGTCAGATCGTCAATCCTGCCAAGATAGTCGTCAGACATAACCACTGCCACTAACGAGCATACCGCTGAGCCAAACCGCCAGACCCGGGAGACAAGCTGATCGCTGCGGCTTGATATCAATCCGCTCGGTCTCCTCAAGCTTCAGCACTCCCCCTCAAGCTGGAGCATATATATTTATCGTGCCTAGCTTGCTACAAACCATCTCAAAAGTAGTAACCAGTTTGGTGAAGAAATCAGCTAGTTCTCTCTGTGAGGTAACAAATGGTGTGCAGATCTGATTCTTCAAAATCTCCTCTCTGATGAAGTGGCAATCTACCTCGATATGCTTCGTCCTCTCATGAAAGACAGGATTCCTCAAAATATATATGACTGTTTTATTATCACAGAACATAGGTAGGAGATGATCATAAAACTCTCCCAGATCAAGCAAGAGTGTCTGTAGCCACTTCAACTCGCAAGCAGTCTGAGTCATGCTCCTATATTCAACTTTTGCACTTGACCTGACAACTACAGCCTGTTTTTTGCTCTTCTAGCTGACTAGATTACCTCCAACGAAGGTGCAGAAACCAGATGTAGACTTCCTATCTTCCTTATCATCTGCGTTGTCAGCATCAGAATAAGCCTCAACCTTCAAATGCCCCATTTTCTGAAACAGAAGTCCTTTCCCTGGAGCACCTTTCACATACTCTAGAATCTTAATAGCCGACTGTAGATGACACTCCTTAGGAGCTTGCATAAACTGACTCACCCTTCCCACTGCATAACAAATATCCGGTCTTGTGACTGTCAGATAAATAAGTTTTCCCACAAGCCGTCTGTATCTGGTGATATCTTCAAGAAGAGGTGAGTCCTCACTCCAGCACTTGTCATCTCCAACAGTCATTGGAGATCGAGCAGGTTTAGCTCCAAGGAGATCTGTCTCTTTTAAGAGATCCAAGACATACTTTCGCTGTGAAAGAACTATGGCACCAGGTTTCTGAGATATTTCAATTCCCAAAAAATATTTAAGAGATCTCATATCCTTAGTAACAAAAATTTGAAGCAGATGCTTTTTTGTCATATCCACATCCTTTCTATCATCCTCTGTAAGAAGAATGTCATCCACATAAACTGCAAGAATAACAAGAACAACCGAGATTTTGCGGATGAACAAAGAATGATCTGCAGCACTCCGAGCAAACCCAATAATAGAAATAACTTCGTTGAACTTGTCAAACCATGCCCTGGGACTTTGCTTAAGACAATAGATCGTCTTCCGCAGTTTACAGACCGGAGACTCCCCCTAAGCAACCTACCTTGGAGGTTGCTCTGATTAGAACATTTTGAGCAGGGAGAATGTGAAAAATCGCTGTGAGCGAAGAGTGAATCGAGCATGAGAAATGACGAATGACGATAATGGAGATATCTGGCGCGTAAAGAAAAAAAGTAACTACTAAAAAACCTTACTCCCGCGCAAAACGATTCTTCACATCCAATTGAGACATTTCTCAGTCTTTGTTGACAGCCACAGAAAAGAGAACATGGATTGTAGTAATCCTAGCAACAGGAGAGAGGGTATCAAAGAAATTCACACCATAG
Source organism: Platanthera guangdongensis (assembly GCA_039583875.1). Lineage (NCBI taxonomy): Eukaryota > Viridiplantae > Streptophyta > Magnoliopsida > Asparagales > Orchidaceae > Platanthera > Platanthera guangdongensis. The sequence goes on along the minus strand of CM077153.1, from coordinate 306,835,047 downwards.
GTTTGCGTAAACCTTTTGGCAACAAGTCGGGTTTTGTATCGATCAATAGTACCGTAATGAAGAAATTTGATGACAAAGACCCAGCGACAGCCAACTACATCAGCTCCTAGAGGGGTTGGAACAAGAGTCCAAGTACCCCGTTCAGTAAGAGTTTTCATCTCTTCATCCATAGCAGTTTTTCAATGAGGAATAACAAGAGCATCTTGATAGGAAGCTGGAATAACATTTGCCGATAGAGCTAGAGCAAAGCTCTTAGACGAAGGAGATAGCTGCGCATAAGAAACCACAGCCTAAAGAGAATGTTGAGTGCATGATCGAACACCTTTCGGAAGAGCAATCAGAAGATCTACGTATGTCCGGTCTACGGTGTCACTTTCATCCGAAGAAGGGACAACTGGCCCAGGAGTTGTTGGCAGCGGCTCAGTAAAAGTATTAGAGACAGTAAGAGAATCTGGAAGAGAAGGAGAAGAAAAAAGGACGGGCTCTGGAAGAGGTGCCGACACAAGAGGAAAAGAAGCGGAATCATTAGAAGAAGGAAGAACAAAGGGAGGAGAAAAGAAAGGAACATCCTTAAAGAATGTGACATCTGCAGAAACATATTGTCTCCGGAGAACAGGATCAAAACACCTATATCATTTCTGTGTCGGGCAATAACCCGAAAGATGCACTTAACAGAACGAGGAGAGAGTTTGTCACGACCAGAAGAATGAGAGTGAACAAACGTGGTGCATCCAAAGATATGATGAGGTAAAGGAAACGGAGTCGCATCAGGATACATGATAGAAAATGGAGTCTTGCCATAGAGAACCGAAGAGGGAACTCAATTTATGAGAAAACAAGAGAGAAGAACAACATGACCCCAATAAGACCGGGGAACATCCATATGAGTGAGAAGGATACGAACCACATCCAGAAGATGACGATTTTTACGTTCAGCAACGTCATTCTGTTGATAAGTGTAAGGATAAGTAGTTTGATGGACAATGTCATGATCCAAACAAAATGTTGTGAACTGATGACTAAGATACTCCTTAGCATTATCAGTGCGAAGAATTTTAATATGGGTATCAAATTGTGTACGAATCTCATTATAAAATGCAGTAAAAACAGAAAATATTTTAGTGTGGTCGTGTATCAAATACAATCACGTACACCGAGAGAAATCGTCAATAAAAGTAGCAAAATACATGCTACCTCTAGCAACTATCAGAAGAAGAGCAGGACCCCAAACATCTAAATGAACAAGATCAAAAGGACAAGAAGATCTGCGTTCATGGTTTGCGGGAAAAGTAGATCGGTGATGTTTGACAAATTGACAAACCTCACAATTAAGAGAAGAATCCTCTCGAGGTAAATTAGGCAGAAGCTGATAAAGAATCCGGGGAGGAGGATGCCCAAGGCGAAGATGTCACTGAAGTAAAGAAGAGGATGAAAAGGAGAAGCGGTATCAAGGTAGAACAAACCACCGCTTGCAGTCCCAGTAGCAATCGACTCTTTGGATTGAGGGACCCGAAAAACACAATAGAAGCAGTAAAAACAGCTTCACAGTTCAACTGTTTGCAAAGAGCAGTGACAAAGAAAATTGCATGGAAAACTCGGGACATAAAAGTGTTCTGAAGTTTAAGAGAATGAGTAACATGCACCGTGTCAGACCCACAAATTGGAGACGGAGAACCATCTGCAATAAGAACCGGAGGCAACCAGTTACTCTTGTCAAGAGAAGTGAAAAGACGAGAATTTCCCATCATATGATTAGTAGCAGCAGAATCAATGAGTCACCTTCCTGTAGTAGCCAACTGAGCAGCAACAGAAGTAGCAAGAAATGAGGAAGGAGTGGTCATAGAAAACAATAGCAAACCACACGGTTTAACAGAACAAATCGCGCGAACAAAGGGCAACGAACATGCGACCAAGAAGAGCTCATATTGAAAAAGAACAATTCGCAAAAAGAGCAGATCGGTTAACCGATCGACAAACAGGTCGCAGAAAGAATGCGAACACTAAAAGAAAGCCGACAGAGAGACTCAAACCGCACGGTTGAGTGAGAAGCCGGAAGAACAGGCCGCAGAAAGAGAAGAGACCGCGCGAGTAGAGAATACAACCCGCGCTAGAAGAGAAGAGAAAAGGAGAGGAAGAGACCGCACGAGTAGAGAAAACAACCCGCGCGAGAAGAAACAAGCCGCAGAAAGAAACAACCCGCAGGGAGAGCAGGACGCACAACAGTGAAGCCGCACGAACAGGGAAAAGAAGTCGCGCGAATAGGAAAGAAGGCAAAGGGATAAGTCGCAGGACAAGCAAGGGAAGGAGGGAGGGAACAGAAACCGCTCGAACAGAAAAGAAGCCGGAAGCGGTTAGAAAAACAAACGGCGAACAAATTGGAGCAAATGACCGATTAGCTCTGATACCATGTGAAGAAGAGCTAAATAAAGACAAATTTTGTTGCTCCAAAAAGATAAACAATATATAGGTATGTTCTCTTATTTATAGAAAATGAGGGAGATGAGAGAATACAACAAGAGATGTGAGACTAAATACATAAACCGCGCGGTTTATGCGGTTTGACACTGTCAAACCGTAACACTGTACAAAGTTGTTGATCATTAGCGACAACAGAGGTAAGCCGCCAAACCGCCACTGAAGATCGCTAGACCGCCGCTGCTAGCCGTCAGACCGCAACTGCAGGTTGCCACCAGACCGCAGTTGCGGACCCCCGCCAGTGCTGCTGCGGTCAGCCTCCAGGCCGCTGCTGCGGCTAACCATCAGGCCGTTGTTGTGGGAAGTCTCCAGACAGCTGCTGCCGCTAACCTTCAGATCGTTGTTGTGACAAGTCACCAGACCGCTGTTGTGGCTAACCTTCAGACCGCAGCTGCGACTAGCCTCCAGTCCACAGCTGCGGGAAGACCTCCAAGACTGGAAATCCCTGCGGGAAGCTGACTACCAAACTGCAACACTGCTACACAGTCAGACCATCAATCCTGTCAAGATAGCCGCCAGACATAACCGCTGCCACTAACCAACAGACCGCTGAGCCAAACCGCCAGACCGAGGAGACAAGCTGACTGCTGCGGCTAGATATTAATCCGCCCGGTCTCCTCAAGCTTCAACAAGGGACATTCACCGACCCATATCCATCAGATCGAGATCCTTGTGTTCGACGGAATCGACCCCCTCAGTTGATCGCCCGTGCCGAATAGTTCTTCGATCATCAGCCCACCCCCGCAAACCAGAAGGTTCCCCTGACCACTATTTATATGGATCCATTGGGTGCGTTGGACGCGCCAGCAGGTTCCTGACCTCTCTTGGTCCACGCAAAAGGAGTAGCTCTTCTACCACTATGACAGCTGCCAAGCGGGCAATGCCTACAAGTGCCTCAACTCCGTGTGCCAATTCGACATCGTGGCACTTACCTGACCTATCCCCTGGCCATTACCCGGGGTACTTCGTTGGGGGTCTGCAACCCCACCTTCGGCGCACCTCTGGGGCCACAGCTCGACTACTCTTTCCCGCGCCATGGAGCAAGATCGTTGCCTCAACGAGGAACTCTACACAGCCCAATCATTCTCCTCTAGTCCTACGTACAAAGCCAAAACGAATCTTCCAACACACCGCTCCTCTCAATAGGAGTACAGTGACCTCCGTTGCGAAGACCTTTGTTTCCGCTGCAAACAACCGTAATCCCTTGTTTACCAATGTTCCCATAAAGAACTGCGCTTGTTGCTCGTGGCCGAAGATGGCGACATTACAATTATAGATTTTGAGGCCCTGGAGCTCGAAGATGGCATCACGCTACTCGATCCTAAATACAAGGTCGATTTTGAAGAGCGGAATGTTGATATGTATATGCCAATTTACTATTAGTTTAGTTGTGGGTACTGCACTTGTATCTTTTATCCCTACTATATAAAAGGGAGTAGGGCTAGTCATATTCTCATCTTTGGAGTCTTAGGCTATATTTGGTTCGGCGGTGCCGGGTGCATCCGGTGGGTCGAAACGTCATTTTGGAACCGGAGGGGAGAGGTGGGGGTTGAAACGGAGCGGATCGGGGCCGTTTCCTCCTTGCTGCAGGTGCAAACGCAGCCGCCGGCTATTTGTTTACCTGCCGTCCGGAGACGTTTGCTCCAAACGGAGGCGGCGAAACGCCGAACCAAACGAAGCCTTAGTCTTGGATCTTTCTTGGGAGAGGATTCTTCGAAGGAACCAGCCCTAAACAACATTCCGCGAGTATACCTCTGGATTGTATTCATCTTCTATTATATTATATTTTCATTTCTTGCGTTCCACTTGTGTTGCCTTGTTTTTATTGGCTTTCTGAGGAACACTGGCTAGAATTAGTTGATACATCTTTGGATCTTCCGTTTTTATTGTTTTTATTTTCAAGATTAGATGTTTTTGGCTTTTATTTATAATAATTGTTTCGCTGGCCCACATATTCATATATTTTATAGGTTTTTTAATGACAATCAACTTGCTTTATTTTGTTAGAATTTTCTCTTCTTAGACTGTAATGTAAGCAACCTCTTGCAAAAATGCCGAGTAGGTTTGCCTACATTTCACCCTTGCAGTGGGACCCTTCCCTGGGCCCTCATTGCGTGGGGATGCTTTGTGCACCGGGATGCCCCCTTTTTGTAGACTGCAATGGCTGTCCTTAGGGCTATGGATAAGGATATACTGGTGATGGTTCTCTTATACATTTGAATTAGAGATGTTATGTGTGCCTGGGGCTTGTAACAGGAGGTTTTCATGTACTATTGTATTAAATTTTAGCTAATTTAGTTGAATAAATGTTGAGTTGACCTTTTCAGTGATATACGTTTCTTGTCTTAGTATTTTTTTTAGATTTGTGTTTCCTTGGGCACTAATTGAGATGCTAATTGCAACACCACCATATATGTAATTCCTGCCAAACCTGGATTTACTTGCAGATGTAAACTGTTTGCTATTTTCTGTTCATCCCTTGATTGCCATCTGCGTGCTTGAGTGATCAACGTAGGATACTACTTGGATTGAGCAACCTAGCCACCAGATCATATCGAGTCAATAAAATTTCCTTGTTTCATATATTGCTTGATGCGTCCTTCAGAATGAGTAAATTTTAATCAAAAAATTCGGTCTTGCCCAATTACTTTGCAATGTCCAACAGTTTTTTATTTATACCTTTTTGGCATAAATGTGCATGTTGATGCATGGTAGGATGTGGAAGTGGATTAACTAATGCAAACTGTTGGAGATATTAGTTTTAGTATTATTATATTTGTGTGCGAGTGGGTATTAGTTTAATCCCACATTATCTGTCTGTATTTGAGTCCCTCATGTAATGCTTTAAATATCCCATTTGTGGAAGAATAATATGTACTTGTTATTTCAATTTCTCCTCCTCTTCCAACATGGTATCAGACGCAATCAATCTGTAACTCTAAAAAAAATTTCGGTGGCCGCCACATTCCCCTTTCCGCTTCTATGCTTAGACCCCGCCGACGTGTGCAACTAGGCATTCCTCCGGATAGCTTTTCTCCCGCTCTCGTCGACGGAATCAACGGTTGATTCCAACGACGAGAGCGGGCCTTTCTCCCCTCCTCGCCGTCGACGATCAATTCTCCGTCAAGTTCGTCTTCTTTTGAACCTGTCGGCGCGTCAACCTTCTGGCAACGACGATCCCGTCGCTATTTCTCCCGCAGATCTGCTTGTTTCCCGCTAGGTCTCTCGTCGACTGCAGCCGATCTTTCTCCCTCTCTCGCCGACTGCTCTGGGTCAGTCGCTACTTCTCTCGTGCTGCTGCCTCTCGACGCCGGATCCTTCTTCCATCAAAGCGTTTCCTGGAGCTTCTTTTGTGGGTCTCTCTGTTGTTGTTCATGGAACCTCTATTTTTTCTTCTCATCCACGACGCCGATGCTATCCTCGGGCGATCCCGTGGATGTCCCTCTCTCGCTGCTCCAGATCTGGTCGGCCTTGCTGGTGACGATGACCGCTACCTTGCCCAAGATGGCTGCTACTTTTCTGAGGATGGCTTCCCTTCCAGTCATGGTGAATCCTTGGTTGTTCCTGCCAGCATTATAACGATTACAGCCAATGCCTCCATTATTTATGGTCATTCGTGTTGCTTCCCCTCGCACTTCGACCAACTCCAGTTGCTGCTACCCCATCCAGGGTGTTGATCTCGCTGATGATGAAGTTTCATCATGTTTTTTGGTAGTTTTATGTTTTTTTAAATAGTCAGTTTTTGTTTTTTTCTCTGTATGATCTTGGTATGCCTTCATGCACGTGTTGTCCGCGCGAGGGGGAGTGTTGGGATGAAGGAGACTGAGATGATCTTTCCCGACTTTTCGCTTTCGATCCACACGGCCTCTAGGCTTATGTTGTATGTCATTTGCGTCTCCCCATGTTTCCTTTTGATTGGTCGTGTGTTGTGGACGCGTCTGATGTTGGTGTTCTAGTCTCATTGGGTTGTCACATGGGATCGTGTCGTACGGGACTGTGTCGTGTGGGACCACCCTTTGTGCAGATTATCCCCGACGGATTATCCCTGGTTGCTCGGTTGTTGATTTGCTCCACATATTTCGTTCTCTTTCGCATGTTGTGTGTGTAGGTGATGTTGGTTGTTTGGTTTTCAGCGTGACCACGTCGTATGTGGGTCCTACATCGTGTGTGTGGGTCTGCGTCGTGTGTGGCTATGTCCCTGACTTGATTACCCGGTTTGGAATTTCCCCTGGTGGCTCATCTATTATTTTTGTCCCACGTCACCTACCTCCGTTGTCGTTATTTTGATGTGTTCAAGCTGAAGGGTCCCCCTTCAGCTTGAGGGGAAGTGTTGGAGTTATTAGTTTTAGTATTATTATATTTGTGTGTGAGTGGGTATTAGTTTAGTACCACACCGTCTGTCCATATTTGAGTCCCTCATGTAATGCTTTAAATATCAACGCGCTGCATTCCCAACAATTTCAACCACACTTTCCACTTCACATAAAGAACTTAAGCAAAAAACTTCAACTTCAGGAGCGTATGGGCAAATAGGAAATGAACAAGAGCACAAGAATACGGGATCCTGTGCTAATCTATGATGTTCCAATATTTACTAGAGATAAATAAGATACTACTCACAAACATATGGATCCGACCGCAGCAATTTGATGTAGATCCGAGCGGTGGATGCAGGGATTGCAGCTGGGAGTGGAGGAGGGTTGTAGCTGGAGGGGGAAGGTGGTTTGCGACTGATTGTGAAGGTGGAGGGAAGGGTTTACCATTGGAGAAGGAGGACCTGCGGTTTGAGGTGGAATTGAGATTACGGTAGGGGAGGTGGAGAGGTTAGGTTGTAGAGAGGATGAATCAGTGACTGGTGGAGGGAAGGGCTTGCGGAAGTTGAGTTTCTGTGGGGTGAGACGATGAACGGGGATGACTAGTGGTCGATTGGCCCACATGGACAAGAGGGGTTGCGATGGTGAGGGCTTCCTTAGAGGCGAGGGTTTGCCACAGAGTTGGGGTGGTTTCGGTCGAGTGAGGGCATCAAATGTAGACGGAGGAGGGCTGGAGGGGGCGGGTGAGATGCGGTTGGAAAGCACGGGGGAATAGTGTGGAGAGCTGAGGAGCGGCTAGGGTTAGGAGGGGGAGATAGGGATAAACCAGGACGTCGCCCCCAGGCTCGCGGGATCGCACCACCAAAGATCACCTAGCTTTGGATTTCTTGTGCAAAGCAAGCAATGCTATCATAGCTGCATTCACCTCTTATTTATAGGGAAAACTAGTCATTACGCCTGTTGCCCGATCACTACTACAAAGTAATAATCCAAAAATAACAAAAATACATGTAAAATAATAAAACCATCTCTCTGGGTGCGCCCACAGTATTAGATTTAAGATCCTATCAATGCCTCCTGTGTGAATATACACAAGTGATCCCCTCCAAGGGTTGCCCGCTCTCCATGGTTCATCCTGCGGTCGAGGCTGCTGCTGATTCCCATCTCAGGCTCTTCTGGATTATTGATTAAGTTGGTTCCTATCATCCTATGTCATAAATATGAACAGATGACATTTTCAGAGCATCACTAGCATATATTCTATTTTTGAAGTAATAATAATTATGATGCATTCCAGTATCAGTAAATGAGAAATGCATTAAATTATGTATTAGCATAGAATAAGAAATGGTATTTCAAGGATTAGTATTTAAAGACATGTTACTATCAATTCCAAGAGTTTGGAAGGATAAATGTCATCTTAGTAGGTGAAAGTTGCATGTTTTATACAATTTTTTGCAAACATCCCATCCAATTGCCAAGGAGAGCCCAAAAATCTTTGAACAATAGATCAAGGCATAGCCCATGCAGAGTCCAAATATATCATGTTCTGCTGATTATCTACTCTAGGTATCCTTGAGTTCAACTCATAACTACATTTTTTTATCTGAGCTTAGCATATTGTTTATTTGGGCAGCATTACAGACAGCCTTTGTGTTGTGAATGCGTTCGTGTCAATGCGAGGTCTAGTACTGGATTGTTACTCCAATCAAGCTCCGCATTCAGCTTCTCATCAAGACCAAAAACGACAATTTTGCAGTGCTGGGAATGTGCATTCCGTCTCGAAATTGCCATTTTTGGCGGATCTTGAAATTTTCATTTTTGGCGGATTTTGAAATTGTTATTTTTGGCGGGACACGCCATTCGTCGAGACCGCGTCAAACGATGCCTAAGCCACTTGGCTGTTTTAGTAACTTATTGCCAGTTGTATAATCTAATTTTTTTCCCACAGGTTCAACCTTGTGTTGGCATATGGAGTGATAAATGTGATTCAAATTATGGAAGACGGCGTCCTTTTATTGTTGCAGGATGCATGATGATAATTATGGCTGTGAGGACAGTTGATTGTTACAAAACATTTTCTTTTACTCTCTAATTGGGTATCCTTAGTCTAAACACATCCAGGCTTTCTTGTTTTCCAGGTTTCTTTAATTGGATTTGCTGCAGATATTGGATACCTATTAGGTGATACACAGGAAAGCTGCAGGTAAGTTTCAACTCTCTTCTTATTTGATTTTGAGTTTTCTTATGTAAACTAAGCTTTAATACGATCAGCAAATATAAAGGCCCTCGATGGCGCGCAGCTGCTGTTTTCATTTTTGGATTTTGGATGCTAGACCTTGCAAATAATACAGTACAGGTGTGTTTCTTGAATTCCGAAGTCATCAACTAAAGCTTCATGTGTTCTTTCACTTAAATACTTGATATCGTTTATCAAATGAACCATTTGCAGGGTCCTGCACGTGCATTGCTGGCTGATCTTTCAGGTGATTTTCCTCTTTTCTTGCCTGGTTCATGATAGATTATTATCACAGATGATGTTTAAGATAATGCTCACTGTGATCTTACATCAAACTTAGTTTATTGAATTTATGTCTTATTATAGGACCTGATCAGCGAAACTCAGCAAATGCAATATTTTGCTCTTGGATGGCGGTTGGAAATATACTAGGATTTTCATCTGGTGCTAGCGGGAATTGGCACAGGTACGATATGGAGATTATCAACTTCTAACTTTCTGCAAGGATGCCAATTTACTGTAACGCCCCGGTCTACCGTGGGTGCACTTCAGGTCTGCAGACTAGTGACCCCAACCCATCTCCATGAAGCTGATTGGCCGCAGTAGCTAATTCCAATGGCGGGTTGTTGAGGTTCCGATTTGAACCCCAGACCTCCTAGATAAGGGAGCTCTAGCTAGTTGGTTGTGAGGACGAGTTTAGAGCTCCCTTATCTAGGAGGCCTGGGGTTCAGGTTCCACCCTCAACAACCCACCGTTGGAATTGGCTGTTGCGGCCAATCAGATCTCTGGAGATGGCTTGGGGCCACTGGTCTGCAGACCTGTAGCGCACCCACAATAGACCGGGGCGTTACATTTACACTAGTATCAAATACTTTAGGATTGGAGATATGATGAGGTGAGACTTGAGGAACTCATCTAAAGAGCTGGCCCTTACACAATTACAACAACACTCAAGCCTTACACAATTATACGGAGATTTTTTTAAGTATGTTTTTTAGAGTGATATTAGTAAGAACATTGGATGATCTCCGATATTCAACGTAATTAGAAACAAAGCCGGTGGTGATTGCGATTGCTGACCACCATCGTATGTTTGACTAAGGTCCCATAGTAGATTGAAATTCTTGGCATCGTTTGAATTATTGATGAAGCTAATTCCAGCAGGTCATAATGTTTAATGAGTCGCTTCCCCTCAACCTTTTCACATAACATGGAGTTATTCTTGAAGTCATATCCTTCAAAGCTGGGGAGAAATGAGATGTAATTTTTATTCATGTATTTTCTTATTGGGTCATCAGTCTTATTTTATGACAATTGTAGTGATGTATGTGTCATTGTGTTGTGGGTCCGTCGTCAATTATCTTATTATATTAGTATTATGTTGTATCGTGTTTTTATTATGTTGAGTCTTCTAATATTAGTATTATGTTGTATCGTATTATTAGTATTATGTTGTATCGTGTTTTTATCTTATTATTTTATTATGTTGAGTCTTTATATTAGTATTTTAGGTATTTTAATATTTATGAATATCTCTATGTATTTAAAAGTATGCGCCTGGGTCTTGTTATATATATAGAACCTTGATCTTGTATGAAGGTATCAACTAAGGAATAAAATGAAAGTTCTTCCAACTCTCCCTTCTTGGGTCTCCTCTCTTCCTCTTCAAGGTTCTTCTACCCTCGCCCCTCCCTTCTAGGGTTTTGTCTTCTCTCATCTCATCCACCATTTCTAAGGATGAATACCCTTGTATCCTCTACTCCATCTCCCTCCCGCTGCTATCTGACAGACCACCAAAGAAACACGTAACACATTGTTAAAGCTAAAATGATGAGTTTAACTACATAAAGTCCTCTGCTTTGACTTTGACCTTGTTAATCAATGTGGACTGCATCTCATCAGTGGACCTGCACTTCATCCTCCTTGACTTCACAACTTAACCTAAATTTCCTCTTGTGACCAATATTTACACCAACTTCTTGAAGCCACTTACGTCCCATAGTCCCAGCCTTTTGAAATAGCCAGACTACACCACCTCCTTACCTACTTGTAAATGCCAACCACCAAGCTCCTACTATTGGACACTTCAAGGCTATCATTTATCTACTTAGCTCTATGGCTTCTTGGGTCTAGTATAAAAAGGAAACTTGATATGTAATGAAGAATATTTTGATGAACAAGAAAAAAATGCGTATGCCTTGACGAGAAATCATTCTGCTCTTCCCACCCTCTTAGTTATGGATCTCCTTGAACGAAAGTTTGCAGCACCTGGTAATGGATCTCCAAGTAAGAAAATCATTATAAGACAACCTGATATTTTCTTGTTCAATGTTGAGTACCTATTTTGGCAGTTATTGGATTGCATTCGTTATAATTAGTATCAGGGGCATGGTATTTCAATGCACAATACCTGGCAATAACAACCTTTTCGTGCTCCGTGTCCAACAACCAGTGGCGGAACTAGGATTTTTACTCCGTTCAGGCACATTCAATATAAATTAAAATTAATTGTTGAAAATATTGCATAATGTTTTTTAGTATTGCAAGTTACATTAATGCAAGAGCGAAATATACATGCAAAGCTCTTAATCAATATACATGTAAACAAATTCCTATTGCTAAAAAAGAGGCATAAAATTTATACATTTTAAATCAACAAGCTTCTATTGCTAAACAATTGTTGTGAACTGAGATTGAATCTATAAATGGAAGTTCAAGTGAGCTAGATGCTTGCCGGCAAGATCAATTCCTAAAGGACTGAAATTAAGAAGACTTTTTTTCCAGAACCGAAACTAACCCTCAAATCAAATGGACCAAAATTATGGAGTGAAGCCAAGCTTTGCATTTTGTTTTGGAAATTTGTCCTAAAATCATTGACATTACATGAGATGCTTTAGGTACAACAGAAGAACTTAGAAAATAAATGGTAAAGCTACTCGCCAGAAACTGCATAGAAAAGTGAGAACTGTGATTAGGTTTTTCATAGCACACAAAATCAACTATTTACTAATTAACTAAGGTTTCAACAGTCAGGTACTTTCCTACTTGTGAAGAGAAGATTTTTACTGCTCAAAAATCTGCTATGCTATGTTGTGCATACTACACCTATGTTGCACCGACACCGACACCGACACCGACACCGACACCGACACCGACACCGACACCGACACCGACACCGACACCGACACCGACACCGACACCGACACCGACACGCGACACGACACGACACGCGACTCGTCCATTCTCCTAAACTAGTAATATTCGACACGTTCGGACACGTTTGTTAAATTCATATTTATAATTATAAAAATTGTAAAATACTAATAAATAGACAAGAAATGAACAAACTTGACATATAAAAATGTAATACTCATACTTACATGTTATATATCATCTAAAAAAACAACTGATTCCATGTCCGGGTGAGAGATTTGCAATTTCCAGCATACCAACATCTTCGAATGTATCAAAAACATCTCCGCCAATATCCCACATCTTTGTTTCTCCTTGTGTAGCTAGCTTAGTGACAAACCTCCATAATGATTTATTCGGATCATCATCAGATATAGGCTCTTGTGAACCACTATTACTACCCTTGCTTGAAGACATTCTACAAAAAAAAGTAGGTGTTCCTACCAAAAAGAATCAATACATAACACTTTTAAAATAAACCAAAAGAACATAACAAGAAATTCATCCAAAAAGCTCATTTGTCACTTGTCGTACTATAATCAAAGAAATGAAGAATGGCACCACAAATATTCATAGCAAGAAGAACAGGAGCTGGAAGAATACCTGGAGCTGGAAGCAAGATGAGAAGATGAGAAATCTGGAGCTGGAATCGAGAGCAAGATGAGAAGATGACAAACCTGGAGCTCAAAGCAGCGAGAGCACGAAGAGTCGAAGATGCCCTAGATCTCGCGGGAGAAGAACAAGAAAGACGACGATGCCTAGCTCTGCGGGAGGAAGACGATCTTCGCCGGAGGAATACAGAGTGAGAGCACGAATAATCGGAGCACGAAGATGGAGAAAGGAACGTCGATGCCCTAGATCTGCGGGAGGAAGAGGACCTTCGCTTGCGGGGGAAATGAGCATCAAACTGCGGCTCGGGGTGTTTTAAAAAACAGTGGGACACGCGTGTCCCGTGTGACCAAAATGTGTCGGCACGCCGACACGCGTGTCCGAGCATATCGACGTGTCAGACGCGTGTCGGAGAGTCCGACACGGACACGTTGACCCCCCGAGAGTGTCAGTGCTTCTGCTAAACAAAAACGGGAAATGGAGGAAAATCAGAAACAAGGAATGATTTAGGTTTAGTAATGGTAATCATGATGATTTAGGCTCTATTTGTTTGGGCGTTTCGCAGCTCCGTTTTGGGCAAACGCCACCGGAAGGAGGGTAAACAAATGAACCTCCGGCTGCGTTTGCTCCGTTTTCAACCGCCGCCTTGAGAAACGCCCCAAAAAGCTCTGTTTGGAGCAGCCACCTCCCCCCTCCGGTTCGAACTCTCCATTTCCACCCGCCGGATCGACCCGCCACCGCCGAACCAAATGGAGCCTTAGGTTTAGTAATGGAGGATTTCTTCTAAAAACAGAGCATTGAAATAGGAGAAGATATAATTAACTTGAGAGAGATGGAGAGAATGGAGGAATGCAAACCGGATACGATGGTGCTTGGCTTCTGGCTTCCAAGCGAGCAACGATACAATGAAAAGAGGAGATCGAGGCTTCCGGCTTCGATGGTAAACTTTGCTTGCTTGATTGTTGCTGACCTTGAGTGGTGTGAGGAAATGTCATCTGCGCCATTAAAGAGCCTTGCTTCCATGGGCGTGGAGCATAGCCGTGAAGATGCAGAGCAGACTTTTCTGAAAATGGCTTGGGTGGAGAGATAAGAAATGCCCTAAAAAGTTTTTTACACAAATGGAACTAAGCGACAGCTGTCCGCGCCCTTTCTATCCTTTCACCCTTTGTGCAACAGGCATGCTCTTGTTCTTTTTCTCCTTTCACCCTCTGCGCAGCAGACAAAGCATGCCTAGACTTGTCTGCCAAGGAAGACTTTCTCCAAAACTAAGGTAGAAGCCTATGCCAACCTCAACCCAAGCAAGATTTTTTTTCCAAAAACATGCCCGGGCGTGTCTCTACTTAGTTCTGCCCGTGCCAACAACAGAAGTACCTCCAATAGGCGACGACACTACGATCATCGTACAATCTGGTGGTGGCAGTACCTTCATTCGCCACACATTTTCCTCTCCTTCGAAAACATTTATTTTTAGTTATATATGCACTTTAAGTATTTATTTTATTTATTTATCCTTCGGTTAGTATTTGTAGAAATGTAATCCAAACCTTATATACTTCTTGAATGCAAAAATACAAGTACGAGTATAAATATATAGAAGAGAGGAGAGAAACAGACAACTATACAAGTAATGTGGGACTAAGCCAGAATCCTACATGAGCCATAATAATGGGCCTACTCAACATCTTTTCTAATATTCTCTAACACTCCCCGGCAAGCTGGAGCGTACAAGTCGTAGGCACCAAGCTTGGATAAGAACTGATGGTACATTTGTCGAGGTAGCGCCTTGGTGAGGATGTCAGCAACTTGCTCTGACGCAGGGACATGCTCCAGCTCTAACTTCTTTAATTGAAGCTTTTCACGGACTAAGTGACAGTCAACTTCAATGTATTTAGTCCTCTCATGAAACACCGAATTCTTCGCAATATGGATAGCAGTCTGACTATCACAAAACAAGGTTGCAAGTGAGGATAAGATGACCCCCAAATCACCAAGAAGATCCTCAAGCCAGGTGAGTTCAGAAACAACAGCCGCCATTGCATGATACTCAGCTTCAGGAGAAGAGCGAGCAACCACAGACTGCTTCTTGCTACACCAAGTAATAAGATTCTCTCCAAAGTAGGTACATAAATCCGTAGTGGAACGTCGATCATCCAGGGAGCCCGCATAATCCGCATCTGAATATGCAATAAGAGAGAGAGGAGGATGACTTATATATCAATCCTTGTCCAAGATCTGTCTTCAAATATCTAAGGATGCGTTCCACTGCCTGGAGATAAGAGATCCGATGAGCATGCATAAATCGGCTGACCACTCCAACAGCAAAAGAAATATCAAGTCTTGTAACTGTCAGATATATCAGTTTTCCTACAAGGCGCCGATAATACTCGGTTCGTAAGTAGAGAATCAGAGTCAGACCTATGAGCACATAACTTGTGATTGACATTCATCGGATTTTCCACGGGTTTGCACCCAGAGTAGCCAGCATCATGAAGAAGATCAAGGCAGTACTTTCGTTGTGAAAGGACAAGACCATCAGGTCGTCTCGCAACCTCAAGTCCAAGAAAATACATGAGAGCCCCCAGATCTTTTGTTTGGAAGACGGAGTTTAAGTGTTGCTTGATTTGTTGTATCCCTGTGGAGTCATCACCAGTAATCAAAATATCATCCGCATAAACTAAGAGAATGGCAGTCACAACTGGTGGATGATGAGTGAAGAGAGAGAAGTCCGCCGAGCTCCTCTTGAATCCAACTTCGCGAACAGTCTTACTGAATTTATCAAACCAAGCTCTGGGAGATTGTTTGAGACCATAAATAGATTTCTGAAGATGACATCCACGAGACTCCCCCGTAGTTTCAAACCCGGAAGGTTGGTTCATGTAGACCGTTTCTTGAAGGTCACAATTTAAAAATCATTCTTTATATCCAGCTGATGGAAAGGCCAATAACGATGAACAGCCAAGGAGATCAACACCCGGACAGAGTTCAACTTGGCGGCGGGAGAGAATGTTTCATCATAATAAAGTCCCTGTTGTTGAGTGAACCCCCGAGGCACAAGTCAGGCTTTGAGCCTGTCAACCATCCCATCTGAAGTATGTTTGATAACAAACACCCACTTGCAAATGACACACGATTGGCCAGAAGGAAATGAACCAGATCCCAAGTGTGGATAGACCAAAGAGAGGTCATTTCTTCTTCCATAGCCGCACAACACCCTAGATGAAGAAGAGCCTCCTGCACCGAGTTAGGGATATAAATGGAGGAGTGAGAGAGAGGAAACTTGCGTAAAGGTTGAGATAGGCGATGCAGAGAAACATAATTTTCCATGAGGTGAGCTGTAGATGTTGATGTTGGATCGCCAGTCCGCGGGATAGCACCGGTGTAGGAGGACTGTTGTTGAGTTACAGAAGCCGAAGTACGACGAGTGTAGACACGAACAAGAGGCGATTTGGGTGATAAAGGTGGAACAGGTGTCAGAAGTGGAGTGGGAAGAAGGGGTGGTAGGGATGACGTGACTGGAACGGTTGGACTAGATATGGAGAGTAGAGGAGCAAAGTTTGACGGTGAGTCATTGAATGGTTGATGCTCATGAAAGGTGACATCGGCAGAGACAATAACTTTGTCAGTAGTTGGAGAATAACACAAATAACCTTTTTGTGTTTGAGAGTATCCGAGAAACATACATTTTGGGGCACATGGGGCCAACTTATCTATGGTTGGACCAAGGTTGTGAACATAGCAAGTACAGCCAAACACACGAGGCGTGAGGGGGAATGGAGAGTGGGATGGAAAGAGGAGACTAAACGGAGTTGCGAAGTCGAGAACAGAGGATGACATGTGGTTGATAAGGTGACACGCTGCAGACACAGCGAAATTCCAAAAACGAGTAGGAACCTGCATTTAAAGCATGAGTGACCGAGTGACATCAAGAAGATGACGATTCTTTCACTAGGTCACACCATTCTGTTGAGACGTATATGCATACGAGGTTTGATGTATAATGCTGAACTCTGAGCATAAGTTCGTGAGTGTCCGGCTAGTGTATTCTCGAGCATTATCGGTGCGAATGATTTTTAAAGGAGAGAAAAATTGAGTACGAGTTTTCATAAGAAAGGCACGAAAGGTGGATGTTAGTTCAGCACGATCTCGAAGTAAGTATAATCAGGTTAAGCGAGAGTAATCATCAATAAAAGTGACAAAATAACGATAACCAAACATACTAGGGGTTTTATATGGTCCCAAAATATCATAATGTACTAACAGGGCTCCCACTGGATTGTGGATTCAGGAGCCACACACCATATTACTTCGCAGCGCCTTCCGAAATATTTGATGACTGACCCCAAGTTCATTACTGTATCTAATGGTGATAGCACCCTCATATCCGGCGCTACAGATATACCTCTCAAACCCACTCTCTCTCCGTCTTCTGCACTTCATGTTCCAGGATCACCATTTAACTTGCTCTCTGGTAGTCGTCTTACTCAAGATCATGATTGCTGTGTTACATTCTCACCATCTACCTTTGTTGTGCAGGATCGACAGACGCAGAATATCATTGTTAAGGGGTGACTGTCAAATGAGCTCTACTTCCTCGATGTTCTTCCTTCAACTCTCTTCGTTGTCTCCACGACCGACTGACATCGTCGTCTTGGGCATGCTTCCCTCCAGATTCTCAAGAAAGCTCTTTCGGATGTCTCCCTACATGAGTTTTCTTGGGAATCGTATATCTTTGACAAACAACATCGTGTTTCTTTCCATCCTACTTATACTCTGAGTGATACTCCTTTATCATTACCCGACACAAGAGAGGCCAAAGAACAGTCCGCAACGGTCTAAGGCCAGACCGCGCTATCAAGGGAGAAGGCCGAAGTAAAGAGGAGACCGCGCAGTTAGGGAGTGTTGGCCGCAGCGACAAGAGAGACCAGTCTGTGCGGTTAGGGAGAGAAGACAAACTCAGCGGTAAGAGAACAATACGCATCGGCAAGGAGAAGCAACCCGTGGTCAGATCGCGCGACAAGGAGAGAAGACCGTGCGACAAGAGGAGAGGATCGTGTGGCAAGGTGGTCCACGGACCAGACTTGAGAGGGTATAAAAAGGGTGAGAGGGAGGGAAGATCCGGAAGTGGTTCCACGGAGAGGGAAAGAGGCGGCTAGGAAGAAGAGACCGCAGCACGGTGCGGTTAAGGAAGATAGAGACCGCCGGGCAGACCGGTAAGGTGGTGGGCGGTTAGAAAAAAGCAGGCCGGATCTTTGGCTTTGATACCATGTAGAAGTGAAATCCAAACCTTATATATACTTCTTGAATGCAAAAATACAAGTATGAGTACAAATATATAGAAGAGAGGAGAGAAACAGACAACTATACAAGCAATGTGGGACTAAGCCTGAATTCTATATGGCCCATAATAATGGGCCTACTCCACATCTTTTCTAGTATTCTCTAACAGTATTTAATTTGTACTTTTATGTGCTTGATTAATATGAAAAATGGGTACCAAAATAAAGAAACGTAAAAGATAATAAAATGATTTTTTATTAGCATAGATATAAATTATCTTTCTCATTAAATTTGAATAACGTACTCAAATTCTTTCAAAATAACGAATTTACTTCTTTAAGCAGGTTGTTCCCCTTTTTGGCTACAAGAGCTTGTTGTGATGCATGTCTGAACTTGAAGGCAGCTTTCTTAGTTTCCGTGGTGAGTGATGGTTTTCAAAGCATAGGTTACTTTCTACTGTGAACTCTTTCTAATTGCCTATGGCTAGCTTTTATGGTCATAGCTCGGTGCTGCTTATTGTAAGTTAATCTGTAAGCTTCATAGAAATATTTATGTGTAATAAGTATCAGTTAATTAAATGAACTTGCAGTCAAGTGGCTGATTCTAGCGAAAGAATTCAATTTTAGTCTAACTTTTGTACTAAAGCTTGTGAACAAAAGAATTATTGTGTTTTGCATGTTTTTTGCATCCTTATTTTTAGCTTTGGCAAAAGCCTTCAGGATAATATAGAATTAAATTCAAGGAAATAAGCATTCCTAATATTATCATGCAATTGTGCTGACAATGGAATCTTTTTACACAATCTTAGATATAATATATTCATTTTCTCGCTCTTACAATTGTCCCATTAAAACTTGTTCTTATTTATAATTACACTAACAGACGTGCATGGGCTCTCCCTGTACGCAGTGTGCGATGACTGCAATGCCCGATCGCTACTGCAGCGGCGATTGAGCATTATTGCTGCCACACACTACCCATTGGGGGATTCTTTGCGCAGCTGCTACATTTTATTATTATTATTTAAATCGTTGCGTTTTGTTAGATCGTAGAGATTAAAATCAAAGGGCGGATATTATTTTGATGGTCCTAATTGAGAATCATGATCAATTGTTGAGATTGTTTTCCGTGAAGATGAAAATCATAAAATCTTTGAAAGTTTTTTTAGCATATTAAAAATAGAGAATAAAAATGTTGTTGTATGGTTTTATTTTTGGTGCTATGCTTGCATGTTGTCACTCCGATATATAAGAAAGTGCTTCTTATTTCAATAATCAATTATCATTTTCCTCCATTCAGCATGGTATCAAAGGGAGTGATACCCTAATCACGCGCCGCCGACGTCGATCCCGCGACCCGTTCTGCCCGCGTCACGCGTTCCGTCCGCGCTCTCCACCTGCCCCTCTCCGACTCCAGCCCGGCGCTCTCCGCCTCCAACCCGCCTCCCTCCGCCTCCAGCCCGTCCTTCTCCCGCCTCCAACCCACTTCTCTCCCGCTCCGCCCGATCTTTTTGCTCGTTCTGGATGCCAGATCCTGTGAGGGGATGTGCCCGTGAGGCCGATTCCAGGACTTCTGGCGTCTCCTTCTTTTGTATGAGGGAATGACTACCTCCATTCTCTTCCTCGATTTCATTGTCGGGATCATTTGTGTACTTCTCTTTCTATGAGAAGTTTTTAGGTTTGTTTTCCCCTCTCTTCCTGTTTGTGTTCCTTCCCGCAGTTTCTATCCTCGGTTCTCTATGGAATGGAGTGGTGAATCCCCAAATATGTTCTCCACTGTATGCGTTGAATCCTCACAAATGTCGGCATTGGTCTCCAACCGCGCTCTCCTCGACCACGGAACTCCTCAAATTACCACCATGAAGCTCGATGGCACCAATTACCTTTCGTGGGCTCGGTCTCACTCTTTCTCTCAAAAGCTGTCGTATGCTTGGCTATGTTTTCGACACTACAACAGCACCCGCTCCCAACTCTTCCACACCGTCTCAATGGGAGTCCGAAAATTCCTTGGTGATGTCGTGGCTTCTCAATTCTATGCAAGAGAGCATTGCTCAGAACTATCTGTTTCTGGACACAACTGCCGATATTTGGAAACGAGCTGAGATTACTTATTCCTGTCGGGGGAATGCCACTCAGATCTTTCAACTTCGCCGCCGGATTTTCCTCTTGTGGAAAGGCGATCGTCCTCCTTCCTCTTACTACCTGGAATTTACTCAGCTCTACCAGGAATATGACCACTTTGATGCCCTCATCCTTGCCTCCCCTGAAGATGACGCTCTTGTTCGGGCTCGCGAAGAGCGCAATCGGATCTTTGAGTTTCGGTGCAACCTCACCGGAGAAAATAAGTTGATCAAAGTCTCAGTGACTTTGATCAACTTAGGTTGCGTTTGTACTTTACATACCGACTCTCTCTGATGGCTCTGCTCTTGCTGCTCATGTTCACCCCGGTGGGCGTCCTTCTCGCAACTTACCGCCTAAGTCTGGGGTAAGGATCATCTTCTCTCTGATTATTGCGGGAAGACCCGACACACTAGGGACACCTGTTTCAAGCTCCAAGGCTTTCCTCCGCCCAGAGGGGTTCTGTTACTCGTGGTGGTTGTGGCTATGGTCACTCTCTGGGACGGCATCCCCAGCCCCGCTTTGCTCATATCTCCAATGCTTCTGCTGATATGTCCTCTCTGGCAACCCCTCATGCTCTCTCTTCGGATAAAATTCTTGCTTTTTGTCATCTGATGCACGACCATCCCTTAGAGATTTCTGCTTCATCCTCCTCATATGCCCACCAGGGGCCCCCGGATGCTCATTCTGCTACTAGTCACGCCCCAACCCAGTGGATCATTAACAGCGGTGCGACAAATCATATGAATGTCATTGCTTTAAGTTTTGTTTCCTACTCTCCCTTGTCGGGCCGTGACAAAGTGAGTGTTGTTGATGGTTCATTCTCCTCTATTTCCCATTTGCTGCTCTTCCCTCACTCTCTCGTCCGCTCTTCATGTTCCTAAGTTTACTTGAAATCTTCTTTCTATCAGTCAATTGACTAACTCTATGCACTGCCCAGTGACCTTTCCCCTCTTCTTGTATTTTTCAGGACCTGACGACTGGGAAGGTGATTGGATCTGGTAAACTGTGCGATGGACAGTACCTGTTTGACCCCTCCAGCCTGGCTTCTACTTCTTCTTTGTGTGCTCTTCATGTGGCTTCATCTTCTACTTTGGATTCCTGACACTGTCGCCTCAGACATTCCTCTATCTCTATTATGAAATTATTGTTTCCGGCTATATCGTCCTTTGTTTTTAACACTTTTCGTTGTGATGTATGTAAACTAAGTAATCACAAGCGGGCCTCTCTTCCTCGGATGCCCCCTCGTGCTACACCATTTGAGATTATTCATTCTGATGTTTGGGGACCTATCCCGGTTGCTTCTATATCTGGGTGCAAATGGTTTGTCACTTTTATCGACTATTGTTCTATGTGCACATGAATTTATCTCATGAAAAGCAAATCTAATGTTTTCCCGTTATTTTAGTGTTTCCACAACATGATTACGACCCAATACAATGTCATTGTAAAAATATTGCAAAGTGATAATGGTAATGAGTACATTGACTTTCACGTTGAACGTTATCTGCAAGACAGGGGTATTATCCACCAAACTTCATGTGTGTACACCCTTGCCCAGAATGGTGTCACCGAGCGAAAGAATCGGCACCTCCTAGAGGTTGTTTATTGTTTACTTCTTCAGATGCACCTACCCAAATACTGGGGGGACGTTGTCCTCGCAACTGCGCATCTTATTAATTGATTGCCAACTCGTATCCTCAACCACAAAACTCTGTTAGAAACTCTCAGTATCCTCCCTAGTGAACTCACCCCTCGTATCTTTGGATGTGTGTTTTGTCCATGTGCACCACACCTCCAAGCTTGATCTCCGTGCGCTTCGGCTTGCCTTCATTGGATACTCCAACACTCAAAAAGGGTATAAGTGTTTTCATCTTGTGACCCGCAAGACATTTGTCTCCATAGATGTCACTTTCCAGGAATTCGAGTCCTATTACAGGAGCTCTCTTCAGGGAGATTGTTTACCATGGAAGTGAGCTCCCCTGTTATTCCCCTACTTATATCTCCTCCATATCAGCCTACTATCTCTCCTCCTAATGTCCCTCCCGTGGTTCCGCCACCGCCTGTGGTTTTGCCGCCTCCTCTACCTTCTCGCCCTACTCTTCTTTTGCAGGTTTATACTCGTCAGCGAAGGGGCACGAACGGGCAGCTACTGCACACTATACCTGCATCCACGCCTGATCCGTCTGCCGGTCCTTTATCTCATTAAGTGACTTACGACAAGTTGTCCTCCCGGCATAGATATTTTGTCACTTCTCTGTCCTCCATTTCCATACCTTCTTCGTGGCAGGAAGCTCGGAGGCATCAAGAGTGGAAAGTTGCTATGCGGGAAGAGATGCTTGCCCTTGAAAAGAATTACACATGGGACCTTGTTGACCTTCCTCAAGGCAAGACATTTGTTAGATGTAAGTGGATTTTTTCGGTAAAACAAAACCCGTAAGGGCTGGTGGACCTTTACAAGACTAGGTTGGTGGCCAGAGGATACACCCAATCGACCGAGGTTGATTATCAGGAAACCTTTGCTCTAGTTGCAAAGATGAATTCGATACGGATTCTGCTCTCGTGTGTTGCCTGCAGAGGATGGAGTCTCAGCCAGTTGGACTTGAAGAATGTCTTCCTCCATGGAGATTTGGAAGAGGAAGTTTATATGTCTCTCTCTCCCGGTCTTACCTCTGAGGGATCTGAGGGAAAGGTATGCAGATTAAAGAAGACTTTATACGGCCTAAAACAATCACCGAGGGCTTTGTTTGGGAGGTTCCAATGAGCAGTGATGACATTTGGGTATACCCTGAGTAATGCGGATCATACACTATTTATAAGGCACGGACAAGGGAGAGTGACGACATTGATAGTGTATGTGGATGACATTGTCATAACTGGGGATGACATGGAAGAAGAAGTTTCCGGATCAAAGCACGGTATATTTATCTCACAGAAAAAAAACATCCTTGACTTGCTGGAGACTACGAGGATGAGTGAGTGTAGACTTGTTGACACCCCCATTGAAGCGAATCATAGATTGGGGAGGGATGGTGGAGAGCCTGTCCCAGATATCAATAGATTTCAACGGTTTGTGGGGAAACTCATCTATCTCTATCTCATACTCGCCCGAATATATCTTATGATGTTGGTGTTATCAACCAATACATGCATGCTCCCAAATCTCATCACTTGGATGCTTCCCATCGGATTCTTAGATATCTCAAAACCTCTCCGGGACGTGGCATTTTGTTTTCTCTGAACAAAAAATTATCCATTGAAGTGTTCACTGATGTTGATTGGGCAGGGTTAGTTGATGATCGTAGATCCACGTCCGGGTATTGTACCTTGGTTGGGGGAAATCTGGTGACTTGGAGGAGCAAAAAACATGTGGTTGTCAGATCCAGTACCAAAGCTGAATTTAGGGTTATGACTCAGGGAATTTAGGGTTATAACTTATAACTCAGGGAACATGTGGTTGTCGATCCCTCTTACTTAAACTTGGGGTTCAAAGCAAAGACCCCATCCGACTATACTGTGATAACAAGACTGTCATTAGCATTGTTCATAATCGTATTCAGCATGACCGCACTAAGCATGCTGAAGTCAATTGTCATTTTATCAAGGAAAACCTCAGATCAATAGTTGGCTTATGTACTTACAAAGGTCTTGTCTCATAGATGTTTTGGTAACATTATGTACAAGTTGGGTGTGATAGATATCACAAACCCAACTTGAGGGGGAGTGTTAGACTATGGTTTTATTTTTGGTGTTATACTTGTATGTTGTCACTCCCATATATATGGGAGTGCTTCTTATTTCAATAATCAATTTTCATTTTCCTTCGTTCAACAAAAATAAAAATACATTTTGTGGGATTCGATTTGTTTCCAAAATTTCATGGAGCCTTTCCAGGGTAAGGTTTTAATATATTGCTTCAATATTGGCTCCTAGTTCTTTCACTTGATTATGATGCATATGAGTCTGCACAGGATGAACAATCCATTTATACGCCTCTAAGGTCATTTGAAGTAAATCTTATTCATGCCAGGTCTTTCTCATGTTTTGTGTGCTGGTAACTATATATTATGCTAAAGAAGTCCCTCTAAAAGTGATGCCCCTTCAAAGGTTGTCTGATTCGGCCCCACTATTGAGAGATAACCAACAAAATAGCTTCAGAGAATCTCCATCTGGAGCTAGATCTATACGGCCGCTATCTAACTCAGCCCCTATACTGAAAAAAGCTCAGCAAAATGGTTTTGTGGTGCCAAATGAAAGGGTAGATGGTCAAAGTTATGAGTATAATGTGGGAGATGATAAATCCAACTTTGGTGATGTATCAGTTTTCAGCTCTAATGTTGGTAAGGATGAAATTGAATCCTTTAGCAATGGCCCGGGAGCAGTTTTGGTCAACATTCTAACAAGCCTGAGGCATTTGCCACCTGGAATGCACTCGGTACTCGCAGTGATGGCTCTTACCTGGGTATGTCATTCCACATTGTCAATTTTCTCTTT
This sequence comes from Platanthera guangdongensis, assembly GCA_039583875.1. Taxonomy (NCBI): domain Eukaryota; kingdom Viridiplantae; phylum Streptophyta; class Magnoliopsida; order Asparagales; family Orchidaceae; genus Platanthera; species Platanthera guangdongensis. The sequence goes on along the minus strand of CM077153.1, from coordinate 306,810,331 downwards.
GAACTCACATTTATTAATTCCTATCAATTTTGATGTTCCATCCTCATCCTCTTATCTTTCTTTTTTACCTAATATTTAGCTTTCTCAAAATCCTCAAATGTCATAATTTCATTTTTCACACACAATGAAATCATTACTTTTACAACATATTTTATATCCCCATTCATACAAATTAATCCTTAGTTCAAATTTTCCCTTATTTTATATTTAACTACTGCAAGATCTGATACATGCAGCTGTCATGGTTTCCGTTTTTCCTTTTCGACACCGATTGGATGGGACGGGAAGTCTACCATGGGAATCCAAAGGGAAATGCAGATGAAGTGGCAGCCTATCAAACTGGTGTTAGAGTAGGGGCATTCGGTTTACTACTGAATTCTGTAAGAACCCATTCACAGTCAAATCACTTTCTTTTATAGAGTGGTAAATTTATATATAGGGTCATTTACCGGAACCTCCCCTCTAAGTTTGCTAAATTACAGGTTGCACCCCTCTTATTTTTGAAAGTACAAAGACCTTTCCTAAAGTTTACATTTTGTAATATTAACCTCCCCTAAAGTATACATTTCATAACATTCATGCACAAAAATACTCTCGTGAAAATTTACTCTTGAAGGGATATTTTTGTGCATGGATGTTGCAATTTGTAATTATGCTAACTTCCAGGGGTACATATGCATAAACAAATATATTACTTGAATGAAATTTATAAACACCCTGTAAATAGGTTGTCCTTGGGCTTGCCTCCCTACTGATTGAGCCGATGTGTCGGAGAATGGGTGCAAAACTGGTGTGGGCGATGAGCAACTTCATCGTTTTTGTGTGCATGGCAGCAATCACAATCGTAAGTTTGTTTTCTGTCGGCGCGGATTCAAATGAAATTCAGCGTCTAATTGGAGCTAACAAGGCCATTAAAGTTGCGGCATTAGTCATCTTTTCGCTTCTCGGATTTCCCTTGGCTGTAAGCATCGCCATTCTTGCTACCTGGCGAGTCCGTTCTTCCTTTTCTTATTCGGAGGCCTTATTTTGTTATTTCACTGTTTCAGATTACATACAGCGTACCGTTTTCTGTTACTGCTGAGTTGACTGCGGGTACAGGAGGGGGACAAGGTTTGCATTCCGTCGGTCCCTTTTTAAACAAAATCCTTTTTTATTTGCTCTCTGAACTGCGGTATATCAATAATAATGAATCCTCAGGATTGGCTACTGGAGTCTTAAATCTTGCAATTGTTATTCCTCAGGTATGTTGGTGTGTTCACCTTACTCCTTTTAATTGTAATTTTAAAAGTTAGGAGGGGTGTGAGCTGTAATTAATTAGGCAAACTTAATGCCCCGTTTGAGAGGATTTTTTTTCTCCTTTTCATTTTCTGGAAAACAACACCGTTCATAATATTATGTGGGTGACTTTCTAAAAGGACAAAATAACTTCTTTTGGATGAGCTGTATTTTCTACTGATAAAAATGCACAATATTATGAACTGTGACGTTTTGTTTTCAGAAAATGAAAAGAAAGAAAAAAGCCCTCCCAAACAGAGTATTAGAGGGGATCCCGGCATTCGCGTTGTATATATATATATATAGTAATAATGTATTTGGAATGTGTAAATTATGTTGTTTTTGTTAAATGGCACAGATGATCGTATCTCTTGGGGCGGGGCCATGGGATGCTATATTTGGAGGAGGCAACATCCCGGCATTCGCGTTGGCTGCAATTTTCTCATTGGTTGCGGGCGTGGTGGCATTTTTAAAGCTGCCATTACTTTCTTCCACTTCCCGCACTTCTCCAGGCCTCCACGGGTTTGGTTAATTTTAATAATAATTACCACACCCCCACCCCTCATCATCATTATCATAGTTTCTCTTTTTTTTTCCTCATCAATTCTTTTATAAATTAAAAACAAAATTCTCTCTCTCTCTCTCTCTCTCTCTCTCTCTCTCTCTCTCTCTCTCTCTGTTATTAATCTCCATTTATTGCACATATATTTATAGCTTTTTTGCATGTAAAATCCCCTGTTCATTCTAGAAAATGTAAATTCATCTTAGTTACCCTGCCACTTTTTTGGAGTACTGTATATATATTCAATTTCTGTGTGAAAAGTATGTATGTATACATATTAGAATTATAGTGATTAGATCAGTGATGCTCTATGGTTTTAGGGTGTTGGGCATTGAATTATGTCCATGAGCAAAAAATGAGAGTTGAAGAGATGAGAATGCTTAAGTGGATGTGTGGATAAAATTAAAAATGAATGTATCAGAGATAGGACGAGAGTGACATCAGTTGTAGAGAAGATGCAAGAAGCTCGATTAAGATGGTTTGGAGACATACAAATGAGACTATTAGAGGCATTTGTTATGCGTTGCGAGAGTTTAGCCAGTTGGCATCTTAGGGGGAGAGGTAGATCAAAAAAGGCTTGGAATGAAACTATAATGAAAGACATGTACTTGTGCATCAGTGAGATTATGACTAAAGATAGGGCGTAATGGCAATAAAGGTTCCCTGTAGCCAATCTTACTATGGTGCCATAAAAGCTTGAGTGGTATTAAAATGAATATTTGTTTTTTCCTTTAAAGATAGGGCGTAGAGGAATAATTATGACTAAAGATGTAGCCAATCTTACTATGGTGGGATAGTGCGTATCTTTGCTACTAATATTGGAAAATGGCATCACCATCTACCATGGCTCCGTTTGACGTGATGGTGGCGGTCGTGAGTGTGGTGGTTATAAACTGTCGTTCATGAACGCTTAATCTCGCCTAAGGGACTTCATTTATGTTAAAAACTAGTTTTCTTTTCTTTGTGATGGTCATAACTGTTGTCATGACAAACATACATTTTAAGATAGATTTTTGTTCAAATGGGGCCTAAATCTTAGTCATCATATATTATCAAAAATTTTAATCTAATTCCTTCATTCAACTCACATCCCTTAGCATCCATTCGGTTTTTCTCATCCTTAGGCTCTGTTTGGTGCGGTGGTGGTGGTCATGAACATGAGGGGTTAAATTGTCATTCGGTAATGCTCACCTAAGAAACTTCATTCACTTTTTTGTTCAAACGGATGATAGTTAGGTGATCCTTAATGAATGACGGTTTAACCCATGTGTTTATGACCGCCACCATCATGCCAAACGATGCCTTAGTCATCTCCTCTGCGTTCAAGCTTATATCCTTTGTGAATGCTGCAAACCCTCGCCTCTTTGTGCATGCCGCAAGCTGTCGATTTTTGAACTTAGCTGTGTATATTTAAATTCTTGAGGTTGAGATTGTTTTCACTTAGAAATACACACACACAATATTAAAAGTTGGACAACATGGGGCGGCTTTAAAGCCTACCAAGTGAGTCTTACATCAAGAACGAATTGACTCTTTTTTCGTCGGCTTATTTCATATTGTGAAAGTGACATTCAAGAGAATTAGGTTATGCTTGGCACAGAGGTTACAGTCGTGAACATAATGGTTATGAACCGTCGTTTACAAGTGGCTGACTTCGCCCGAAGAATTTCATTCACTTTTATGTTCAAATTAGTTTTTGTAGGGTGGTGGCTATGGTTGTTGTCATGCCAAAACACATTTTATGTTAAGTTGATCTTGTCTGAACACATTTTATGTTAAGGCTCGCTCCAAATTGACCCTCAATGGATCCAGGATGCCGCGTCGGATAAACATGTGAAGATTGGGAGGTTCTAGTTAACAAGGGTCATTATAGCTATTGAAAATCAGAGTAATAAACAGCACAATAATAGTCTTATTTTAGGTGGAGCAAGCCTATTTTGAATAGGTGCAAATCAATTTTGTGAGTAGACCCAAAATTATAAGTGCTGTCCAAACAATTGTGGGCAAACCAATATAAAATCTGTTCCATTCTCATCATCTTCTATTATTTACTCTGGTTTTCTTCTTGCCTTCAAATTTTAATCTTCATAGAAGATGCACAGAGAGGAGAGAGAGAGAGAGGAGAGAGTGATGAAGCTACTATGTGATGACTGCGGCGGCACCACGGCGGCGGTATTCTGCTGCACCGATGAGGCTGCGCTCAGCTTGGCCTGCGTTTGTCGCATACATCACGCTAATAAGGTTGTCGGCAAGCATATCCTCTTTACTCCGCTCCATTCCTCCTCCTCAGAACCACGCCCTCTCTGTGATATTTGCCAGACAGAAAAACTTATCTTTCAATCTTTCTGATTCTAGCAAAACTTGCACTTGGTAGAGATTGTCCCTGAAATCTTTTGGTCGAGGGACCAACATGAACCTTTGGGGATGACTGGTGGCTCGCCGACGTTGAACATGGGGAACTAGAGGCTCACCAACTGTGAAGCGTGATTTTAAGATTTTGTATTTAACATTTATTATATCAATGATAGATTGCTTAAGAGGCGGATTCAAAAATTTCAATATGAAGAGATTCAGACATTGTAATCCTCCGGCCATTTTTTTTTTGAATGCCACCCAGCGTCTTACTTGATCCGTTTTGTTTTATTTGACCATCGTTTTTGACGTTTAAGTAATTAAATTAATTGCATTGGCGAGAGGAATCCAAATTTACTGACTATTTTCTGAAAAATTCTTGGGATGGCCCGGACCCAGACCGCCCCCTAGATCCGCACCTGAATACCTTATACCATAAACCATTATTTTGTAACATTAAAAATCTCCTCTCATAATTTATATTTGTACAAAAGCATCTCCTAGATTAAAAAACGTGTTATGAAATATAGGCTCCGTTTGGGAGGACTTATTTTCACGGTCAAGCGGTCACGACCGCATGAAGCAGGACTTAATTAAGGTCCGATTCATGCGGTCATGACCGCTTGACCGGTGAAAATAAGTCCCCCCAAACATAGCCATAAACTCATAGGGGATTTTCTTTATATAATTTTAAAAATATAAGTTCGTTATGAACCCAGGTCCTGTTTGGGAGAGCTTTTTGTGCTCTTTTTCAAAGGCACAACTCAATTGTACATTTGTACCCTAAAACTATACATCTACAAACACAAGGTGCGACTATTAACAGACAAAGCTTTGGTTAAGTTTAATAATTAGAACGAGACATTCATTTAAATGTTGGTTGCGACGTGTTTTGTTGTGATGCTGTTGAGATTGCTTTGTCCCCGAGTTTGATCAGGATTTGCTGCCAGTTTGTAGAGATTCGTCTAGCACGAGGATCAAAATGAAGGAAGCCGGACTGTTGGTCGATTGCCATCTTGCGCTGCAGGTTGGGGTCCGAGGGTGGTAAAGTGCAGCTTTGCACTTTACCATCAAGTGCATCTTAGAGATGATGACACATGTACATTTCTAATCTAATGGACAGAAAATAAAAGCCTTCTTCCTAATTTAATACTTTAATAAAAACCAGGAAAAAAACGGGCCGAAGAATTCCAGCCTCTGCTCTGCCATTTTCATCTTGCAGGCTGGTCCGCCCCTCCCCTCCCCCTCCTCCCTTTCCCCTCCAAAATTTGCTGCTTTCCTGCACCGCCATTTCCGTCTTGCTCCGTCCCTCTCCTCCTCCCTTTCCCCTCCAAATTTTTCAGGTTCCCTGCACCGCCATCTATTTCCCGCACCGCCCCTCTCCTCCTCCTCTCTTTCCTTCATCAACCTTCAATGGCGGAGTCGGCTAGGTCGCTGGAATACAAGTTTGAACGAGCCGCATCACCCGCAGCCTCTGAAACTTTCCTCGGTTCTTTCGATCTGTTGTCCTTGGATGCGCCAGCAAGCTCGCCGAAAAGGTTGGTATCCTTTCTTAAACCACTCCTTGGATGCGCCGACAACTGATAGCATACTGTTTTGGGATTAGGATCCAAAATTATTTTAATAAGCTTCTTGGCACTGCTGGAGAACCAAGCGGGGCATGTAATCCATGCCATATTGAGAAAGATGCAAGGTCGTCGGAAAGATCGCTGGAAGCCGCCTCTAAAATCTTCCTACTCCGTTCTCCCGATCACTCATCCATGGCTGTGTCGGCAAGGTCGCCGGAATATGAGTTCCAACAGACTGTTTACTGTAAGCTAATGCAATCGGCTTAAAAATTTTAAAATCCCTCAAATTATTGAATGTGGAGGTGAAAAATCTGTGTTTTGATGTCCTGCAGGTAGTAGTGATATCACAATGACTAACAACATGGTGCATCCAAATTTTTATTTGAGGAAACGACTACCAAATCATACAAGTATGCATATTGATTTTTCTTGACACACACATCTTTTTCATATAATGTAAAGCTCACTTATATGTTTTGGGTGTATGTTTTTTTTTTGCCTAATGGCTGAACTATTTGATTAGGTGGAATCCAAATGCCGAGCACAAGCAATATCATTGAGGACAGAGCAAGTGATGAGTTAAAGTATACGCCTCATGTCGACCAACATATTACTCCTTTTCTCGGAATGGAGTTTGATTCTGATGAACTCGCATATTAGTTCTACAATGAGTATGGGAGACATGCTGGTTTTAGTATGAGGAAACATTATCGAAATAAGAGTAGAAAAGATGGTTTCGTGAATAATCGAAGATTCGTTTGTTCAAAAGAGGGACAAAGGACAAAGATGATAAATGGGCAAGCACTTAATACTAGAGTAAAGCTGACAAGAACAAAATGTAGAGCATGTTTAGGTGTCCGCTTGAATCGAGAAACAAATAAATGGGTTGCAACCGCATTTTATGAATTCCATAATCATGAATTACACATACCAGAAGTGACTCATATGATGTTATCACAGCGGCGAATAACTTCGATACAAAAAACCAATGCTTCTATTGCTTCAGATTCTGGTTTTATCTTTGAAGGCGTCTTTGGACCTAATGAGCGCTCAAGTTGGAGGTAAAGAGAACTTAGGTTTCACAAATAAAGATTTAAAATGGTACTTGCGTACTAGAAGGCAAAGAGACATGGAGTATGGTGGTTTAGGCGGATTGATGAAATATCTACAAGATAAGAAGGGAGAAGACCCTTCGTTTTACTATGCAGTCCAAATGGATTATACCGAGTACATCACTAATATATTCTGGGCCGATGGCAGAATGATTAATGACGATGCAGACTTTGGTGATGTTGTGCCTTTTGACACAACCTTCCGGACAAATAAGGAATCAAAACCGTTTGGTTGCTTTGTGGGATTCAACCATTTCAAACAAACAGTTGTTTTTGGAACTGCTCTTATGTATGATGAAACTATTCGTTCATTTGAGTCGGTGTTTCAGACTTTTGTACATGCAATGTTAGGGAAGAAACCAGTGATGATTTTCACAGATCAAGACCAAGCAATGACAAGCGCTCTTAAAAATATCATGACAGACGCATTCCATGGCCTTTGTACTGGGCACCTTTCTCAAAACGCCTTAAACCATTTACGATATTTGTGCAAGAAGGGATCACCGTTCCTTCGTGATTTGAGTGCTTGCTTTTATTCATACGAGTCAGAGGATGAACTGAACGAACCATGGTGTAAAATACTTATTCAATACAAATTGCAAGATAATGCATGGATGCAAAAAACATGAAACTTAAGAGAAAAGTGGACACATGTATATATGAAATGGAATTTCTCTGGAGGAATGCGAAGCACCCAGTTAAGTGAAAGTTTTAATGCAAGGATACAGCGATATCTCAATAAGGATCATAACTTGTCTGAATTTTTCACTCACCTTGATCGAGTTCTGGAGGACGTAAGATACAATGAATTGAAGTCAATTTTTATCATAAATGATAAAATCTCATATATAATGATTCATGGTTGTGATATGTTGTTGACGGCTTCGAGGTATTACACTTATTCAATATTTGAAATATTTCAAAAAAAAAATTTAGCATCAATTGCTTGTAAAGTTAAACAGTGTGGGGAAGTTGATGTTGGAGTAAGGTTTGAGGTGACCGAAAAGCTCAAACAATATCTTGTTATTGGTAATCGAGAAGCTCAAACCGTAAGCTGCAATTGCAAGAAATTTGAAAGCTTTTGGACTTTATGTAGGCATGCCCTTGAGGTTCTGGATATTCTAAATATATTTTAGGACGGTGGAGAAAGGATGCAAAGACATGTTCATCGTATCTACCTTCTCCAAATGAAGAGGATCCAAAGTTGTTGGTGGCTGCTAGATATAGGACATGGTCTCATATAGCAGTAAAAATGGTGGCTAAGGCAGCTGAGAATGAAACTGCGTTTAAACATTTATCTCATTGTTTACCGCAATTGTGTCAGGAAATTGAAAAAATTGTATCATCGAATGGCAACGTTGAAGATGGTGTAAGAGAAAAAGTCATGGAATTTGGAGGTGGGTATGAGTTGAATGATCCAAATTTTGCTCGTGCCAAGGGTTTGAAGAAAAAAGAAGTGAAAGTAAGAAACGCAAAAAGGCTGAAACAATGGCAAGAGAAGTTGACGCAAAAGAAACAAAAGATTGTTTTACAAGGGAGACATGATGGTGGTTTACAGTTCATCAATGGTATTGTTCCATTTCATTTTTTTGATATATAGTTGTATATTTTATCTTGCATGATTGAAGCTTTGAATATCTTGTACCTTTGTAATTGTTAATTAAGCAATGATTATCCTTCCTTTTTATAATTACAAGAGGCATAATTATCTATGCAGCTGAAAAGAGACGCATAGAACAACATCGTGATGCTAATCATTCTGCGTTAAACTCAGCTTATGTTGGTGCTTTTGATACTTTGTCATCAGCAAGAATTATTTTATGCTTCAGTCCCCTTTTATGCTATTTCATGGAGAGTGAAAACGTTATGGATTTGCATTGTTAGGACAACATTTTGGGGTTTATTACATTTAGTTTTTCCCATGTTTGTATCTCATGGTTACCTCGTATATACGGTTTGTACCATGTCATGACATCCAATAATTGAACATGTACTATAGATGTTCAAATTTACTCCAATATATTCCTTTTCTTTGTTCTAGAAATGCTTAAAAAATCCCTTTGAATCTTGCCATTGATTCACTTAGAACATTACAACATCATGTCATTAAGAAAACATTTACGAGGGGTATTTTTTTCGTTCTACTTTTGTAACATTAAGAAATCATTTACCAAATTTTAAAGTTATATCTAACCTACAGCAGCTGCAATTGTATCTGAACTGCAGCAGGTGCATTTCTATCTGAACTACAGCAGGTGCATTTCTATCTGAAATACAACAAGCAGCACTTGTATCAGAACTGCAATAAGCTGTTGTTCAATAGGACTGCAACAAGCTACAGTTCATTAGTATTGCAGCAAGCAGATAGAAAATAGGCGTTGAGTCCAGAACAGTAGTCAACTTCAAGAAATATGCGTTGAGTTAAAAATAGACATTGAGTTCGTTCGTCCCACTCAACGCCATGGAAGGTTGGCTTTTGTTGCTCCCCTGCTTCAAAGGTATCACGTTGATCACACAATTGAAGACCAGTTTTGGTATCTCTTCTCCACGTCCACAAGCATCAACGGTGTTGTGGGGCCAGTTTGTTTCTCACATCCAGCTCCGGCACGACGACGCTCTGTGTGGCCAAATGCGTCGTTTAGGCCACCATTCCCAAACTCCGGCCTTGCAAGATGAGGGCATTGGTCATCTTGTTCGCGACGGCTCGAACGGTCGAATTTGTTAGGGTGTGGTTCCCATACGAGTCGGTAAAAACCACCGGGCACGCTTGTAGCTGCTCGTGATGTTACAAGTTTATGTTTGGAGGCCGGAGCGATGTTGGAGCGGCCTGGGCTCAGGGTTCGTCGAGCAGCGCTCCATAAACGAGCTGAAATGAGCACAATTCGGAGTTAGGTGGCACCTACCACCAAATTAGGTAGCACCTACCACCAAATTAGGTGTTAGGTAACACCTACCACCAATTTTGGAGTTAGGTAGCATTTCTTTGGGGCCTATAAATGGAAGCCAATTCCAAGGCTAAAGACATTCATTCCAAGAGAGATTTGAGTGGAGGAAGATCAAGAGAAGATCTTGGAGAAGAGTATCGAAGATCAGATCGTCGGATTCTAAAGAAGAAGGGGCTTTGTGTAGCCTTTCTCCTTTGCGGCATTCGGAACGGATTTTTCAATCCGTTGGCAATGTGAGATTTTTGTATTCCTTTGTGGAACTGGTACCTTGTGTAGGTGGTGGTGATCCGTTGTGGATCGGTGGTGGAAATTGTGCCTTGTGTATGTGGCGGTGGTGAAAGCCCTGTAATTTGTTGTGCGTGATTTTTTCACGCCTTATAGTGGAGGCTTTCAAGGGTGGACGCTGATAGTCCCGTGGTTTTCACCCTATTGGGTTTCCACGTTAAAAATTGTTGTGTCACTTTATTATTGATGTGCTTGTATTTGTCTTGCTTGTAAATCCACTACAGGTGCCCTGGTCGGGATCGTGCTATTTTTCCCAACAAGTGGTATCAGAGCCAAGTTGCTGGTCAGTAGTCAGAATAGGGCCGATACTGGGCTGACCTTTTGTGATTTCGAGACGAGGTGATTGTATTCTCAGGTTTGGCATTGAGTGCGGTAGTTTACGACCATTGGTCCTCTGGCTATCCTCTTCAGTGACTTATTGTGAGAGAGTCGCGCTTAGAGAACTGTGGTCAGTCCGGCCAGTTGGTTTAGCAAGATGGAATTGACTTCAGAACAGATGGTCAAGTTGAATGGAGCAAATTATCATCAGTGGCACTTGCTTATGGAGGATCTCATCTACATCAAGGGCTGGCATGCCCCTATCTTCGAAGAGATGTCGAAGGATATGGATCCGGCTAAATGGCAGGTGGAGCACCGAAAGCTCTGTGGTTTCATTAGACGCTTCGTGGAGTCGAACATCTACAACCATGTGGCTAGCATCACGGATGCGAAGGAGCTGTGGAGAACTCTGGAAACGTTGTATGCCAAGAGCACTGGCATCAACAAGCTGGCTTTGCTGACGAAGCTTGGAGAGTTCCGCTACCGGGAAGGCTCACCAATCATGGATCATGTCAATGAGTTCCAAGGAATCATTGATCAGTTGACGGCGATGAAGGTGACATTTGAGGATGAGGTCAATACGCTGTGGCTGTTGAAGTCTCTTCCGGACTCTTGGGAGATGGTCAGGATTGCACTGATCAATTCTTTACCCCAGGGATTATCACCATGGAGATCGCCAAGAGTGGGATCTTGAACGAAGAGGTGAGACGGAAGTCTCAAGGGACGTCAGGCTCTTCATCACGAGCTGATGTTCTGTTTACGGAATCCAGGGGGAGAGGCAGGAGCAAGAGTCGAGGACGGAAGGAGGAAAGAAGCCAGAGCAGAGGGAAGTCACGTTCACGATATCAGAACGTGGAGTGTCATTTCTGCCACAAGAAGGGACACATCAAGAAGTTCTGCTATGCCTGGAAGAATGAGCAGAAGAAGGGTGTGGAGACTGAGGCCAAGGAGGAGAGCCACACTGCTGCGGTTGTCTCCAGTGATGAGGACGATGTTGTCATTGTCGGTGATGAAATCACGACAGCGCTCTCCTGTGACGACAGAAGATGGATTGTAGATTCAGGTGCTTCTGCGCACGTCTCCCACAATCGGAAGCTATTTGCCACGTACACCACCCATGAATGCGGGGTATTACGAATGGGCAACGGGAATACGTCCAAGGTGCTGGGATGTGGAGAGGTGCATCTGAAGACGAGCACTGGAGTGTTGCTGATTTTGCGGGACGTGCGACACGTGCCCGATATTCGTTTCAACCTACTTTCCTTGGGGAAGCTTAGAGATGAAGGACATGTAAGTGTCTTTGGTGGTGATTTCTGGAAGCTAGTTCGAGGATCGCTGGTTATGGCCAAGGGCTATAGGGAGTCCGGCCTTTATTACATGGAGTGGAGGCCTGAAGATCCACATGCGAACTCCATGAGAGATGAGGGATCCATTTCCCTGTGGCACAGGAGACTGTCTCATATTAGCCAGAAGGGCTTGGACTGCCTACAGAAGAAGAAGCTACTCAGTGACCTATCGGCCGATCACTTGGAGAGGTGTGAGCACTCTATGGCGGGGAAGCAAAATCGGGTTTCATTCCGTCGTCATCAGTCCACCAGGAGATCTGAGCCATTGGAGCTCGTACACACAGACGTCTGCGGGCCTATGAAGGTCCCAACGCGAGGGGGAGCTCAGTATTTTGTGAGCTTTATTGATGACTGGTCGAGGAAGGTTTGGGTCTATCCGTTGAAGACCAAAGACCAGGTACTTGAAACCTTCAGAAGGTTCCATGCTGAGATGGAACGCCAATCTGGAAAGAAGCTGCTGTGTATCCGTTCTGACAATGGGGGAGAGTACGTGGGTCCATTTGATGAGTATTGCAAGGACCACGGGATTCGTCATGAGAAGACCCCCCAAAAAACACCACAGCTGAATGGTGTTGCTGAAAGGATGAACCGGGCATTGATGGAGAGGGTGAGATGCATGCTTTCTGAGTCCAAGCTGCCAGAGATGTTTTGGGGTGAGGCTCTTTTGACTACGGCGCATGTCATCAACCTCTCGCCGAGCTATCCTTTGGATGAGGATGTTCCGGATCGAGTCTGGTATGGGAAGGACTCGTCCTATAGTCATTTGCGGGTCTTTGGCTGCAGGGCCTTCGTCCACATTCCCAAGGACGAACGATCGAAGTTGGAATCGAAGACCCGGAAGTGCATTTTCTTGGGCTATGGTCATAATGGTGAGCTCGGATACAGATTCTTTGATCCAGTGGCGAAGAAGTTAGTGCGGAATCGAGATGCAGTGTTCTGCGAGGAGCAAACTGGAGGTGATCTGGAGAAAAAAGGTGAGTCTGGGAGTGACTCACGTTCTGCTGAGTTGCCTATTGGTAGTGATGACCACGTTGAGGAGACTGTGGAGCCAGTTCCAGCACAGGGTGCTGAAGATGATGTTGAGGAGCCAGGAGCTGCTGAGGAGGTTGCAGAAGAGGAGCCTGCACCATCTCCAGAGCCTGTGTTAAGGAGATCAGATCGAGCTAGGCATCCGCCCGCCAGATATTTTGCGTCAGAGTTTGTTCTACTAACTGATGCAGGGGAGCCGGAGAGCTATTCTGAAGCAGTAGAGAGCGCGGATAGGCACCACTGGATGGCAGCGATGCAAGAGGAGATGCAATCGCTGCGGAAAAATCATACCTACGACCTGGTGCGGTTGCCAAAGGGCAAGAAGGCCTTGAAGAACAGGTGGATCTTCAGGTTGAAGGAGGGTGCTTCTCCTACACCTCCTCGTTACAAAGCCAGGTTGGTAGTAAAGGGATTTGCACAGAGACAGGGCATTGATTTTGATGAGATATTTTCGCCCGTAGTGAAAATGTCCTCCATTCGAGTTGTGCTAGGCCTCGCTGCGAGGCTAGACTTGTAGGTGGAGCAGATGGACGTGAAGACCGCTTTTCTACATGGCGATCTTGAAGAGGAGTTGTACATTGAGCAGCCTAATGGCTACTGTATCAGGGGTAAAGAAGGATATGTATGCCGCTTGCAGAAAAGTCTGTACGGGTTGAAACAGGCCCCGCGGCAATGGTATCGGAAGTTTGATACTTTTATAGGGGAGATCGACTTCACGAAAACCACCCTGGACACTGCGTATTTGTGAAGCAGTGTGCTCCTGAAGACTTCATCATTCTGCTACTTTATGTCGACGACATGCTGATCATCGGGAAGAACACTGCGCGCATCACTGAATTGAAGCGGCAGTTGAGTTCGAAGTTTGAGATGAAGGATCTGGGTCCCGCAAAGACTATTCTGGGGATGCATATTCGCAGGGACAGGGGCACCAGATTCATTTGGTTATCCCAGGAGCGGTATATCCGCAAAGTGTTGCAACGTTTTTCTATGGATCAGACGAAGAAGGTGAGCACGCCACTTGCAGCTCACTTCAAGTTGACCGCTGATCAATGCCCCAGCACACGGAGGAGAAAGAGGCTATGCAGAAGGTACCTTATGCGTCTGCAGTGGGAAGCCTTATGTATGTTATGGTGTGCACGCGCCCAGACATTGCTCATGCTATTGGTATTGTGAGCAGGTTTCTCTCCAACCCTGGGAAAGAACACTGGAGCGCGGTGAAGTGGATTCTGTGGTACCTGCAGGGGACGACAGATATGAGTTTGAGATTTGGAGGCAGTAAGCCCGAGCTTCTGGGCTATACTGATGCTGATATTGAAAGTCCACCTAGTGTCAACTACCTTCACCTATGGGGGGGGAATAGGTGACGTGCAGCGTTTTTGCGGAATTAAAATTGTACCTGCACACGAAAATAAAACAGCACAGCAAAGAAAGTACACAAGCAATTTATAGTGGTTCCCCGATTTGGGTACATCCACTTTCCCCCTTCGACCTATCTCTCAATAAGGGACGACTCGGTCACTTCACCAATAGGATTGAAATCCAATCCTTGCACTATCGGAAGGAACCCTTCCACACGTAGGAGACACCACTCCCACAACACGGGTTGCACCCAACCCTTACAACTAGGAACCAACATTCCTTTACAATACGAATGAACTAGAATGTACAAGAAATACAAACTACTTTTGGAGACTAAGGTGTCCCTCTTCATTCGATGACGTGTTCTAGAAGTCAACGAAGAGTCCACAACCCTAGATCTCACTTAGAGAGAATCTCCCCGGAACCGGCGGCGGCAAGAAGGGCGGCGGCTTGGTTCTCGGGATCCGCGGTGACAACGGTGTGCGGCTGCTGTACTTTGGAGATTCAAACTTCGTAGCAAAGCTAGCAAGATCTTCCAACGGTCACACTAGGATCGATCGTCTCGATCGATTCGGACGGGGAAGGTTTTCCCGATCAACAAATCAAGAGACAAAGGATCTCTGGTTAGACGCGTGAGACACTATGCTTGGCTAAGCTTCTGTCGACGGAAGATCTGGAAGATTCACGATCTAAAGCGGCGAACAACTAGCACGAGCGATGTCAGCGGCGGCGGAGCGGAATTCGCGATCTAGGTCACGTCGCGGCTCGGCCTCTTTTTGAATTTTTGTCTCTCTTCTGTACCGTTCAATAATACAGGTGTATTTATACATTAGGTCTTCAAGATGACCGTTGTGGGTCCCACCAGAAGAGACCCCAAGCCCGGTTCAAAACAGTGCCAGCGGCTGAGTCCGGTCCAGTGGTTTCCAGAAAATCGCCCAAGTCAAAATCGGCGAGAATCGAAGGTGATTCTCGTCGAATCGGCGAGAATCAAAGGTGATTCTCGTCGATTCGGCGAGAATCAAAGGTGATTCTCGTCGATGTTGACTTGTTTGCACGCTCTGATTTAGCCTGATAGAGACGGCGAGAATCAGCCAGTGATTCTCGACGATTCGGCGAGAATCACTAGTGATTCTCGTCGATTATGACTTAGCGCCAGAGTCGCACGCTTTGATGTAGCCGGATAGAGACGGCGAGAATCAGCCAGTGATTCTCGACGATTCGGCGAGAATCACCAAGTGATTCTCGCCGAATCGGCGAAAATCACTTGGTGATTCTCGTTGATTCACACTTACACGATTTTTCGTCTTTCCACCCATGAGCTGCTCTTTGACCCATCCTTGCTCCTTGTCTGCTCTTGCATGATCACAGCCCTGTACTTGAAAATCAGTACACTCCAATAGAGAGAGTGCACGTAGGCCAACACACTGATCTGCTCAACGAGGGATTACGTTGCGCAGACCCGTGTATATTGACCTACTGCACCCTGACATTGGTGTGCACTTAGCGTGGAATAACTGCAAGCACAACTTGAAGGATTTTATCAAATACATTGTGAATTCATCTTAGCTTGACAGGAGGCTTCTCAAATCCGGGTAATTGTGGATACATTACCCAACAATCTCCCCCTATTTGACGAAGCCAAAATCCTACTAGCTAAGATGAAAGCCACCATCCAGATAATATATACATCATATAGAATTTAAAAGTGCGGCACAAGGAATTAGAGGCAAACAGATCAAAGCTTGAGTCAATCATAAATTCATATACATATATATATATATATATATATATATATATATATATATATATATATATATATATATATATATATATATATATATATATATATATATATATATATTCCCAAGATTTTCCATATAACAATAAGAAAAGATAAAAGTGTTCATGAGACAATGACAAGCTATAAATTTTTGTCTATTGCTCTTTGGCTAGGTCATCCTTATGTTTTTGAGCCAAAAACTTATTTCTTTGCCTCTCAACATACTCCTTGGGCTTTGGATAGTATCTGGGAGGAGGAGCTTTATCTGCCGCCATGTTGGTCCTGAAGAAGATGTTACGTTTAGCTTCATATGTCTTGTGCAGCTCTCACTCATGCTGGTTGTATACGTCGTTCTGATTGATTTCCCCTTTTTCTTGTAGCCAGAATGTGTCCAAGATAATACTCTTTGATACCGGACTCCACCTTTCGTTCCTTACTTCATCCTCCTTCAATCTGATTCTCTTTTCAGCTTGTGTTTCCTTAGATGTCCCTTCTTGAGATTTTCTCTTGTCCCTAGCTTTTGCTAGGGCTCCTTGGTCAAACATTGCCATCAGTTTTGCCTTGGAGGTGGCCCTAGCAGCCCTATGAGCATCAGCTTCACTTAAAGGAACTTCTTCAGCACTGGCTCCCTCATCAGTCGCCGTATTATTTTCAGGAGCAGGAGTACCCTCCGGATTTTCAGGGATGTTAGCGCCTAACGCTTGTTTGAGCATCCACCAGCAACTGTCATAAACATATATGTTTGACTGCTCAAAATTTTTGATTATGATTTCTTGAAGCTCGGCCATCTTAGCTGTATATTCGTTCTCCCCCTTTTTGGCTTCGACTGCAATGGAGTTTGCATAAGAATGCAGTGACTCATCAATGTGCTTTGTAGTCTTGGAGAACTCGATAACCAAGGCTTGTTGATTGCTGTTAAGAGTCATCATATTGCCATCAAACTTTTGAATGTTATTTGCTACGACATGAGCATTCTGATTCACTACTGCGAGAGTATCGGTGTTCTTTTTTAATCCATCCATAAGTAGAGTTACAGCTTGGCCGGCTGCTGTATACTTGTCTTCAAATTTCTTTTCCATCAGATCCAGTTTGTGATTGATTTCTACAACGTTTTTGAGCATGAGATCCTCAGATTTCTTAATTCTTTTTAACATTTTATTTTGAGCTTTCTCAAAAGATGCTTTGAGCTCACCCACGATACCTTGAATAACATTTACCGTGTGATTAGCTAGATCAGCTCGTAGTGGATGATCCTGAGGCATGCCTTGGCCTTGCTCTTCAGCAGATTTACTTGTAGAGCTGAACACTAGCACAGTCTCTAGGGGGGAATACTTGCAGCCTCAGTAGATTTCTCGGAAGTACTTAGCAGTCTCTGCTGAGAGGACTCCCCCTCCACTGTTGCACTAATGTTCTCAGGAGCGATCTCAGGAGCTTGCTTGTCAGATGGAACTTCAGTGATGTCCTGAGGCTCCAATGCTTCCTGTCTCACATTTCCTTCTACCTCATCCTCATCATCCATGAAATTATTCTCAGCTGCATCATCTTTCAAACCTCCCTCATCATTTTCCTCTACATTACCTTCGGCTCCTAGATCATGCACGTTCAGGGCCGCCTCATTTTCCATCACAGCTTCACTTTCTTCTTGTATATCCGCAACTGCATCTCTAGCTATCTGAGAGATGTCATATATGATATTAGCAGAAGCGGGTAGAGGCTCCCCCTCAATTCCTGCAGTCAATGCATCAGGAATTTCACTGGGGATTACTAAGGAATCAGCTGCAGTTCCGTCCTCGGCAGGAGATTCTTCTTGTTCTTCTACCATGGCAGCCTGCCCGATGCATCTCTCCCATCTGTCAAATACGCTCGAGTCCATTTTCTTCAAATAATGCAGTGGAACTCCTTTACTCATGTCAAACCTATCTCTGTTTAACTGATTGAGATATAGGCTGATAATTCGTCCAAAACTTGGAGATCTGAGAGTGTCCTTAATCTTCTCAAAAAGCAATGCCCCCCAGTTGAATCTCTTTCTGCAGACAATCGCCACAAGGATCTTGAACATGTCCGCTGAGATGTGGTCATGTGAGCCGGGTTTGCATATCAGCACTTTCCCAATGATGTCGGATAGAAGTTTCCCCTCCTCATTCATTTCCTTTCGCTTTATCGATCTGGTTCCTCGAGCGAGTCCACAGAATAATAATGTTCTGATTTTATCCTGTTCCTCCAGATAATCCTCGTGCTCAGAACTAGTGAGCTGCAGGTATTGGATCAGCTTGCTTGCAGACATCTTGATCTTTGCACCTGCAACCTTACTCTTGATAAGAGAGTCTTCATTCCGGAGTTTGGCGGCTGCGAAGAACTCCGTCACTTCCTTGTCCAAGATTTTGCAGGGGTGCTCCAGTATGAAAGAGAGTCCAGCCTCTTCAAGCATGATGATGATGTTTCTGAATTCATCAGAAGCATGTGAGAACCCTGTTCGAACCAACTCACATCCAGTGACCAGGCCGGCGGTTGTCCTTGGAGCCATTGCAAGGCTGAAATCCCAAGACTACGCCTAATCAGAAATCAAAAGGGAAGCTACACTAACAGAAGTCACAGTAAGGGTGAGGAGGTGATTACCCAAAAGCGGAGGAGGTGAGAGTCGACGGAGACGACTGAAAACCTGGAGGAGCTCGCTTCCTTGGTTGATCGAAGCCGCGGAGAAATACCTGGTCGAATCGAGAGGTCTACGGAAGGGAGAATCGGCGGGTTTCCTATGGGATTTCGACGGAAGAGGCGGCGGGATTCCTACGGGGTGTCGACGGAAGGGACTGCGGGATTCCTGCGGAATGTCGTCGGAAGAGCTGCGGGATTCCTGCGGAATGTCGTCGGAAGGAGCGGCGGGATTCTTGCAGGGTATCGACGAAAGTGGAGGCGGAAGTCCTGCGAGATATCGACGGAAGTGAGGAACTTCGATGGAAATAAGGAATATGAAGGGTCAGCGGGATTCCTGCGCGATATCGTCGGGTTTTCGAGCGAAATGCGAAATACGAGGGATCGGTGGGAGTTTTTCTGAATCGAAATCGAAAGGATTCTTCAAAATAAATCTATGGGTTGAAAGGCATGCCGAATTCTCGAGAGTCACTTGCAAGTCCACCTAGTGATTCTCGAAATCTTCTGATATTAAGACGGTTTAAAAATCTTCTATATATATATATAATTCTTAATGCCAATTTATTGAGAGTTTGAGCGGGGTTTTTCCATACATTTCTTGATGTCAATTGTAAGATTTAGTGATTTCCAACGACGTATCTTCTTTAAATTTCAGTGAACTGATTTATGCATGTAGATGGTTGTTCTCGAATCTACCAGTGAATTTACAGATTATATCTTTATTAATGTATCTAAGGTTCAATTTTTCAGTGTTAACCTTTTCTTAGGTGAACACACATAAATATATATATACATGTAAATGTCGATACAATATGACTCAAGAATTTGAGCTGATCAAAAATACCTGAGATTATGAGATTTATAATTTAGCCCCTCTGGTTAAGGCATACCAGGTGTTCAATGTGAGTATCCCATTGTAAATAGTACTTCTGTTATTCCATATATTTGTTCTAATTCAGTCTTGAAACATCTTCTGTCTAGTTCTCATCATATTTACGGGAACCTAGACTACCCTGCAAAAGAGAGTTACCTTACCTTAGGAACCCAATACATATTGGGTCCTAGGTTCTTGTTAGCATAAACACTCGAATGTCTTCCCTCAGAAATCCTGTCAGGAAGACTACCTTTGCCCAGAAGATGTGGATAGGCCCTTGCCCTTGACACAGAGGGGTTGTGCCAACAGTCTATGACAAAGTGTCCCACCTTGCCACAGCACCAACATGTGTGAATGTTGTATCTCCGTTTCTGACCTGATCCAGTGACTGAGGTAGTCATGAGCCTAGGTCCAAACGGGATAGATCTGGATCTGCTCCCAAAATTGCCTCTTCCACCGTGACACTTGGAAGGGTGGAATGAATGCATGTAGCGAGCGTCATGAGGCCTGGGAGGTGGTGCCTTCCTTTCAGTCAGCCCCCTTCCTGAGGCCCCATGAGAACTTACTGCATGACTTCTAACCTCCCTTTCCTGTGTCCTTGGGTGGTGAGAAGCGTTCTGAGAGCTGATACCAGCAGATTCATGCCGAGTAGGGGCAGTGGCAGAGAATACAAAGGGCTCAGAATGAGCCTTAGGTATTCTCTCATGGGTGGCCATGACAGCCCTTGCACTATGGGTGTCTCCACATGAGGACAGATCACCCCTGCAGTGACCACGATTGTTCCTGTGATCATACCTGAAGGCATGATGAGTACCCTTCCTGCCTGGAGTGGGGGGTCGGAATACCGTTTCCCCATTTCTCCATGAATTGATAATTCGGGAGATCCACCCATTTTCTTCCTTTCTCTTCATAGCATCAACCTTGGAAAAGTTTGATACTATCCTTTTCTCATTCTCTAGACTACTCTCTAGATCTGAGATTTTAGAGTCCTTGACATTGTTGGACGCCAATTGGAGAACCAACAAGATCTTCAGCCGAGCAATCTCCTGAGCTTGCTCCTCAACAAGTAGGTTGATTTTCTGAAGGGCTCTCTTCAGGGAATCAGGATTTTCTGAAGGGAAACAGTTCCTGTCTTCAGGAACTTCAAGAGAGAAGGGGCAAATTGAAGAAGTTACCTACTCTTCAGAGTTATTGTCACTAGCGCCAGAGACCGTTGTGTCAGCCTCATCAGAACTGCTTTCCTCAATTTCTTCTTCAGTCTCTGACAAGGACATCGGAGCTCTGATGTTGTCCGATTGATCCTTGCCTTCATCTTCAGAGGTGAGGACCCCCACATAGGCTTCATCCTCTAGCTGACAGCAGATCCCTACTTTCTTTGATCCCCCCATCAGCTCTGAGATCATTACACACATAGATTTGGACGTCCCACATTTTTCCAATCTAGAGCGAGAAGGTCCAGACCAGACATCCATGATAATCTGACGAATCATCTTGTCCAGATTAAATAATGAGAGTTCAGTCTCCGACATCTCAGTAATACACTTGGGAACTTGGATATCCTTTCCAGAGCCGGAGGTCTTCATAGGAATAAATGGACCCTCTTCCAGGATGAGAGATGCTCGAGGATCGATAGCCTCCAAGTGATAGGACACTCTCATCTTCCAGACGGGATAATACTCCTTTGTGCACGTGGGAAGTCTTAGTGGAGAGATCTCATGATCCAGCTCCATGCTTTTGACACTGGTGGCAGGATTCTACTCAAGGTGTAAACCTTTTGATGAGTAACCTGCCTCTGATACCACTTGAAAGTCCACCTAGTGTCAACTACCTTCACCTATGGGGGGGGGGGAATAGGTGACGTGCAGCGTTTTTGCGGAATTAAAATTGTACCTGCACACGAAAACAAAACAGCACAGCAAAGAAAGTACACAAGCAATTTATAGTGGTTCCCCGATTTGGGTACATCCACTTTCCCCCTTCGACCTATCTCCCAACAAGGGACGACTCGGTCACTTCACCAACATGATTGAAATCCAATCCTTGCACTATCGGAAGGAACCCTTCCACACATAGGAGACACCACTCCCACAACACGGGTTGCACCCAACCCTTACAACTAGGAACCAATGTTCCTTTACAATACGAATGAACTAGAATATACAAGAAATACAAACTACTTTTGGAGACTAAGGTGTCCCTCTTCGTTCGATGACGTGTTCTAGAAGTCAACGAAGAGTCCACAACCCTAGATCTCACTTGGAGAGAATCTCCCCGGAACCGGCGGCGGCAAGAAGGGCGGCGGCTTGGTTCTCGGGATCCGCGGCGATAACGGTGTGCGACAGCTGTACTTTGGAGATTCAAACTTCGTAGCAAAGCTAGCAAGGTCTTCCAACGGTCACACTAGGATCGATCGTCTCGATCGATTCGGACGGGGAAGGTTTTCCCGATCAACAAATCAAGAGACAAAGGATCTCTGGTTAGACGCGTGAGACACTATGCTTGGCTAAGCTTCTGTCGATGGAAGATCTGGAAGATTCACGATCTAAAGCGGCGAACAACTAGCACGAGCGATGTCAGCGGCGGCGGAGCAGAATTCGCGATCTAGGTCACGTCGCGGCTCGGCCTCTTTTTGAATTTTTGTCTCTCTTCTGTACTGTTCAATAATACAGGTGTATTTATACATTAGGTCTTCAAGATGACCGTTGTGGGTCCCACCAGAAGAGACCCTAAGCCCGGTTCAAAACAGTGCCAGCGGCTGAGTCCGGTCCAGTGGTTTCCAGAAAATCGCCCAAGTCAAAATCGGCGAGAATCGAAGGTGATTCTCGTCGAATCGGCGAGAATCAAAGGTGATTCTCGTCGATTCGGCGAGAATCAAAGGTGATTCTCGTCGATGTTGACTTGTTTGCACGCTCTGATTTAGCCTGATAGAGACGGCGAGAATCAGCCAGTGATTCTCGACGATTCGGCGAGAATCACTTGGTGATTCTCGCCGAATCGGCGAGAATCACTTGGTGATTCTCGTCGATTATGACTTAGCGTCAGAGTCGCACGCTTTGATGTAGCCGGATAGAGACGGCGAGAATCAGCCAGTGATTCTCGACGATTCGGCGAGAATCACCAAGTGATTCTCGCCGAATCGGCGAAAATCACTTGGTGATTCTCGTCGATTCACACTTAGACGATTTTTCGTTTTTCCACCCATGAGCTGCTCTTTGACCCATCTTTGCTCCTTGTCTGCTCTTGCATGATCACAACCTTGTACTTGAAAATCAGTACACTCCAATAGAGAGAGTGCACGTAGGCCAACACACTGATCTGCTCAACGAGGGATTACGTTGCGCAGACCCGTGTATATTGACCTACTGCACCCTGACATTGGTGTGCACTTAGCGTAGAATAACTGCAAGCACAACTTGAAGGATTTTATCAAATACATTGTGAATTCATCTTAGCTTGACAGGAGGCTTCCTCAAATCCGGGTAATTGTGGATACATTACCCAACAGATATGGCCGGAGATCTGGACTCTAGAAAATCTACGTCCGGGTACCTGATGTTATTTGCAGGGGGAGCAGTTTCGTGGGCATCGAGACTGCAGAAGTGTGTGGCACTGTCAACGACAGAGGCTGAGTTCATTGCTGTAACTGAGGCAGGAAAGGAGTGTCTCTGGATGAAGAGGTTTGTCAGAGAACTTGGTTTCACTCAGGATCGTTATATGTTGCTGTGTGACAGCCAGAGTGCCATCCACTTGGGAAAGAACTCCATGTTCCATTCGAGGTCGAAACACATCGACACACGGTATCATTGGATACGTGATGTTGTGGAGAAGAAGGAGCTCGAGCTACTAAAGGTTCACACCGATGATAATGGGGCGGACATGCTGACCAAGGTAGTGACCCGAGGGAAGTTTGAGACATGTGTGAGAATCCTCGGGATGGCGGTTTCTCCCGACTCGATGTGAAGGGTGAGTTTGTTAGGGTGTGGTTCCCATACGAGTCGGTAAAAACCACCGGGCACGCTTGTAGCTGTTCGTGATGTTACAAGTTTATGTTTGGAGGCCGGAGCGATGTTGGAGCGGCCTGGGCTCAAGGTTCGTCGAGCAGTGCTCCATAAACGAGCTGAAATGAGCACAATTCAGAGTTAGGTGTCACCTACCATCAAATTAGGTAGCACCTACCACCAAATTAGGTGTTAGGTAACACCTACCACCAGTTTTGGAGTTAGGTAGCATTTCTTTGGGGCCTATAAATGGAAGCCAATTCCAAGGCCAAAGACATTCATTCCAAGAGAGATTTGAGTGGAGGAAGATCAAGAGAAGATCTTGGAGAAGAGTATCGAAGATCGGATCGTCGGATTCTAAAGAAGAAGGGGCTTTGTGTAGCCTTTCTCCTTTGCGGCATTCGGAACGGATTTTTCAATCCGTTGGCAAGGTGAGATTTTTGTATTCCTTTGTGGAACTGGTACCTTGTGTTGGTGGTGGTGATCCGTTGTGGATCGGTGGTGGAAATTGTGAATTGTGTATGTGGCGGTGGTGAAAGCCCTGTAATTTGTTGTGCGTGATTTTTTCACGCCTTATAGTGGAGGCTTTCAAGGGTGGACGTTGATAGTCCCGTGGTTTTCACCCTATTGGGTTTCCACGTTAAAAATTGTTGTGTCACTTTATTATTGATGTGTTTGTATTTGTCTTGCTTGTAAATCCACTACAGGTGTCCTGGTCGGGATCGTGCTATTTTTCCCAACAGAACTTTGGAAGAGGGAGAGAAATGACAGCCACTTTATGTCGCCAACCTTGTCGGCTCTGCCATGGAGGGTTGTGAGCAGAGCAAGACTGAAATGACAGAGTTACTGACGGAGCAAAGCAACCAATTTCCAGCGACCTTGCCAGCTCCGCCATGGAAGGTTGAGGGTAGAGCAAGACTGAAATGGCAGAGTTACTGACGGAGCAAAGCAACCAATTTTCGGCGACCTTGTCGGCTCTGCCATGGAAGGTTGATCGCAGAGTACTTCAGGGAAGCTTTGCATTTCTCTTCCTTAACTCATCTAGCAGGAAATATTGGAGGGTAAATGGAGGAGTGTTGAAGAAATTAGTTCGTCGACCTCAGATCGACGAACGACCAATGTTGAAGAAATTAGTTCGTCGACCTCAGGTCGACGAACGACCAATGTTGAAGAAATTAGTTCGTCGACCTCAGGTCGACGAACGGCCAATGTTGAAGAAATTAATTTGTCGACCTCAGATTGACGAACGGCCATCTCTTCCTCAGCTTTTGTTCATCTCTTCCTCTTGCGTCGTCTTCCTCACCCCCGGCCACCTATCGGCCATTCCCCTCTCCTTCTCCTCCTCCCAATCACAGCCTATCAGCGGGATCGCTACAAGGAGGAGGAGAGGGGCGGAGGAAAACAGCAGGGCGGTGAAAAGGGATGGAAATGCCGGTGCGGTGCGGGAAATAGATGGCGGTGCAGGGAACTTGAAAAATTTGGAGGGGAAAGGGAGGAGGAGGCCGGAGGAGAGGGGCGGAGCAAGACGGAAATGACGGTGCAGGAAAGCAACAAATTTTGGAGGGGAAAGGGAGGAGGAGGAGAGGGGCGGACCAGCCTGCAAGATGAAAATGGCAGAGCAGAGGCGGGAATTCTTCCGCCCGTTTTTTTCGTGGTTTTTATTAAAGTATTAAATTAGGAAGAAGACTTTTTTTGTCCATTAGATTAGAAATGTATAGGTGTCATCATTTCTAAGATGCACTTGACGGTAAAGTGCAAAGCTGCGCTTTCCCACCCCCGGACCGTGCAGGTTGGCGGTTGATTGTCGTAGCTTATTGACTTCCTCGCGTACGGTGACGTTATTGACTGTTGCAGCTCGTGGCCTTTCACGCGGCCAGAAAGTTGCTACGACTGCTTGATTGAAAGTGATCTTCGACACCAAATTGACGATCGGGGATTCAAGATAAAGTAGGGGGCTCGTATGCCCAAAATGATCGGGGAAGGGGATTTCGCTCATTTAGATCAAGCCGCGGTCTTAGAAGTTGAATAACTAACCTAGGCCCACATCTAAGAACTGATGTCGAGTGAATGGGGGTTCCTTTGGCATGGTTTTTTGCTCTCATGGTTGTGGACAAAAACAATATCGTCATAAAATATGCAATTGACATGACAACGATTATTATCGTCATCAAGAAAAAAAAATTTTAATTTTGATATAAAAGCAGATGGAGTTTCTTAAGTGAGGTCTGGCGTTTACGAACGACAGTTCTTAACCATCGTGTTCACGACCGCCGCCCTCGGGCCAAACAAACCCTTAGTCTAGATCAAAGTTAGAAATCTAAGTTTAGGTACTAAGTTTGCTGAGAATTAGAGTTAAATAGCTAACAAATGAACTCAAGGATCCAAGTTGAATGACGAAGTTAGAAACAAATTTGAAGAATTTGAGTTGAATGACCAAGGCTTTGTATGGCGCAATGTTTTTTTGCTCTGCTGAGTTTACCCAAACACTATCGTCATCGAATATATGTTTGGTACGACAATGGTTATGACCGTCATCAAGAAAAGAAAACAAGCTTTGAACACAAAATTGGATGAAGTACCTTGAGTCAGGTCAGACGTTCACAAACAACAGTTCAGAATCACCGTGTTCACGACCGTCACCGGCGTGCCAAATGAAGCCTAAATTTGGAACCAACGGAAGCTAATGACTAAATAGGAAGAAGAGCAAATAATTTTTTTTTTTGAATTCTTGGCTGAGACCTTACTTTATATTTTCAAACAATTCTTTGGGTACATAATTCTCCAAGGCTCTTTTTTGGGGCAATGTTTTGGCTTCATTTTGGTGGTAAAAGGAGCACTATTTGGCTCCATTCCGGCCAAACTCCATTTAAAATCGGAGTGATGGCTCCTTTTTTTGCACTTGCTCTTGAAGCTTTATTCAACCTTTTTAAAAATCGAAATTTTTTGGGTACGTATATGTATCATATACGAGAAGATCTGACCGTCCGATCTGTCAAAATATAGTCGTAATACATGTGTATTACGACCTTATTTTGACAAATCGGACAGTCAGATCTTCTCGCGCACGATACGTATACGTACCCAAAAAAAATTCGTTAAAAAAAGCCCATTCAAGTCAGAATGGACTTGAACACCAACGGTGCCCTAAACTACGCCTAAATTCATGTCATTCTTCCTATAAAAATGGACTATCATTTGAAATGCCAGATCCAAGACAATCAACCACAGAGGGTATGAAGGACAGGAATTTGGGCCTCCGTCAATTTACGGGATATTTTAAGGGAATTGTTAAAAATATTGCACTTTTCGCTAGTTGCGCCGCTTTGTTAAAAGCACCGCATATTTTCACATTTTGTTAAAGATATCGCACATTGTTAATCGCATCGTAATGGAGATAAAGACACCGCACTTAAAATTTAAATAAAAAAGGCATTAAAATAGGATGGTGTTAAAGACACACCATTTTCTGCTGTGTGCACACTCATCAAAAAAATAACCCTTAATATTTTAGTTTTTCTAAACCTCGCCCATAAACTAAAGCCGAAGCATTGAGCCCGCCTCCCCCTTCCCGATATTCAGCGCTCCTCTTCCCGATTGCATCTCGGCGAAACCTCCCCCCCCCCACCCCCCGAATCCTCCGGCAAAACCCTTCTCCTCCGACGCAATCCTGATTCTATCTTCCCCGCCCGCCTCATCTTTCTTCCCCATCATCTTCCCCGACTGCATCCGGCGAAAACCGTGAAACCTCATCCCGATTCCTGCGTTTCCTCCGGCGAAATCTTCGGCCGCCTCCTCCCGATTCATGCAGGATACGATGGATTTTCCCTGGACAAAGGATTTTTGTCCATCCTTATATGACATATTATACATCTATGTGCAAATGTGAGAGTTTGACTATGGGAGATGAGAGGGATTTTTGTCAGATATGCCTTAAAATGTTATCTATATGATTTTGGATAATCTTGTTGTTTTATATTATTGTTTTCATTTTAGTTAGTGTGAACTACTACTTTAACATATTTTGATTAAACTTGGTGAATGCTTGAGCAATTTTATATTTTGTATATATTTTATTATTTAAATTTTATGTTATGAATTGTGAAAGGAAAGACTAATATTATAATTAAAAAATTGAAAAAGTCTACTGGGTGCACATAGCATTGGTGTGCACATAAAATTTCAATGGATGCACATAGTATTGGTGTGCACATAGCCGAAGATGACGTGCCTTTAACACCACCCTAAAAATATTGCTCAAATCTTTGTGGTCTCCATAAAAAATACTTTATACAAAAAATCATTGAATATCTTCCCCAAATAATTGTGATATTCATATTCCTATAAAAATAAAAGTAAATGATTAAAAATAAGTACAACCAGTTGTGAAATTAAATCAAGTAGTGGTTGAAAACATTCAAGTGATCATCCATTCTACAATAGAGGCGATTTCAACACAATAATCTTCAACAAAGAGGAGCAATCCGCTCGTTCTTTCGCAACGACCACCGCTCTCCGCTCGCCGTTAGTGGGTAAACACATTTCGTTGGAGATGATACCGAAGAAGCGGAAGACTCCACCGATGTTGGTGTCTTTAGAAGCCCAACATCATAAATTATGAGAAATTGCGGTGCAAGTTAGTGTGGCGCGACTTGTATTTTTTGAAGAGTAAATTTAATGTAAAATAAGGAGAAATTGCAATGCGATTAGCTAAAACTGCGGCACCTTTAACAACTCCCTATTTTAATTGATACATTGTTTTTGTTTATCTTTGGCAAAGATAGGCCAAGTCCACTCCAATAGAAAATTTTATCTCTGTTGCCGCGTGGAATGGACGGTGATGTCCGAGCGTGTGTTGCGACTTGCTAAAAGGGGCAGTTTAGTCTCACACTGCCTAACGTTCTCGTTGGTCCTGAGTGTATAAGCAGGGTGGCCACTCCTCCCCTAACCATGTCACGTGGTTTTGGGGAGTGACGTCACAATGCTTTACATGGTATCAAAGTAGGGGACACGTGGCGATGGGGGGTGTTGAGTGCGCCACATGGAATGGACGGTGATGTCCGAGCGTGTGTTGCGACTCGCTAGAAGGTCTGGTTTAATCTCACACCGTCTATCGTGCTCGTTGGTCCTTAGTGTATAAGCAGGGTAGTCACTGCTCCCCTAACTGCGTGATTTTGTGAAGTGACGCCACAATGCTTTACAGGAGGACCAATTATGGTGATGTGTTGCTCGACGAACCCTACTTATGATTGGCGAGTGGCTAGAGCCACCACCTCATAACACGTGTCCAACATTGTTGGATTGCTAGTGAGGCAACAAGGATAAGAGGTGTTTGGAACGGTTGTTGCCGCAAGAAAAAAACAGTGATGAGAAAAGCACAAATGAGAAACTCAACGGTGAAATTGAAGCTAGGGGTGCAAGTTGAGTTGAGCCGGATCGAGAGCTCGATGAGTCAGTTTCACAAAAAACTCAACTCGAGCTCAAGCATGTGGAGCTCGAGCTTGAGCCTAATTAATCTTGTTCATAAGCTCATGAGCCCGTTGACAAGCTTATTTTAATTAAATAATATATTATATTATTAATTTATTATTAATAGATAATATTTGAATACTATAAAAGTAATTGTTTATCGGCTTACGCGATACACTATTTTTCTTATTAAATGAAGTATTTTTCGTCTCATAACGAATCATATTTTTCTTATTAGCGGATGGTTTAACCCATTATTGACTCATTTCACCACTTTGCATCCTAAAACTTTTTTCTTTTTAAATGTGTATGAGACGCATCAGAATTTTGATCCAAAGCACAGTCGCATTCAACGTCTTTTTAGCAAAGTGCATTCTCAAAATATAGGTTTTTGGCAAAATGCAACCTGAAAGTTTAAAATTGACAAAATGCACCCCTTAAAATGATTTTTTTGGCAATGTGCACCCTAGAGTGTACATTTTGGCCATTTTATTTTTTGCTTATTGAGGGTGCACTTTACCAAAAAAAACATTTTTGAGGGTGCATTTTGACAATTTAAAACTTTCGGGGTGCATTTTGCCAAAAGTCGATATTTTGAGGGTGCACTTTGCCAAAAGATATATTTGAATGATTTTAGAGACCTATATATAACTAAAAAATATTGCATTATGATACGAAAATGGGCTGCTCCACTTTTTTGCTGACCAGCAGATTTTGCATGTGAACTTTGAAATTTTCAACTCTCCTTCGGATGAGGGCTGAGGGCATGCCTCTTGAAACATGAAATATTAAACATTGGAGATAAGTTCAACAACCTTTAATTGCAGCCACAACATCTCAAAATGAACAAAATTAAAGCTGAAAACAGCAAAACAACTCATTACATGTATTAAGGTGGGTGTCATCTAAGCCTATAATTGACAGGCAACCAGCAATGAACCCTTTTTTTAAAGCTCCCAAACATATATATAATTTCTTTAATATGCATGTAGAAGAATATATATCACTTGCTTACACTTCACTTTTATGGTTGTGTCAGAATTTGTTCTACAAATTTTCTAGCAATAATCTCATAATCTGGCATATTGTTCCAACTCGGTACCATAGTTTAGTTTGTTAGTATGTTTCTTAGCCCTGTACATTTTTCAAATAGATAGTGATGTTTTATTTTTCAAATAGATAGTGATGTTTTATTTTTCATTTCCAACACTTTTTGCATTGAAGATACAGGCCAATCCGGGTTACTTCTAAGATGATACTGGTATTTTTTGGCAAGAAAATTGGAAGTGTAGTGTTTGGAATTAGAGGTCCTATAACATGTGTGCTCTCCTCTAATTGACTTGACTTGAAAAGTTTTATCTTCTTTTGATAAGAATGAAGCAAACATAATCAAACAACAATCACAAATAATATAAATTTTATCACTACAGTTTTTGGT
The DNA here is from genome assembly GCA_039583875.1 of Platanthera guangdongensis. Taxonomy (NCBI): domain Eukaryota; kingdom Viridiplantae; phylum Streptophyta; class Magnoliopsida; order Asparagales; family Orchidaceae; genus Platanthera; species Platanthera guangdongensis. The sequence goes on along the minus strand of CM077153.1, from coordinate 306,779,975 downwards.
GAAATTCATAGGCCTTTCATGCATGTTCGAATATATGCACACATATCTCTAAACTCTCGCACAGTATTAAAGAACATGCCCACTTCAAAATCAAAGTTTGTATCATTTGCATCACCCTGATATACTTGGTAATGAGAAGGTTTACTTGTTTCCATTATAACTTTATGATGTCCTAAGACTTTGTTAGGTGGAGGTACGTTGCCTTCCTTTGAAAAACTGAAATCAACTCATTCAATGTCTTCATCAATGTTATCGTCAAATTGTATATCGTCATACTCAGACTCATTATCTTCAAAGTCATCACTACAATTAAAATCATTCTCATGACTATCATCTTCGTTGTTATCTATCATTATCAACCTCCATCATTTGTATATCTGCAGCATTTTCACTTCCCTCCAAAGCTTCTTCTATTATACTATCATCAAATTCATTTATATATTCATCTGTTTCAATTTTGTCATCATGCACATCAACTACTCCTTCATCACTACAATATGTTATCAGATTTTTAGCATCACTGTCATTAACGGCAAGTATCAGATGGTCGCAATCATGAAGCCCAGTGATACTGCAATAAAATCAACAGAAACTCTCTTCACCTAATAACATAGTCATCTCGTGCAAATCCTTCAAAGTAAACTCAGTAACATTACAATAGTCAAAATAACTTATCTTATTAAAAAAACTTATCTTATCGGGTCTATAAATAAGTCTGTCACTTGCACAAAATGATCCTGAATAATGCATCCTTATAGGAAATAACACATGATGATCTTTTGCATTTACAAAAAATAAAGCTAAATAAAATAATGAAAAACTTAAGACTATGATAATGACATGGTACTTTAAAATACACATATGATGGAGCTTGAAATGTAAAACACATATCATCCATACCTCGTTGAATCCACACCATTATTTTTGACTTGAAACTTAATACATAAATTGAAACCTAATTAATGACAAATACCAAGGTTTTGAAAACCGGACCGAACATTGAACCGGCGGAGAGAAAGGTTCAAGGTTGAACTGGTCCAACCGGTTTAACCGGGGTCGAACGTTATATATATATATATATATATATATATATATATATATATATATATATATATATATATATATATATATATATATATATATATATATATATATATATATATATATATATATATATTATATATATATATATATATATATATTATACGCTCGCGCTTTTTTAAGGGGAAAAAAGCGCGAGCGTATAATCACCCGACGGAGAGCGACCTCGCGCCTTCTATCAGTTTCTTCGGGCCTAGGGTTATTCCAAACCCTTTTACCCTCCTCATCGCGCGATTTCATTTCCGCCAGACGAGCGAAGGACGCCGGCAGGTGACGAGCGAAGAACGACGACGGCGAGGTTATTCCAAACCCTTTCATCATCCTCCCAGCACCCACCGACGAAGAACCATGGGCGGATGTACAGGGGGGACACAGGGACACGTGCCCCCCCCCCAAATTTTTTGGAAAGTTTGATTAGGCAAACCTGCCGGGGGTATTCCGGTGGCCCTCCAGCGGGGCCATCGCCGGCGGTGGCCCTGACTGTGAGGCCCAGATCGACACCATGGTGTCGACACACCCTGGTGTCGACACACCCTGGTGTCGACACACCCTGGTGTGTCGACACAACCTGGTGTCGACACCATGGTGTGTCGACACCAGGGTGTGTCGACACACTGCCTGATGTCGACACACTGGTGTCGACACCAGGGTGTGTCGACACCAGGGTGTGTCGACACCAGGGTGTGTCGACACCAGGGTGTGTCGACACCAGGGTGTGTCGACACCAGGGTGTCGACACCAGAAATTAAAAATAAAAAAATTTAAATAGGAGTTCCGGCCATATTCTTGCATTTCAACATTTCTTGCCAGACGTATAATGTATATCAACTTGTAATGTACAGCTTCACTTCAGTCGCAATGACTTCTGAGTCATCAAATTCTGAAAGTATGAATGTTGTTGTACCTGAAACGAATACAGATTCTACTGAGCGCAGTGTTATTGAACCATATGTTAGTTTGGTGTTTGAAAGTGTTGATGATGCGTACTGGTTTTATAATAGTTATGCTCTGAATTTAAGGTTTGGAATTAAGAAAGGATTAACTTCTAAATCATTTACTTCAAGAGATCTTATTGTCAGAAGGTTCGAATGTAATAAGTCTGGGTTAAAGACTTCAAAAGAGGGCGAAGGATCTTCAACAAGAGCACATCGATTGACAAGAGTTAATTGCAAAGCCAAATTAGATATTCGCAAGAATAAGGACTTTAAATGAGTTGTCACTGGATTTATAAAGGAGCATAATCATGAGTTAGATACTCTCAGCAAAGCTAAAAGACATCGCTCACATAATGTACTTCACAAAGATAAGGAAGTTAAAAATTAATGGATCAACTTTATAGTGCTGGAATGGGTCCTGCTAAGACTGCAAAGATTTTAAATGAAACCAATTTTAATAGCTCAATATCTATAAAACAAGTTTCAGTGCATTTGAGTAAACACCGCAAGAATAACATAGGAAATGAAGGTGCCTCGGTATTTGCGTATTTAAAGAAGCAGCAAGAGTTAGATCCAAATTTATACTTTGGCATAGAATTGGATTCTAATTTAGTACTTCGTTCTTTTTTCTGGGTAGATTCAAGATCACGAAATGATTTTTTAACATTTGGGGATGTTGTTGTGCTTGATGTTACTTATAAAACAAATAAATTTATGATGTCATTTGCACCTTTTACAGGTGTAAATCATCATAGACAGTCAATTTTATTTGGTTGTGCTTTATTAGCAGATGACACAGAAAAAACTTTTCATTGGTTGTTCCATCAGTGGTTAAAGTGTATGTTTGACAAAGCTCCTAAAGTTATAATTACTGATATGGATGGAGCTGTGTACAATGCAATTAAAAGAGTTTTCCCGCAAACACGTCATAGATTTTGCTCATGGCATATAGAAAAACACATAATCGAGCATGTTTTTGAAATCCGAGATATTCATGGGGATTTCAAGAAAGATTATTATGAATGGTACAATAGCAACGATGTTAGCGCAGGTAAACTAAGATGAAAAATATTTACTCAAAAGTACAACATTGAACATAGTAGTTGGTTGTCAAAGATGTGAGATCGAAGACAACATTGGGTTCCAGCTTATTTAAAAGACCATTTTGTTGCTATAATGACGTCGAGTGGTCGGAATGAAAGCATTAATGCATTTTTTGATGGTTTTGTAAATTCTAAAACACAATTATTAGAATTTATAACTCAATACGAAAATGCATTACAGTCACGTCATCAAGCAGAAGAACAAGAAGATTTCAAGTCCTTGAATTTCATGGCAAACTTGTTGACAAGCTATGCACTTGAGAGAAACGCAGTACAATTTTATACCAAAAATATGTTCAAGTTTTTTCAACAAGAATTTAAGCAGAGTTTAGAATGTTGGTATGAGAAATTAAATATAATTGGTACCAACACGACATTTAGAGTTGGCTTTTCTTGTGAGGAAGTAAGCAATTGGTGCAATGTTATCTACGATGATTGCGATACAAGAATAATTTGTGAATGTGCAAAATTTGAGACAGATGATTTTTTATGCAAACACATTTTGCACATAATTATTGCTAAGAAGCATTTACAAAGTATTCCTGACTTATATCTATTGAAAAGATGATTTATTTCTGCTAGAAGTCAATCAAACAATGCAAAATTGGTTGATAATAGTGATATTGTGACGCACATGATGAAATGGAAGCTAACTAGTACCCAAACAAAGATTTTCAATCATGCAACTGCATCAAAGGAAGCATATGAACTTGTTATGTCAACATTAGATGGATTGTTGGACAATATAAGAGATTCATTACACTACTCAGAACCTACAAGTATTGCCAGTCAAGTAGGGTCAACTTCATTTATTTCAGGATCGTATGGTATTTCTATTCGAGATCCTGCCATTGTGAAAACTAAAGGAAGACCAAAAATTGCATCAAGAATTGAATCGGGTATAGAAACCTCTCAAGTACAAGGTAAAAAAAACTTGTGGTACATGTGGCAGGAAAGGGCATTACTCAATAACATGTCCGCAAAAAGATCAAGTAATTTCGTCAACTTTTCGTATTCTAAATTTTTATAACCATATTTATTAACACTATTAACTCTTCATTTATTTTCCTTGAGTAGGTTGATATTTTGAAGAAAGACCAACTCTAATTATTTTGCTGATCAAGGATAGTAGAACTGCTATTTTTATTGCTGATCAAGGTAGGTAGGAACATTTTTACCTAATGTGGATGTTTCATAATTTTTACCTAACAGTCTCAAGCTCTCTCTTTCCGTTGCAGACATTTGTATCTAATGCTCTTTTTTTGCTTTTACCGTGTTTTTGTTCCTGTAAAAATGTAGCAAGAACTGGAGATGGAAGCCAGGTTGGATTCTATGATGTGCAGCAGCAGCAGCTAGCTAACTAGTTCAGTGGCCTTAAGTAAACTACTGTCATCGTTTAGAGTAACACAATTAAGGATCCACATTCAATTTTCCACCTTCAGATCGCAGCTGAATTATTTGTGTACGACTTGATTATGACTTGTTAACAAAATTTTGTAACTTCTTGTATGTACTTGTGTATGATATTTCTAAGCTGAATTATTTGTGTAACTGTTTGTAACCATTTGTGGCTAGATTATGATGTGCCTCTACTCAAATCCAGCAAATGAACCATATGTTGATTTTTATTTATTTTCTTGTGCAGGCTTTATAAATAAGTGTGTAGGCTTTATACGATGTAGCATTGTATAAGTGGGAAGTTCATTTATTTGATAATGATTATCATTTGCTATATTTATATGGAAAAATTTAGTCTTCGTGAAATGTAAAAATGTTTCAAAATGTGTTTAAAAACAAGCTTTAAACTTTGTTTTGAGAAAGATGACCAAAACATGCTATAAAAGAGAATATATACACTCAAGCTTTTTTAACCTTTAGGACCAAATTTCGGCTAAATCATGCAAATTTTGGGAAAATGTTTAGCATGAAAGTTGTATATCTCGTTTTTGGCTACAAAATGCATATATTATGTGTTTATTTCTGATATGTATTATGAGAGAACCAACTCAAGCTTTTTTAGGCCTAAAAAAGCTTGAGCTTATATATTTCAAACCCTATATATATATATATAAATTTGCATATAAATTGTTAATTTTTTATGACTATATTGTGATACAAATGAAAATGATGTATCCATCGTCACTATATTAGTATACTTTTAAGGCTCCGTTTGACGTAATGTTTTTCCTCTATTGAGTTTGGACAAAAACACCACCGTAATAAAATGGATGTTTAACATGACAATAATTAAGACCACAATCAAAATCAAGAAAAATAAAACTAGTTTTGACTTTTGAACATAAAAGTTGATGAAGATTCTTAGATAAGATCGGGTGATAAAGAACGATATTTCATAACCACCGCATTTATGACCGCCATCGTCGTGCCTAAGGGAGCCTAAATATATCATAAACTTTAATTTTTAAAAGATAATTTAATAAATTATTATAATAATATATCTAAGAAATATTTAATTTATATTTATATAGTTATGTATATATGTTTATTTTATAAATACATTAATATTTATATTCATATAATATAATACAAGTTAAAATAGTAAGAACCAAAATGGTTAACTTCTCCTTGAATTAGAGAATGACCTGGGTTTGAAACCCCACAATTATGAATTTCCCTCATTTTAATTTTTGGGCTTTGGCCTGCTCGGTTTCCCGGCCCGTCGGTCCGCCCGCCCGGTTATGCGGTTCCCAAGCGGTCCGTGGATGGAGGTAGTTTCTTACCTGTATCGGACCGACTGTGTGTCCGATTCGCGGTTCAATCGGTCGGACCGGTCTGGTTTTTAAAAGCTTGACAAATACACAAGCATCGACTGCATTCGGCTCGACGACAAGCAGAAATTAGAAGGAACAATAATAACGATTGAAACATCAATTAGACACAATCAAAAGTTCCAAAATTTCAGAAATCGGAATAAAAAACCAACACCAGGAGCAATGACATGTGATCCAGTTTTGCAGATTAATGCATTCCCTATGATGTCTGCCAGGAATTTTCCTCTTAAGTTCATCTCTTTCCTGATGATAGAACCACTGATGTGTTTAGACAGGCGACACCATTTCAAGGCAGACTTTACATCATCTTGGAACAGTTCATCTTCTTCCTCAACATCATTTATCTTAGGGAGCTTCGGTGTCTTGCAAATCTTTCTAACATTGATTTTAACTTTCTCTTCATTGATGGAAGTTTTAACCTTAGAGGAGGAAGAGTTCACCTTGGCATTAGCACACAGTTCCAATACCTCTCTCTTCTAGATGGAACATGGCTTTGACAACACAAATTCCAGTTTTGCGATCATTATAAGGCGAATGATGGATAGGATCTCTTCAGAGGCATCATGAAATCCATTTCAAATGACTTCACTGCCCTCAAACAGGAAGTCAGCACTCTTGGGAGCCATTGAACATGAGAGATTGATCGAGGAAGAAAAGACGATACACAAAATCTAGGGTACGGGACAGAGTAATTTTGAAGGGCAATGGAATGAAAGAGTTTATTCTAGGCACGATTCCTATTTATACCCTACCCTATTCAAGAAGGTGGAGAGGTGCGTACCTTGTCGTGATTTCCACTTTTGATGGATGGTTGTGATGCAATTTGATAGATTTGAAGCTTGTTCAACACTCGATGTCTGGTGTTGACTCGACACACTCGACGTTTGGTGTTGATTCAACGCACTTAACGCCTGATTGGTTAATCTTTTTCTCCCTTATGTTCTCCTGCAAAAAGGTTAGCTTTCAAATGCACATATATATAATTGAGATGCTTTACAGGGATAAAGCTACTTCAAGTTCAACATTCCAAATTCAAACTTGAAACTGTTGAACTTGGCTTCATCAAGAGGCTAAGTAAAGATGTTAGCCACTTGTTTGTTAGTGAGGACAAACTTCAAGGCCGATATCCTTTTTTCTCAACATGATTTCTTATGAAGTGATATCTAATTTCAATATGTTTGGTCCTGCTACGTGATGCATGATTTTTAGCTTTTGAAATAGGACTTGAGAAATCACAAAACATTGGAGTTTTACTTATCTGTAAGTTGTAGTCCTGAAGTTCATTTCGTATCCATAGGAGTTGTGCACAACAACTCCCCTACTGAAATGTATTCAGATTTAGATGTGAAGATAGCTATGCTGGTTTGCTTTTTGCTGCTCTAGGATACCGGCCTTCTCCTTAGAAATTGACAGGTACCAGAAGTACTTTTCCTATCTTCTTTATAACCTGCAAAATCTGTATCCGAGTAATCCATCAGTTCAAAGTCATTATTTCTAGGGTACCAAAGACTAAGATCAGGTGTGCACTTGAGATATCTCAAAATCCTCTTTACAACAATATAATGAGATTTTTTTGGACAAGCCTGATATCTAGCACAAACACATGTAGCAAACGGAATGTCTGGTTACTAGCAGTCAAATAAAGGAGGGAACCAATTATGCCTCTACACAAGGTTTCCTCAACTGGTTTCTCATTCTCATCCTTGTGTATAGACATACCTGCCGTAAAGAAGGGGGGATCGTCGGGCTCCGCAGAGGAGTGGACAGCCTTCCGCCGGAGGCGAAGATGGGGATCGACCTTGCGTCAGAAGTAAGAAATTGGGGCTGCGGTGAAAAAAAATGGACTGCAGTGAAGTAAGAAACTGGAAGTAATAAAACCCTACTGTCCAAGTGATCAAATTGTCCTTTGCTTTTTCATTATAAATGAAAGAAATCGAGAAAATCCGCAAAAGAGAATATATTTGCATTTGAGGGTGCAAACCAAAAGTCCAGCTTCTTTCGGATTAAGGTTTAGGGCTGAATTCAATAAAAATTCATTTTGGAGGAACTGAGAGGGGAGAACTCGATTCCTGTCAATCAGTGTTGATCTCCTTCCTCATCTCACTCGAATCCGGCGCCAAACGATGGGCGTATCGGAATCGGACACTGTGGCTGCCGCTCCGAGCGCCAACGGCGGTGTCATCAAGGCTGGTCCCTTGAGCAATGGCGGATCCGAGGCCAGCAAGAAGAAAGCCCGCGAGAGCGACCGTCGCCGTCGCCGCAGGAAGCAGAAGAAAAAGAGCGGCAACAATCCCTCGGCTCAAACCGACGGTGAAGAGAGCGAAGGAGGAACCGGAGACGATGAAAAGGAGAACGCTTATCCTAAACCCGAGGTATCCCCTCCTTCCTAACATCTTCTGACGCCTCTTCGCCGGCTTTCTTTTCATAAAATCGGGCGATCTTGATTATTTTGTTCTATTTCGTTCTTCTTGGTGTTCGCTTGCAAGCTAGGGTTTATCTTACTTCCTTTCACGATGAGTTTATTTTTGGATGTTTATCCGTTGCGTGTCAGATCGATTTTTCCGTGGAAGTGGAGTACGTTCCCGAGAAGGCAGATTTGGATGATAATTTCCTTCAAGATTTCAAGAGCGTGTTCGAGAAGTTAAGTTTCAGAGATTCAGATACTGGCTCGGTAAGGGGGAACGCCGTTTGGTTGTACTATTGTCTATTCTGCTCTTTACTGGTGAATTTTATATTGTTTGGTATTGAATCTATTGATTGTATTGTTCTGTAGGATGATGTGAAAATGGATGAGTTAGCTGCAAATGTGGAGTCTAAGAAGAAGGACTCCGATTCTGACGAAGAGTTGGATTCTCCAGAGAAGGATAAAGGAGGGCTCTCTAACAAGAAGAAAAAGGTTTTATCATTTATTTGAACCATTTTCTTCAGTTTCTGTACTTTTTTTTCACCTGATGGATTTTAACATTTCTCCTCATAGCTTCAAAGAAGGATGAAAATTGCTGAATTAAAGCAGATATGTACACGACCTGATGTGGTTGAGGTACTATTATTTGCCAGTGATTCAATTTATAGCATTTTTTCTCATATGACATGTTTTGTTCAACCTTTCATACTGAATTTTACTGCTATTGCTATTTTAGATGAGTTCTATATTTCTTTGAACTGACAATAAAAAATTGAATTGAAGTGCTTCAGCCAAAGGGATGTACATTTATTTGTATTTTTATTTTGTAAACGAAAATCACCTTTCTTTAATTCTCTGACAATGAATAGTTTGTGATGATCATATGTTATGTCATAGCCCAACGTCATTAAGGTCAGATTTGATATTTTCATTCTGTTTTAGGTTTGTGATTATCATATGAAGTTTCCAACATTAAACATTGTTGTTGAAGTTAGGGCATCACTAGCTTACTTTCTTTGCCAATGTAAGACCGGTAGCAGGATAGATTGAGACTACGTTTGGCGCAGCGGTGGTGGTCGTGAACTTGGTGGTTCATCCACTTTTATGTTCAAAACTAGTTTTCTTTTTTACTGCCCATCACCTTTTTCATGCCAAACATACATTCTATGACGGCGGTGTCTTTTTTTGCAAACTCACCGAAGCAAAAACACTGTGTCAAACAGAGTCTGAGTTTTTCACTAAATGAATTTTGAGCTTGCACAGTTGCAGCCTGTGTCATACTGATGTGATCTTAAACCTAGGGTTGCCTAGAGTTGTGAGTTTCAAAATAATAAATGCGATCTTTCAAAATATTTGTGGCGCGAGAGACTTTGGCGGGCTATTTTAAACGGATAAAACGATTTAGGCGTCACAAACACTCGCAAAGCTACCTCACGATTGTAGCAATGTCATGAGACTTAATTCCACGGGCACAGAAATACGGTGGCGGACATTTGCACGTAAGAAAATACAATAATGCAGGAGATGAAATTAACTAGGGCAAGCTCTAGTAATTAACTATTCAATTTTAACTTGAGCATAAAATTAACTAATGTACGAGAGCGAAGATGGAGTGGTATACCCAAGAGGAAGAGTAACAGCTGAGTACGAAATCCCCAAGGAAAAAGCTTGTTGCTCGGAAGGAACGGAGCTTGGCACAGTCAGGTCTGCTGGAAGGAGGTGGACTAGCTCGGTGTGGGGCTCTGGATGGTCACGGGGGGGGGGGGGGGGGGGGTGTTGTAGCAAAGGGAGAGGCCGACGGGAAAGGGGAAAACACTGGAGACCGACTGGAACCGCTGGAGGCCGGTGCAGAAGGGGTCGCCGGAGCCCAGGAAAGGTTCAGGCGTGCTCGACGGCGGTAGGAGGGGATTCCGGGGACATCGGCGGTGGCTTCAGGGACATCGCTGAATGGAGCCGCTGAAGGCGATGTCGTCGGGGGGAAAGATCGGCGGCTGGAGGAGAGGTGCAGTGGCTCAGAGAGCTTGCCGCCGGGGAGGGAGTTCACGGGAGGGAGCGGCTTCAAACGAGAAGAGCTCGCCGACACCGATCGGGAGCCTCTGTCGAATAGTGAGAGAGAACATGCGGGATTAGGACCGGTGCGGGGAGAAACCAACTGAAATCAAAGAATGATTCAGTCAATTCATTTCCCAGCCCCGCCATAACAAGGAGAAGGGTTTTCTTTTATAGCCAAAATTTAGGGTTAACACGTGCTATTGGCAGACTTTTGGAAGTGGGTTGGTTGGGCTCATTCAAAAGGGTAAAAGTAAGGTTAATTAAATGGGCCACTCAAGGGTGGCTGATTTTGTAACTGAAATATTAAATAAAAATTGTTAAATACCTAAGCTTGCCCTAAACTAATCCTTCTCCTAATTACCGGATCTATATATTTAGGGTCTCGTTGGCCGGTCACACCAACGAGCCAACAAAAATTGCGCGAAAACATGCGCTACAATAATAAAAGACATGTGCGATAAAAAAAATAAAAAACGAGGCGACGCGGGTTGCATCAATTCTCCCGGGGTTGAAAGAGCTCGACCCCGACGAGACTCGATGTAACCTGCAAGTAGAAAGTCCAAGTGTCGATCGAAGAGATGCTGCATAATGTCCTGCTGATGCCCCGGTTGTGACCCAAAACCTGCAAGCAACCTCTCATCCCAAAAGCTCGCAATCCATTAGTCAAAATTTCATGCCCAATATTTAAATAAACAGTAATTATTAGAGCTTTCAGAGGATGATAGGGGAGGTGCGTGGGGAAAACATGTGGCAGTAGGGGGAACAGGAAGCAAGTGGAATCAGTAACTCATAATGCAGCATACTCTCGTCTGATAGACACCTACGAACGTCTGCTAGGCTCGGATCAAATATCGTCCTGATTTTGCCCGTCAATGTCCCACTCGAGTCACAAAATTTTAAGAAGATCCCAATTATACCGTGTAAAATTTTCCATAAAAAACCTTTGAAACGGGTGTCCCGATGTGGAGTAAAAAATCTAAGTATGGTCCCGACTCCTTCAATACCAGTAGACCTAGAAGTTTCAGACCTCGATCGATAGTGAGGTGGTGGTATAACATGCTCGTCTACAACTAAAAAGAAGTGATGTGGACTAAAGGCGTGCTCGCCAAATACGAAGTCGATGAAAGGTGGTGCCTCGGGGACCTCAGGTGAGGGACCGCCAATCACAATGTTTGTGGACTCAAGGGTTTGTGGCGGAAGTGGGCTAAGAACGTCAGGACGCAAGACGCACGAGTCCATATCACCCAAGACGAGGGCCTCATCACTAACCAACTCCTCTGGGAGAAGAGAAAGCGATGATGTGTCATCTGAGGCGAGTGACGCATCACGAGTAAGTCCTCCCTGGAGTGGGGCCTCGGGAAACCACTCGGCGACTGAAGGATGTGAGTCAGTCGGGGAAAGTGGGCACACCACGTCAATCGGGAGGAAGGAAGGAGAGGGAAAGAACTCATCTTCCTGGAGCAGGGGCTCGGGAAGAACATCCTCGATCGAAAGGGGTGCTAAAGCGGAGACTGGTGGAGACACGACATCAGTTGGGGTGACAAAGATAGGAGGAAATTTTTCTTCCTGGAGCAGGGGCTCGGGAAGAACATCCTCAACTGAAGGGAGTGCCACAGTGGGGGGGGGGGGGGGGTGGAGCTAAAGTGCTCGTCGTGAAACTGAGGTAGATGTGGAGGACTAACGAGACACTTAATCTCGGGTTCCACTACGTGAGAAGTGGGAAGGAGTGCAGGAGCAGCATAATACGTGCGCGTTGTCACCTCGAGGTTGTGAATAGATGTGCACAACCCACGCAAATTATGTCGGACGGCACTCAACATCTTTCACCAAAGCTCTAATGCGCGCGTCTAAATCACTCATCATATATATATATATATTTTTGAAACGAAAACAAAATGTAAACCTGGGATTTGAAAACGACCGGCGCTCGGCTATCCCACGATAGGAGTGAGATATCCCAGCAGCCACACCAAACTGATGTGATCCTAAACCTAGGGTTGCCTAGAGTTGTGGGTTTCAAAATAATAAATGCGATCTTTCAAAATATTTGTGGCGCGAGAGACTTTGGCGGGCTATTTTAAACGGATAAAACGATCTAGGCGTCACAAACACTCTCAAAGCTACCTCACGATTGTAGCAATGTCATGAGACTTAATTCCACGGGCACAGAAATACGGTGGCGGACATTTGCACGTAAGAAAATACGATAATGCAGGAGATGAAATTAACTAGGGCAAGCTCTAGTAATTAACTATTCAATTTTAACTTGAGCATAAAATTAACTAATGTACGAGAGCGAAGATGGAGTGGTATACCCAAGAGGAAGAGTAACAGCTGAGTACAAAATCCCCAGGAAGAAGTTTGCTGCTCGGAAGGAACGGAGCTTGGCACAGTCAGGTCTGCTGGAAGGAGGTGGACTAGCTCGGTGTGGGGCTCTGGATGGTCGCCGGGGGGGGGGGGGGTGTTGTAGCAAAGGGAGAGGCCGACGGGAAGGGGAAAACACTGGAGACCGACTGGAACCGCTGGAGGCCGGTGCAGAAGGGGTCGCCGGAGCCCAGGAAAGGTTCAGGCGTGCTCGACGGCGGTAGGAGGGGATTCCGGGGACAGCGGCGGTGGCTTCAGGGACATCGCTGAATGGAGCCGCTGAAGGCGATGTCGTCGGGGGGAAAGATCGGCGGCTGGAGGAGAGGTGCTGATAGGTTATTTTCTCGCATCAAATCCGAAAACTTAATGCGGGTTAAAACTCCAAAAAGATTACGAAGCGCGGCGCCCCGGGTGGTTTTATTTAAGTTGAAAAGCGGATTTGGTTTTTATTTAGAAAACGGGGCGCGCGTATTTTATTTATTTGGATATAAAACAGGTTAAATCGAGTTTTAACGAAAGGAGGCAAGTGCACCTATCGTGAGTAGTACAGGATATTCCGGGTGGAATATCGAGGTCGTATTGTTCTCGGGGTCGGTTCGTTTATTTCTACTCTTCCCTGGAGGGGACTATTATTTTACCGATAATTTTATCTTGTCGGGATATTATTTATATAAAGAAAAGGCAGAAAATAAAAGCATAATAAAGGTGGAGCCGATGAAGAGCTCAGCTCGAGGGCACCAAAAAGACATTGAATTAAAATAAACGTTGAATAAAAAGAGCTCCTAAGTTTCTAATTAATTAGGGCGGAGACTTGGCCGTGGAGGCTCCACTAAAATGAACTCACCTATCTCTAGGATTATCGCTCACCTGAACATTAAGACTATTCGACCGGGCTCTCGTCCGACGAAGGATTCCTCTTAATGCCCGCATTACGCTAAGAACCCCGCTATTGGGTGGGGAACCCAATCCGGTAGAGTTGGCGCGCCTCCTCTCTCGAGGGTTAGTGCGGAACTCCATTTACCAAGGGGTGATCGGTCCATATGCACAGCCTCTCGGCTAGCTAGCATATGGACTACGGAAATAGGGCCCACACATCGATTATGTGGTCCTACGCAGGAGATTACAAAGCTAAAAATAAAGGAGAGGGGGAGAAAACAACTTTACATAGCATTTGGAAGCACCTAACAACAAAGCCCTAAGCAAAATGGATCCAAAAAAATGGAACCCGGAATTCAGACAGAAAATCTGAATTTATAGAAAAAAATTTCACGGGACACGCCCTCGGACACGGGCGTGTCCGGGGGCGTGTTAACACTATTCACATGGCGGCGGTCCGATTTGACTGGAGATTTGACTTTGGCCGCTGAAAATCGGTGGTCACGCCCCCGGACACGGGCGTGACCGTGGGCGTGTTGACACTATTGAGCAGCTGATTTTGGTGACTTGACGGCGATTTGACGTTGCGGCGGAAATCGCGGCGGTCACGCCCCAGGTCACGGGCGTGACGGTGGGCGTGTCGTGCGGCGATTAATGGCGTTGTTGACTTCGGGAGGTTGCCAGCGGCAGTTTGTCGGGCCAGGTGGAGGAGTCACGCCCGTGTGGCAACTTGACACGGGCGTGTTGGTTGGCTCGACTAACGTCGAGCGAAAAACGTCGAAAGGAGTGGTCACGGCTTGGGTCACGCCCCGTGTCAGGGGACACGGGCGTGGCGACGGGCGTGTCAGCTGGGTCGACGATCGTTGAGCGCGATTTCGTCGATCTGGATGGTCACGGGCATGGGTCACGGGCGTGACTCGGGTGACACGGGCGTGTCACGCTATTTCTTCAAAAAGATGTCATTTCTTGGGAATTTGACGTATCACGCCCTGGTCACGGGCGTGACCAACAGTACACGGGCGTATACTTTGATTTTTTGGCAATTTTTCCTGAAGAATTTAGAAAACAAAAATAACTCTAAGTTAGAAAATATTTACAAAAAGGAAGCAATTTATTAAGGAAAAATAACTAAAAATTACAAAAAGAAACTAATACATCTTATTTAATGTATATAAAAACACGTATAGTTACAACTCATCAGGTGCAGTGGCTCAGAGAGCTTGCCGCCGGGGAGGGAGTTCACGGGAGGGAGCGGCTTCAAACGAGAAGAGCTCGCCGACACCGATCGGGAGCCTCTGTCGAACAGTGAGAGAGAACATGCGGGATTAGGGCCGGTGCGGGGAGAAACCAACTGAAATCAAAGAATGATTCAGTCAATTCATTTCCCAGCCCCGCCATAACAAGGAGGAGGGTTTTCTTTTATAGCCAAAATTTAGGGTTAACACGTGCTATTGGCAGACTTTTGGAAGTGGGCTGGTTGAGCTCATTCAAAAGGGTAAAAGTAAGGTTAATTAAATGGGCCACTCAAGGGTGGCTGATTTTGTAACTGAAATATTAAATAAAAATTGTTAAATACCTAAGCTTGCCCTAAACTAATCCTTCTCCTAATTACCGGACCTATATATTTAGGGTCTCGTTGGCCGGTCACACCAACGAGCCAACAAAAATTGTGCGAAAACATGCGCTACAATAATAAAAGACATGTGCGATAAAAAAAATAAAAACGAGGCGACGCGGGTTGCATCACATACGATGAGTTAAAATTAATTTCAAATTGAAACTCATGAACAAAGGGAAGTATCTTGCAAGAATTAGTAAGCACATACCAATCAAGTCAAATGTATTTTGAGCCATGTACCCGTGCTCAAAGGTTGTGCAGAATATGCTCATGCCAGTTTCAGTTCAATCAGAATGGCTAATAAGTTTCAAGCTTTTTTGAGTTATAATTTTGGCATTAAACTGGCATACTAATTTCGTGCAAAATGTGTTGCTATCATCTTATTATGTTTAGTATTTTTAGTTTGATTATATGAATCCTACTTTCACATTTTTGCATGCTGGATGTGGTTTAACTGTATCTTTTTATTGTCTTTTCATGCAACTACTAATAATGTAGGTATACCTGTTGCTTTGTGTTGGACATGAGCTACGTCTGGCTTTATGATTAAGTTTTTTAAAAACTTGATTTTCACACCCGCTAAGTGTATGTATACTATGGTATAATATTTGAACTGAAGCACAACCTTTTAAACTAAAGCAACCATTAGTAGCACTTAAAGTTTAATTTCATTGCATATGTAAATTTCTCATTGAATTGGGAGACTCCATGAGAACGCTATTTTTGTTTAGTTTCATTGTTGTGTACCTCATAACCTCAGAACTTAATTGTTGGTTTATTTTGTTTAGTATGTCACCTTATGATGATGAATTGTATGGATGCTGTTAGGACTATTCAGAATTGGTATTATCTGTCACCTTATTTTTTTAAAAATTCTTGTGGCTCCAATTTTTAGGTCTGGGATGCAACAGCAGCTGATCCAAAGTTACTTGTATTTCTGAAATCATATCGGAACACTGTTCCTGTACCACGACATTGGTGTCAAAAGCGGAAATTTTTACAGGTTAGTGATCAGGTTCATTTGTTTATTTTTTACTTCTTAAATTTATGTGCATATCTGCATGAGGGGGTATATATGTTTCTATGAAGGGGTATTGACAGTGTGTGAGAAGGTAAAGCCAGTAAGGGTACACCCCTCTTATACATTAATGTGGTTCTTGCAGGGAATCAGCTGTAACAGTCATGGAGGCAGGAGTTGATGGTATTTTTCTGAAGGGGACCTTTGAATGGTTTCTCTTTTGCTATAATGCTAGGTGGTTGGGTATAGGTAGATAAGTACTTTGTTTTTCATGTCAAAACTTCAGATGTGGAGTTATCCCATGCCCTATTAAAGCTGGGATATGGAGTAGCTGATATTGATATAATTATACAGAAGTTGCTCTTAGAGTCTGAGAAAGTTTAAAAAAGAAACATTCTCGATCAAGCGAAGACTGAATTATTTCCTTTTGGCTTTGCAGATGTTGTGGGCTGTGACACTTCCATGTAGTTATAACATGGCGTCAATTTGACTAAATTCTACTACCATATTTAGCAGCATTATCCATTTTTAGTACTTTCTAGATTTCATTTATTTTCATTTTTTGCAGGGCAAGCGTGGTATTGAGAAACAGCCATTTCATCTACCCGACTTCATCGCTGCAACTGGAATTGAAAAAATAAGACAGGTAATCAAAGTATTCACTGGATGAAATTATATTTATTGTTGCAATATTAATGCAGGCTTTGTTACAGTTGAATTGATCTTTTCTATTTCTAGCATCATCCTTATTCAGCTACATTATCCACTCAAATTTTTATTACAAACTCTATTCTTGAACTTCTTTCTAGGCATACATTGAGAAAGAAGACAGTAAGAAGTTGAAACAAAAGCAGCGTGAACGCATGCAACCAAAGATGGGAAAAATGGACATCGATTATCAGGTTAGGTTACATATCATGCATATTTTCTCTCCTTCTTGGGGCGTGGAGAACATATTCTCTCAGCTCTATGATTTTTTTACTTCATGCCTTCACTAGTTAACTTGTCTTTATTCTGTTATTATTGATCTTTAGCCTTGATTATTATCTGTCAAGATTGAATAGAACTTCTAAGAGAGAAGTCATGAGCTGATAGGGTTGTTTTTGTCCAGGTTCTTCATGATGCCTTCTTCAAATACCAGACTAAACCAAAATTGACCACACATGGTGACATGTATCACGAAGGAAAGGAATTTGAGGTAATATTGCTGTGCTATCGTCTTTATAGGATATAACTCTTGAATTACTGCCTAAACATTGAGCCAAAAAATAACTATAGAAAAGCACCAAGTTTATGATGCTTAGAAATTGAGTGTTATTTAAGTTGAATATTCGTTTTTTAGTTCGTATTGATTATGTATTTCATGTTATATGTCACGTGATATTCTACCTATATATATGTATGTGGTGTCCGGTTTAGGGTGGGTGAAGAAATTTAATCCCGATTTCTACTTGCTATCAGAGGGCTAGGGATTCCGCCGCTCCCGCTTTCGTCGATCCCGCACGCCTTGATCCCGCTCGCTCCCTTCCGCTCGAGTCGTCGCCAGTCCGTCGATCCCGCACGCTTCGATCCCGCTCGCCCCCTTCCGCGCTATCCCGCTCGCCAGTCCGTCAGTCCATCGCCCGTCCGTCGCTCATCGCCTTCCGCTCGCCCGCTCGCCAGTCCGCCGCCACCGTCTCTCTTCCGCTGCTCTCCGCCTTCGGCGGTCTTCTCCGCCCGGACTTCCGGACGGCCCTCCGCGTCTCCGGCCTTTTTGTCCTCCATGGGGCAGCCGGAGACACCTTGCTCACCTCCTCTAGTGTTCCTTCCGGCGTCATGATCTATGGGGGACCTGTTGGAGGCCATCTTCTCTGATTTGGAGCTCTTCCATCTCTCTTCGGAGCCATGGATGATCATTCCACTATCTCCACGGCTCCTCATTCCGGTGTTCCAACCGGTTCGTCTACTGACCCTCCTCGGAGCCATGGCTCGTCTGGCTCGTTGAAGATCACTAATGTTGCCTTAGATGACACGAATTATCTGGAATGGTCCAGAGCGGCCCAACATGCTATTCACATCCACCAGTTATATGGACTTGTTGATGGTACCACCGTTGAACCACCACGTACCGATCCCACATGGAAAAAATGGGATGCGGAAAATTCGTTGGTTGTCTCGTGGTTACTTCACTCGATGTCCTCTCAGGTATATCACAGTTATATGTTGTTGGACTCCACATATGATATTTGGACTCGGGCCCATGATACCTACTCTCAGGCAGGCAGTTCGATGCAAGTGTATGAGCTCACTCGCCGTGTTCTGGAGCTTAAGCAGGGCACTATGTCTGTTTTTGCCTACTATTCCGAGTTTGAGAGCCTGTATCAGGAACTGGACTTCTTCAATACTTTTACGGCTGCTTTTACTGCTGATGCGCTGACACTTCAGAAAGACAAAGATCGTTTCCGTGTCCACGTCTTCCTTATGGGGCTCAACATGGAGTTTGATGTTGTTCGCTTGCATGTTCTCCATCATGAGCCACTTCCCTCTCTTCGGGAGGCCTTCAGCATGCTCTTCAATGATGAGAATCGTCGACGTACTCTTGGTGCCGCTCCTGCTACTGATCATTCTGCGCTTGCTGCGGCTTCACACGGACCTCCTCTTTGTAGCTACTGTGGGAAGGACCATACCAGGGACTCCTGTTTTCGTTCCTTGTCCCTGCTGGTCGGGGTTCTAGTGCTCGGGGTTGCGGTGGGCCCCGTGGTGGTGGCCGTCAGTCTGGCGATCGTACTCAGTTTTCTGCGCACTCAATTGAGGTTCAGGAGGACACCTCCGACGGCCTGTCTGCTGTTGAGTTAAATGCTCTCCGTCGCATGCTGCGCTCCCACACTGACTCTCCTACTGCTGGTTCTCATGCTGTTGTTGCTACTTCAGGTCTCTCCAGTGCTCATGCTGTGTCCTCCTCACCTTCCGCGTGGATTATTGACTCAGGTGCGACCTCCAGTGCTCATGCATGTCCCGTCTTTTCCTCGCAATTTGCTTTCCATTAGTCTCTTAACTACTTCTTTAAACTGTTATGTGACCTTCTTTCCTGATGTTTGTGTATTTCAAGATCTGGATACGAGGTGGATGCTTGGCAGTGGTAGGAACGTTGGTGGAATGTACTTGCTGGACCAGTCTTCTTCCAGTGCCTTTTCATCCACCAGATCTCCGACTCTACATGACATTCAATGCCGGCACCCACGCGTTGGCCACCCTTCGTCTCTTTATCTTACTAAATTGTTTCCTGTTTTTACCTCCTTAATTCAGTCTCTCTTGTGATGCATGTGAACGCTCTAAACATGTCCGTCAGAGTACTAGTCATTTGTTTGTCCCTAGTTTTTGTTAATTTGATGTTATTCACTCTGATGTTTGGGGCCCGTCTCCAGTGTTATCTTTATCTGGTTATAAATGGTTTGTTACTTTTATTGATTGTCACTCCCGCGTTACGTGAGTTTATCTGCTTAAAAAGAAAAGTGATGTCCTTTCCTGTTTTCAGACGTTTCATAAGATGGTGAACCAACAATTTGGTGACAAAATTCGTGTGTTGCGTAGTGATAATGATGGGGAATATGATGATCGGGGGTGTTTCGGGGGCCTATCTATCTAATAATGACATCATACATCAAACCACGTGCGTCCACACTTCCACCCAAAATGGGGTGGCCGAACGAAAGAATGGACATTTGTTGGAGGTGGCTCAGTGTTTACTCCTTGCTATGCACCTTCCCAAATCATAATGGGGTGATGCAATTCTCACAGCTGCTCATCTCATTAACCGTCTTCCATCTTGTGCTCTCTCATTTGATACGCCCCTATCACGTCTTACCAAACAACACATTGTCCACACCTCTCATCTTTCTCCTCGTATCTTTGGCTCCGAATGTTTTGTTCATGTTCATACCCCACATCGTGATAAACTTGAAGCGTGTTCCCTACGGTGTATTTTCGTTGGGTACTCCCCTACCACCAAAGGGTATCGTTGTTATCATACTCCGACTCGGCGCTACTATTGCACCGTGGATGTCACATTTCGTGAGGGGGAGTCGTACTTTCGTCCTCGTCAGGGAGAGACGAGATGTGACGGTGACGAGAACATCGAATATCCTCTTCCAATTGTTAACAACAAATCTCCTCTTCCAATTGTTGCCTCTTCCCCTCCTTCCACCTCCACTCCACCTATACACGTACTCACGTCGTCCCAGGACTGTTGAGCAAGTGCAGACTGTGAATGTTCCGCCAGTACCAGTGACCGTCTCTGCTCCAGATTCAGATGATGACCTCCATGTTCCTCTTGCACGTCTTATAGGTAAAAGGGGTGGCACCAAACACCCCATTGTCAACTACATTTGTTATATTCATCTATCTCAGGCTCATAAAGCCTTATCTCCTCTCTTTCATCTATTGTGATTCCTAGGACATGACATGAGGCTATTCAGATACCTGAATGGAAACATGCTATGGAGGAGGAACTGAGTGCCTTGGATAAAAATAAAACATGGCGGCTCACCAACCTTCCCCCTGGGAAGCGAACGGTCGGATCCCGTTGGGTCTTCACTGTTAAACAAAACCAAGATGGGGTGGTGGAGCGATACAAAGCTCGTTTAGTGGCTCGAAGATATACCCAAGCTCAAGGCATGGACTACCTGGAGACCTTTGCTCCTGTTGCCAAGATGAACTCAATCCGTGTGCTTCTTTCTTGTGCTGTGATTCGCGGATCGATGCCAAGAATGCATTCTTGCATGATGGTTTGGAAGAGGTCTATATGGATATTCCCCCTGGCCTTGATGTCAAAGAGACCAACCAGAGGGTCTGTCGCCTGCTAAAATTCCTGTATGGCCTGAAACAGTCTCCGAGAGCGTGGTTTGGGCGTTTTAACAAGACCATGCTACGACTTGGATATACTCAAAGTCAAGCTGATCATACCCTCTTCATCAAGAGGAAGGGTGCTCTGGTTTCTATCCTTATTGTGTACGTGGACGATTTCATCATTACCGGAGATGACTTGGATGAAATCAAATACTCAAAAAAACAACTGGGCGAAGAATTTGAAGTCAAGTATCTGGGAAAGCTGAAATATTTTTTGGGAATTGAAGTTGCGAGGTCCCGACAGGGGATCTTCATTTCCCAAAGGAAGTATACTCTTGATCTTTTGGATGAGACTGGGATGCTTGAGTGTGCTCCTGTTGACACTCCAATTGAGGTTAATCATAAGATTGATGCAGATATTAGTGGGAAGAAAGCGGACGCCTCAAAATACCAACGACTGGTTGGGAGGCTAATATATTTGTCCCATACTCGCCTGGATATCACGTATGCGGTGGGTGTCCTAAGCCGGTATATGCACTCTCCTACGTTATGTCATCAGCAAGCTGCCTTTAGGGTGTTGTGATATCTCAAAAAGACATCAGGGCGTGGGATTCTTTTCAAGGCTAATCAGTCGTTAGAGGTTGAGGTATTTACTGATGTTGGTTGGGCTGGTAGTCAAGATGATAGAAAGTCAACCACGGGATACTGCACATTTGTGGGAGGCAACCTGGTTTCATGGAAGAACAAGAAACAGAACGTGGTAGCTCGCTCAAGTGCTGAAGCAGAATACAGAGCTATGGCTCAAGACGTTTGTGAGAGACTGTTGTTGAGAACCATTCTCCAGGATTTGGGCCTTCAGGTAAACAAACCTATTACTATCTACTGTGAAAACAAGGCGGCCATCAGCATTGCACACAATCCAGTTCAACATGACAGGACCAAACATGTGGAAGTTGATAGGCACTTCATCAAAGACCACATCGACAAAGGGAATGTCTGCACTCCGTTTGTGAGCTCATTTGATCAGCTTGCCGATGTTTTCACCAAGGGGCTATACAGCGACAACTTCAAGAACAATACTGACAAGTTGTGAATGATCAATATATTTTCTCAACTTGAGGGGGAGAGTTGAATATTCGCTTTTTAGTTCGTATTGATTATGTATTTCACGGGATATGTCACGTGCTATTCTACCTATATATATATGTATGTGGTGTCCGGTTTAGGGTGGGTGAAGAAATTTAATCCCGATTTCTACTATTTATACGGATGCCGGAGTATAGCCTATTGATTCTCCTTTTAGTCGTAGCTAAAGTTTCAAACTCAAATGCATATCACTATTAATGGCTGTGAGCAAGTATACAAAACTCCAGTAATTTCATTCAATTCTCATTAGTTTGTCGCTACTATAGGCTAGCTAATGTGGAATATAATTTAGATTGGATATGTTTATCAAATGTACCTATGCTACCTGAATTAGAATTATAGTTATTCCTAATCTTATTTATCCTTCTCTTTCCTGCAAAAGCATCAGTCAGAACACTATATCACACTTAAAAGAGTTTTGATTTGGATCAATTAAACATTTTTTCCATGTTTGCTCATAGTATTAATGAATGAAGTAATGGTTTAGTGACTTCTAACGTATTAAGACATTCTATTAATTTAACTATTCAGATATTCAGAAGTAAAATTCATAAACATGAGAAAATGTGCATCAAGCTAAGTTCAATGTTTGCAATCGAGAAATTTCTCTACTTGCCTTAAGGCTGAATCCGACTGTGAGGGCTAAGTGGCGCAATCAATTTTTAAAACCTTATTTAAACATGTTCAAGAACAATCATGGATGATATTTGAATTAATGAAAAATTCCTACGTTAACACATGCAATTAACCTAAACATAAGGGGGTTTAGCAATTTATCTCTCTCAAAAGTGAGGGAAGAAGAGACAACCACGAGGAATTGAAGATTTGATGGCGCTTTGGCTAGATAAACCCTAAATCGGAAAGGATTTTAAGCGATCCCACCAATTGATTCAATGAACGACGTCGGAGATCACAAAAACAGTGTTTAGTCGATTATAGGATGACATAATCTTGAATCACAAAATATACAAAATTTCAAGCACAAAATTTTGCAAAACAATTCAAGAAAATTTGAATAAAGGAGGGATAGAGGAGATCCTTACCCATGAGAGCCAAATTCGAGTCCAAACATCCGAGTAGAGGGGGATTCGAGTAAACCTTAGGTGTCCCTCTCGCAATTACCAGCCAAATCGAAGAGAAAGAGGGGTAGAGGCAGCTGTCGGCCCTTGAGGAGGGAAAAGGGTTTCTGCTGCCGGCTTGGGAAGGAGAAGTGCTGCTGCCGGCTCCTTGGAGGAAGAAGGAAGCTGTCGGCTTCTTGGAGGAAGAGGATACCGTCGGCCAGACCAGGAGTAGGACATGCCGGCTACGATTGCAGAGGAGCAAGCGGGAGGCAACGAACGAGAGCTGCTTGTGGAAAAATAACGGCGTGCGGGAGTCGACGTAGGAGCGGAAGACGTTGCGTGTTGGTAACCTAGCGTCAAAATGAAAATTAGAGGGATCATGGGGGGGGGGGGGGGCGGTTACATATGGTCCATCTTCTATCATCCATCATAAACTCTTAAACTAGCTAGGCCTATAATTAGACTATTTAGTGAATTGGGCGTTCAATTCATTGATTTTATTTTATTTTTCATTCCATTTGCCATAATTAAGTCCCCCTTTTTCTTTTCTCATTCATTTTTTCTAAATTTATTTAAACATGGGTTGTTACATTCTCCCCTATTTTGGAAGTTTCGTCCCGAAACTTTTGAGGATTACCTGAATGGGACCTCTTATGGAGAAGATTTAGATGTTATTCATTACAACAAGATTTGCAAATCATGACATGAAAGCTAACAATGAATGTAATGAAATAGAAAGGAGAATAAGTTCAGAGGCTTACCAAGATCAGGAGAATAGTTGCGGATACTAATCTTGTTTCATCTCCTACTCCCATATTGAATCTTGATCCTAATTCTGAACCTACATCTATTTTATCTCGTTAGAAGTCTTGATTTGAAGGGGAGGCTGGACACACTAGTCAAGATGTTCTCGTGTGACCTTGAGGTCACAAGTTCGAGTCTTGGAGGCAGACTTACAAAAATGTGCTTACATTTCACCCTTGTGGTGGGACCCTTCCTCGGACCCTCGCTACGCGGGGATGCTTTGTGCATCGGGCTGCCCTTTGGAAGTCTTGATTTGTTAAAAAGTTCAATTTTTTTTTTAAAAATCCAAGTTTGCTACGAAAGAAAATGAGAAACCGGAATGGTTAAAAAAAGAAAACTAAAAAAGGAGATTTACCAGGCTCCTTACATGAATTTCATTTGACACTTTTTATTCCCATGTGACATATACTCCGTGAAATTATTAACCTAGCGGTTATAAAAGTTGAACGTCCACTATAAAAAAAGAAAAACCGCCCGTCCTTCAGGCCGTGATTTCTCTCCCTTCTTTCTCCCAATCTTCGGCTCAGATTTTCTTCCTCCGTCTCTTCATGGATTTTGGCGTCGCCATACTTCTTCCACCTCACCACCGCAATATCCTCCTTGCCCACGTGAATTTCATTTTACATGGAGTTCTATTCCGACGTGACAACGTTTAAAAAAAGAAAAAAGGACGCGAACCCCATTTCAGAAGAACTACCCCTTCTATAGGCCCGTGATTCCTCTCCCTTCCTCCTTTCTCCCAATCTTCGGCTCGGATTTTCTTCCTCCGTCTCTTCATGGATTTCGACGCCATCATATTTTCTACCTCACCACCACAACGTCCTCCTTGCAAGTTGCTGCCCACCACAACGTCATCCTTGCAAGTTGCTGCCACCTTTACATCTTTTACGTGAGGAATCTCTCGTCTTCCACCTCACATTTCACTGCACTGGGGCAAGTTTAAAGAAAGTTGAGATCTCCTCCAACTGTTTTCCTTGAGGGGGGATCCCACATCGTAAGTCAAGCATTATAATCGGAGATTCCACCACTTTTGTTTCAGGTCACCACAATGGTTGCACGGCTGAAGGATTATAAAAGGTTGATTCCTGATAATAGGAATCATACTGAATTGGCTCCTACCCATACTCATAGGTTGTGATGAACCCTGAGCATGAGGGTTTCCCATCCTGCACTATTCACTGGAATGGAAAATTCTTCAGCACCATCTACAACAAAAATTACAGCACATTTACGGAGGGGGGTTGCTTACCACAACAAAATTGAATGACTACATGAAGAACTTAAAGAACAGAAGCATCAGCGCACACCTGTTATTGCAAAATAGAAATAATAAATTGAGGTACAATGATTAACCTAGAGAGGTAAATGGTGCGTTCACTGTTTGCTGGAAGAGTCTTGCCTTCCACCGGACCTCCCACCGACTATCCTACTCTACCTCTTCATACCCGATGAGATCTTTCCTAATCTTTTGATTTGTCTATCTAGTTAGAGTATTGTTGGAGAAGTTAGTATTTTATTTCCGTGTCTATGGGTATGTGTGTGATTTTAGTCCCACATCATAAGTCAAGCATTATGTGTCTTTGTATTCACCTATATAAAGCCCCCTATGTGGATGAATAATCAAGCTATTATTTTTCTCTTTTAATTATTCCAACATGGTATTAGGGGCCTAGGGTTCTCAGGTTTTCGATCCCTCTTCCGTTCCCTCTCGCAATCCCGACTCCGCTACCGCTCGCGAATCCGACTACACTTCCTTCTCTTGCGTCCCGCCCGCAACACCCGCGTCTTCCGCACCCGCCACTCTGTGTTTTCCGCCGCTCCACCCGCAACAGCCGCTCTGCATCTTCTGCAACCGCCACTCCGCGTCTTCAGCCGCTCTGCCCGCAGCAGCCACTCCCTCCGCAGCAGCGTCATTTGTTCTCTCGCAGCAGTCGCGTCTCTCGCAGCAGCATTGCTCCTTCTCCCATCCTATAAGGGTGCCGACCTCATGGGGTCTTGATTACCTCATTTCCGGCATTCCCTATCCGGTTTTCTTCTTCCTTCGATTTCTATTGGACATGGGGTTTCTTCCCCTCTTTCTATGAGGACTACCATTATCTCTCGTCCTCCATTGTGATCTCTTGTGTGTGTGCCCTTGATTCTATTCGGGGCCTTCTATGGCGGGGAGTGACTCCTCTATAGATATGTCTTCCAGAGGACCAGCTCTTCTTACTCCGACCTTCGTTGGATCGGGCCGTGTAAATCCTGAACACGGCACCCCTCAATACACTACTATGAAATTGGATGGTTCAAACTACCTTTCTTGGGCACGCTCTATCATTCTTGCCCTCAAAAGCCCCTTGTTGTTTGGCTATGTCAGCGGCACGACGAAGGCTCCTTATGATTCTCCAGATTGGCCTCAATGGGAGTCTGAGAATTCCCTTGTGATGTCCTGTTTGCTTAACTCTATGATGGATCCCATCGTGCAAAATTATCTATTCTTGGATACCGCTGCAGATATTTGGAAGCGCGCAGAGGCCACCTACTGCTGCTGAGGAAATGCGGCTCAGATCTACCAACTTCAACGTCGGGTATTCCTCCTGCGACAAGGTGATCGACCTCTATTTTCCCACTACTCGCTTTGAGTTCACCAACTCGATCAGGAGTATGATCACTTTGATTCTCTGACCCTCGTGTCTCCAGAAGATGAGGTGCTGGTGAGAACAAGGGAAGAACAGAATCACATCTTCGAATTTCTTCACGGCTTACACAGGGATTTTGACCCGATCAGCATTCAGATCTTGGGACACACTCCTCTTCCTTCTTTACCTGAAGTGTGCAGCCTTGTTTAGCAGGAATTCGACCGCCGTCAGATTCTCCTTCCCGACTCTGACACTGAGGGATCTGCTCTTATCACTCTCTCACCTCGAGGTTTGTCCTGCTCGTGACACCAGATCAAATACTATGGAGTGATCACCTCATGTGTGATTATTGCGGGAAGTCTCTCCATACCAGAGATACTTGCTTCAAGCTCCATGGTTTTTCTTTTCATAGGGGGTGGTCTTGCTCCTCGTGGTGGCCGCGACCCAGGTCTCTCCCATAATAGATCAACCCTGATTAGATCTGCATACATGTCTGATGATGTAGAGGATACCCCTGTTCATCTCTCTCTGGATTCCAACGCCCCCCCCCACCGCTCTGTAAGCTGAAGAAATTATGGCGTTCCGCCGGTTGATGCTTGGCTCTCCTGCTGGGCAGTCCAGTTTCTCCTCTTCCTATTTCCACCAGAGATCTGCACATACTCATTCTGCCTCCACCCAGTTGTCCTCTCAGTGGATCATTGACTCCGGAGCCACTGATCACATTACTGGGTCAGCCACAGGTTTTGTGTCCTACATCCCTCTGTCTGACAGAGATAAAGTGAGCATTGCTGATGAATCATTATCTCCCATTGTTGGGAAAGGATCCATTCCTTGTTCCTCTCTTACGCTGTCATTCTTTCTTCATGTTCCTGCTTTCACTCGAAATTTCCTTTCTATTAGTCATTTGACTAATTCTATGGAATGCTCAGTGATTCTTTCCTACCTTTTTTGTTTTTTAGGACCTAAATATGGGGGCGGTGATTGGCACTGCTAGGCTGTGCAACGAGCTCTATGTTTTCGACCCCTCTTCCTCCACTTCATCCCGTCTCACTCTGCCTCCAAAAGCTCTTCATGCAGACTGACCCTTAGATTTGGGTTCCTAGCATTATCGCCTTGGACATCCTCCTATCTTTAATATGAAACTTTTGCTTCCTACTATTTCTCCTACTTTGTTCAGTGTTTTTTATTGTGATGTATGTGAACTTGCTAAACATCATCGTAGTTCTCTTTCTCTTATGTCTCCACGCAACTCTGTTTCGTTTGCCTTTATTCATACTGATGTTTGTGACCCCAGTCCTACTGGCTACTGCGTCTATTTCTGGTTGTTCATGGTTTATTTTTTTTATTGATTGTTACTCTCATTGTACTTGGGTATATTTGATGAAATATAAAAGCGACGTGTTTTCTCTCTTTCAACGTTTTCACAAAATGATCACTAAGTTTGGTGTTGCCAATAAGATCTTGTACAGTGACAATGACCGTGAATATATTGACTCTCGCTTTGAGAATTACCTGAGTGATCTTGGCATTGTACATCAAACCTCTTGTGCTTACACCCCCGCTCAGAATGTGATAGTTGAGCGTAAGAACTGGCACCTCCTTGAGGTTGCCAAATGTCTTCTTCTCCGCATGAACCTCCCTAAATATTATCTGGGTGCCACCTACCTCATCAATCATATTCCTACTCGTGTCCTTGGATTTCATACTCCTCTGACCACTGTGGGTGTTCGCCCCTTGTCTCTTTCGCCTCGTTTCTTTGGATGTGTGTGTTTTGTGCACATCAAACTCAAGATCAAACTCGACCCCCGCACGCTGAAGTGTGTATTCATTGGCTACTCTCCTACCCATAAAAGCTATACGTGATTCCATCCCTTTAGTAAGCAAACATTTGTTACGATGGATAATGGGACCTCTCTTCAAAGGGAGACAATTACTACAAAAGTGAGTTCCCCTCCTAGTGATGCAGTTCTCACTACCGCCTACCTCATCAATTATCTTCCTACTCGTGTCCTTGGATTTCAGCTCCTCTGACTCTGGGTATTCGCCCCTCATCTCTTTCGCCTCGTTTCTTTGGATGCGTGTGTTTTGTGCACATCAATCCCAAGACCAAACTCGACCCCCACACGATGAAGTGTGTCTTCATTGGCTACTCTCCTATCCAAAAAAGCTATAAGTAATTTCATCCCTTTACCACACAGACATTTACTATGATGGATTATGGGACCTCTCTTCAAAGGGAGACAATTACTACGGAAGTGAGTTCCCCTCCTTTTGTTCCTTTGCCTATTTCTCTGTCATTTCCACCACCTACATTCTCTCCTATCCCTAGGTACCTGGTGATGCTTCCTTCTATCCCTAGTGATTCAATGCTCCCTCCTATCCTTGTGAACCCAATGATGCCTCCTCCATTGTAGGTTTACACTTGTCGTAGGAGGGGCACGAACACAGAGGCCTTGCCCACACTACTCGGGTTACCACTTGATCCTTCTTTTGGTACTGACAGAGGTAATTCCGCCCAACTCTTTGTCTTCTTAACATAGAGCATTTGTCACATCCTTGTCTTCCATATCTATTCCTCATTCTTGACAGGAAGCTCTTGAACATAGTGAATGGAAGGCAGCCATGTTGGAGAAAATGGTGGGCCTTGACAAGAATCATATTTGGGATCTTGTCCACTGCCTAAAGATAAAATTGTTGTTGGATGTAAGTGAGTCTTCTCTGTGAAACAAAACTCTCAATGCCTTGTTGAAATCAAAGTCAGACTGGTTGCTAAAGGATTACCCAAGCTGTCGGTATTGACTATCAAGAGATATTTTCTTCGTTTGCTAAAATGAATTCAATCTGGATTTTGCTTTCATGTGTCATGTGTAAAGGATGGATCCTGAGTCATTTGGATGTGAAGAACGCATTCCTTCACGGTGATTTTGAGGAAGAATTCTACATGTCTCTGCCTCCTGGTGTTCTTCCAAAAGGTCTATAGGAAAAGTTTGCAAGTTGAAGAAAGCTTTGTCTGACTTGAAGCTGTCGCCGCGTGCTTGGTTTGGGAGATTTCACCGAGCAATGATGTCATTCGAATATTGATAATTGGTTGCTTTTATTGTATATGTAGATGATATATTGATAATTGGTGGTAACACAGAGGAGATTGAGCAGCTAAAGTGTAGGTTGGCTAAGGAAGTTAAAAGTGTAGGTTGGCTAAGGAAGTTAAAAGTGTAGGTTGGCAAAGGAAGTTAAAAGTGTAGGTTGGCTAAGGAAGTTAAAGTGTAGGTTGGCTAAGGAATTTGAAGTGAAGGACCTTGTACCTCTCAAGTGCTTTCTTGGCATAGAGGTGATCGGATCCAGACATGAGATCTTTGTATCACAGAGAAAGTACATTCTAGATTTACTTGAGACAACTGAAATGATTGAATGCAGACCCGTTGACACCCCAATTAGCTTGGTAGAGATGCTGGAGAAGTTGTTGATGACATAACAGGTTTCCAACGAATGGTGGGGAGACTTATCTATCTCTCTCATTCCCGTCCGAACATCTCTTATGTTGTGTGTCCTTAGCTAGTACATGTACTCACCAAGATCACATCACCTTGATGCAACATACAGAGTTCCGAAGTATCTCAAATGCTCTCCTGGAAAGGGCATACTGTTCTCACCCAATTAGACATTAACAGTAAAAGTCTATACAGATGCGGACTGGGCAGGTTTTGTTATTGACCGAAGATCTACGTCAGGATATTGCTCTCTTGTTGGGAGAAATTTGGTGACCTGGAAAAGCAAGAAGCAACACGTGGTCTCCAATTCTAGTGATGAGGTCGGGTTCCGAGCAATGGCACAGGGAATATGTGAAGGGCCGTGGATTCAGACAATTATGAATGACCTAAGTGTGGAGTGCGCTAGTCCAATTGTGATCTATTGTGATAATAAAGCTGCTACCAGCATTTCAGTCCAACACGATCGTACTAAACACGTGTATATTGCCAGACAATTCATTAAGGAAAACATAGTTAGGGGATTATAAGTATTGCCTTTGTTCCATCAAACCAGCAGCTCGCAAATGTGCGCTTACTAAGGGTCCGAGTCAGTGCTCCTTTGACAAAATATTTGGCAAGTTGGGCACTGTAGACATTACACGTCCAACTTGAGAGGGAGTGTTGGAGAAGTTAGTGTTTTATTTCTGTGTTTATGGGTATGTGTGAGTTTAGTCTCACGGTATAAGTCAAGCGTTGTGTGTCCTTGTATTCATCTATATAAAGCCCCTTATGTGGATGAATAATCAAGCTATTTTTTCCCTCCTAATTATTCCAACAAGTATGCAACCTAGTTTCTAAGGGAAATTCATTTTTATTCTTTTTTCCCTCACAATTGATTTTATTTCGCACAATTAGTTTGTTATTTTGGTTCATAATGAGTGTTGCATGATTTTTGACCCTCAAATGTTTTGCGCTGCCAAATGAAATTAAATTTCTAATTTATTGTAGGATACACTTCAAATTTGCTTTGTTGAATTTAATGTCATTTTTCCTTAATTTACATTACATTTAGAATTATTTTGCATTGCATTCATCCTATCAGGTGGGACTACTAGTCCATCACTTATACAACTAATGATAGAAGATGACACCATTTAGATGAATAAATAAAATGTTAATGGGCTTAGAAGGAGAATAGGTAGATTATGGTTTTGTTTGGGATAGCGGTGGCAATGACTGCCCGAGAATGGATCTCTAGTGAGAAATGAAGCTCCATCCATTCAGTGGGAAATGAAGCTAAAGGTGAAAGTTTTGACCTTTCCCATCCAACCGGAGCTAAAAAATGGAAGTTACTCAAAAGATTTTATATCGCCTGTTCAAACCATTTACTGAGGTTAGACCAACACTAAATCTGAACGAATGGATGACGAAGATTCATAAAATTGATTGCAAATAGTTGGTTTAGGTTGATGATTACGACTTCTGTAATTTCGGATAAAAGATTCATAGTCACTGCTTCATATCACCCTTGCGATTTGACAGGTTAAACTGAGGGAAATAAAACCTGGAATTTTATCACATGATCTGAAGGAAGCTCTTGGTATGCCAGAGGGTTCTCCACCGCCATGGCTTATCAATATGCAGGTTAAATTTTAAGGTTTTGTTCATATAATAATTTTTAGAATTCATTTCAATATGTGGACTCCACTATAGTGGGATAAAGGCTTGAATGTTGTTGTTGTATTTCATTTTTTATCTAAATTGATCTTACTTGTCAGAGGTATGGTCCTCCACCATCATATCCCCAACTGAAAATTCCGGGATTAAATGCCCCAATCCCTCCTGGAGCAAGTTTCGGTTATCATCCTGGAGGTTGGGGTAAACCTCCTGTTGATGAAGTGAGTCTGAAGAGAGCTCTTTTGATCTTTTTCTCAGTTTTTCACTTTTGTTTCAACCATTTTTATTTTGCCTCTGATGTTTTCCCTGCTTGATGAACAGTTTGGGCGCCCTTTATATGGAGATGTTTTTGGGGTTCAACAACAAGATCAACATAATTATGAGGTAATCTATACTCTCTATATATGATATTGTTGTTGGGACATAAATGATGAACTCATGAAAGCTTAAATATAAGACGAACATGAACTCATGTAAACCATGTAACATTGAAATAAGGAACGGTATCCTTAGATATATAGATATAGATATATAGATATATATATTGTTCTTTGGCATGTAAGTTCATATATTTATTTTGGTGTTGTCAAGTTATGTTGCTGCTGATTTTGTTTTCTAAATTCAATAAATTTAGGAAGAACCTATTGACCGGTCAAAACATTGGGGAGATTTGGAAGAGGAAGAGGAAGAAGAAGAGGAAGAAGAAGAGGAGATTGAAGAGGAGGAGATGGAAGCTGGCATTCAATCAGTTGACAGCCTTTCTAGGTGCTTTTCTTTGTTTTATCTTCTGACCATTTTAAATTTGAATATCAAACATAATCAATTTTTGGTAAATTTATTCTATAGCACTCCCACTGGCGTGGAAACACCCGATGTGATTGACCTCCGCAAGCAACAGAGGAAAGAGCCGGAGAAGGAGAAACCTTTGTACCAAGTATTGCTGATGAGTTTTTTTTCTTAAACAAAAAAATATCAAAGCTATTCTTCCTTATTTCCTTTTTTTTTACTTTGATTTCTTTCTGTGAAGGTTCTGGAAGAGAAGGAAGAAAGAATTGCTCCGGGAACTTTACTTGGAACAAGTCACACGTATGTCTTGTTAGCATATATATATATATATATATATATATCTTATCTTATATATATAAAGCAATATACATATCTTGATGCACATCATACTTTAAGTTTTGATCTCATCAAATAAATTTTACCCCTACATGAGAGAGAGAGAGAGAGGAGAGAGAAGGGGAGGAGAGAGAATAGGAGAGATATGGCAGAAGGGAGAGGAGGAAGGGGCGGAGAGAGGGGGAGGAGAGAGAGAGAGAATAGAAAGAGAAAGAGGGCAAAAAATTAATGTTTTTACTTCAAAACGTAAATTTTTTTATAAAATAAAAATTATAATATCGATTTATATTTTTTTACGGTCATTTTGAGTACTCATATGTATTTATTGTGGGCGCATCCCGCCTTGATGCGGGCACAGCCTGCTGTTGAAATCGAAAATTCGGTCTCTTGTGGAGTTCACCCTTGGGGAAGGGTGATCGCGCACTTACTTCTCTCCTGCAAGCCAAACTGCAAAAGGAAATGGGAACTGACCCAAGGGTTCGGCGTTGATGTTCCACCACACACCCGAAAGATCTTAGAACACTTCCACTCTTTAGGCAAAGGCCGAGCTAAGGCTACCTCAGAAAGTGCAAGAAGATCTGAATACTGATAAGCGTGCCTTCTGAAGTGTCACTTGAGTCTTATTTATAGATTTCTGAAAACGACCTGCCAATAACCAACCTCCGCTGTTTTGAGCAGCTATGTGCAACCCAACTGGGTCTGCTAACAGCGTAACTCCGCCGTTCTATTAACCTATTCGCACCCCTGACAAGAGTAAAATGGTAAAGAAACACCTCATAGGAGACTGGGCGAGTGGAGCAACGTCACTCAACGCCAAAGCTAGGAGGGCGCCGAGAGCGTCAAGTGGAGCAACGCCACTCAACGCCAAAATCAGGAGGGCGCCGGGAGCGTCGGGTGGAGCAACGTCACTCAACGCCAAAGCCAGGAGGGCACCGGGAGCGTCGAGTGGATCAACGTCACTCAACGCCAAAGCCAGGAGGGCGCCGAGAGCAACGTCCCTCAACGCCAAAGCCAGGAGGGCGCCGAGAGCGTCGAGTGGAGCAACGTCACTCAACGCCAAAGCCAGGAGGGCGCCGAGAGCGTCGAGTGGAGCAACGTCACTCAACGCCAAAGCCAGGAGGGCGTCGAGAGCGTCGAGTGGAGCAACGTCACTCAACGCCAAAGCCAGAATGGCGCCAACAAGGGTAAAGTCTGGATGAAATCTCATAAAATAGCTGGGCGAGTAGCCCTCTGATACCTTCACTCGCCCGGGGCGGTCTGGGATTATTACTATAGAAGGAATTCTAGAAGACTTGAGTTCGCCGAGCTTTGTTCGACGAATCTAGGATTCTAACTCACGAGTTCAACTCGAAGAACGTCGAGCCCCACTCGACGAACGACGAGCTCCGTTCGATGAGCGCCGAGCTCCGTTCGACGAGCGTCGAGCCCTGCTCGACGAACGACGAGCTCCGGTCGACGAACCCCAGGCGGACGCGCTGGTTGGGCCGGCGCGCGCAGCTCGCCAGTCTATCTTTGGCGGGAGCGAGCTGGCCATTCTGAGTTCACCCGTATGATGTTTTGGCGCGAGCAGGCCGCCTTGGTCTGCTCGTCTGGCCTGGTGGACCCAATCAGCGAACACGGGGTTGTACACCCGCCTTGATGCGGGCGAAGGCCTCCCACGAGCATCGAGCACGGGCATAGCCCGTGCGAAGATGCTCGTGTGTGTATATATATATATATATATATATATGATGTATATACACGTTAAATTTATATTCCTATATACGCGCCTTTTTGAACTGCGTCTTCTACGTGCATTTTCAGAAGAAGTGTTCAACATGAAAGTTGTAGATCTCGACGATATATACAACTTTCATGTTGAACACTTTTTAATTTGAAGCCGTTTTGGCCCCCAATTTGACCCCCCAAAACAATCAGGAACACGTGAATTTTTTCGGTGGCCAAATCGGGGGGCCTAAACTGCCTTAAATCAAAAAGTGTTAAACATGAAAGTTGTAGATATCGTCGTGATCTACAACTTTCATGTTGAACACTTTTCCTGAAAATGCACGTAGAAGATGCAGTTCAAAAAGGCGCGTATATCCTTATATACGCATTAAGTATATATACATTTAGCTGATATATATAGATATATACATATATGTATATATATATATATGTATATATATGTATATATATGTATATATATGTATATATATGTATATATATGTATTTATATGTATGTATATGTATGTATGTATATGAATGTATAATGTATGTATGTATGTTTGTATGTATGTATGTATGTATATGTATATGTATGTATGTATATGTATCTATATGTATGTATGTATATATATATAGGGTCATTTATTGGGACCACCCCTCTAAATTTGCTAAATTATAGGTTGCACCTCGCTTACTTTTGAAATTACAAAAGCGTCCCCTGTAAGTTTACATTTCATAATATCCATGCATAAAAAGACCTCCCTTGAATATTTACTTCAAACAGGTATTTTGTGCATGATGTTATGAAATGTAAATTTAAAGTGAGGTTTTTGTAATTTCAAAAATAAGAGGGGTGCAGGCTGTAATTATGGCAACTTCCTGAAAATTTTTTGATAATTTATATATATATATATATATATATATATATATATATATATATATAATTGACTATTTTATGTTCCTCTTATGATTTCCACATTCTTTTAAGAGGAAGGTCATTTATATTGTGACATTGGAATCCAGGTATGTGCTTGGAACTCAAGAGAAACCAGGTCCTAAGAGGGTGAGTATAAATCTTTTTTGAATTTATTATTTTTCATCTTTTTTTCCATTTCTAAAAAAATGATTTCTGCGTTCTCTCGCTCTCTCCCGAACATAATTCTTTCGGAATTTCTTCGCACTTTTTATATATATATATATATGAAATAATAATACATCTTCTGAACATGGATATAATATGTTGTTCAGGTTGATCTTCTTCGAGGTCAAAAAACAGATAAAGTAGATGTTACCATACAGCCTGAGGAGCTGGAAGTCATGGATGACGTTTTGGCTGCCAAGTAAGACTGTTTCTTTTTAGACTTTTTTCCTCTCTTGGTGATTTTTTTAGTTCTATGCCAGCAGAAACACTGGGATTTTTTAGGGTGAATTATAAATCTTTGGATGATGCACCTAGGTACGAGGAAGCTCGAGAAGAGGAGAAGATGAGGAACCAAAAGGAGGATTTCAGCGACATGGTTGCGGAGGTCTGTTCCCTTGGTTTCATTTTTTTTCAATGTGTTGTGTTTTTTTAAGCCACCTACAGCTGAATAAAATGGCGTTGACATCTTTCAGGCAGAGAAGAAGAGGAAGCGAAAAATGCAGGAGAAGGAAGGGAAATCTAAGAAGAAGGATTTCAAGTTCTGAAAACTTACTCTTCCCCTTTCTGTTTCATTCACCCCCACCACCTCAAATGCCTTATTGCTCTTTTGACAATGCAAAAAAAAAAAAATCACTCTTGCGTGTTTTGGCCTGCTTACTTTTTATATCTCCTACCATTTCTGTAGCAGCCTTGTACTATATATAGATATATTGCTTCTTATCCTTAACTTGAAAGCTGTATAATGCAGTCATTCTCATTTAAAAGTAAGCTCCATTTGTCATGTTGGTGGCAGTCTGAATATGGTGATTATGAACCGTCGTTTGTAAACGCCCGACCTCACTTAAGTAACTTTGTTCACTCTCATGTTCAAACTAGTTTTATTTTCTTGGTGGCAGTCATAACCGGATCCGGATTCCCTGGATTTCCTCCGGGAACTCCAGGGAGTGGAGCTCCACTTTTGCGACTCGCTCGAGCGGAATTAGAAAAAACGAAAGTTGTAGATATCCCCGAGACGAACAACTTTCATGTTGAACATTTTTTATTTGAAGTCGTTTACACCCCCGATTTGGGCTCCGAAAAAACTCGTCCGAAAAACATTAAATTAATATTCAACATGAAAGTTATTCGTCTCAGGGATATCTACAACTTTCGTGTTAATCATTTTTTCTGATTCCGCTCGAGCGAGTCGCAAAAATTGAACTGCACCCCGTGGAGTTCCCGGAGAAAATCCAGGGGATCCGGATCCGTCATAACCACTATCATTGTCTGGCGTTGAAAAAACATCTATTTAAGCTGGTGGTTAACATAATTTTGGCGTTGAAAAAACTGGCCTAATACTAATAAACAAATTTGGAAAAAAATGTGTATAATTTTTTTGTTATAAGTTTTCTTTGTTATTTTTTTATTCAATCATTTTCCTCATGTTTTCTTTCTCCCATCATCTTCACCATTCCACACCCTCTCAAATCCTGCTGGTAAAGTTGCAGAGAGCACGGTGGCTCAAGCAACCGGCATCTTTTTAAGATGAATGAGAACAGAGCAATTCAAAGTATATGTTAAAAGAATAAAGCAAAAGGACACTTACGGAGAAGCTCATGCACATCATGCCTAATGGATGTATTAAAGAACTTATCAAAGAATGTACAATGACAATATACATATGATAATCAAGATAGTAAATGACAGTAGCTCTCAACTCCCCCACAAGTATTAACACTTTTTTGTTTCCAAATGAAGCTTTGAGAGACATCCCCTCAATGTCATGCCCCACTATTTTTTTAGAGGAAAATAAATCCATGGACTATGTACTATGAAAAATTCCGCTTAATTTTTGCTGTTTTGATAAAAGGCAGCTTGAATTGAAAGGTGGTGTCCACAACAAATGAAACAAAACAGCAACATGCACACATGATTGAGTCCATAAAATCATAATATTACAAATCATATGAACAAAAGAGACCATGTTCTGCTCCAGCCTCTTGCCGTTTATTTGACAGTGTCGATCCTTCGGAGAGTGTTGATGTAGGTGTATCTCGAAAGAATCACAAACAACTTTCGAAACCTGCACAATCCGTAGATTGGATTAGCATAGCATAATAATCTCTCTTGAAGCGCACTAGTATAAAAGATTCCAATGTTTAGGGTCCTATTTAATTTCATCACATGCTTAGATTATCAGGTTTATCGAGATTTGGGCGCCAAATTGGTTTGATTTTATCTCGTAAACACTTGCAATCGAACTATTTATGGACGGAAATTTGAAAGCATTCATGCACTCAAAATAACTTGGAATCTCAAATCCAAAGATGCGGCTCTCACCATCAAAGCATTAAAAGAAAGGACGCAAGTAAACCTAATCGGTGCCTTCGACCAATAAGCCGACAAATGAGGCATACTCAGCTCGGATCAAAATTGAATTGACCGGGTCTAGTTTTGGATGAGCTAGCTCAGAATAGTCATATATAAATTCATACATAAGGGCATTTAACGGGACCTCCCCTCCAATTTTGCATAATTATAGTCTATAGAGACATAATCTCTAACTTGTAAAATTACCAAAACCACCTCTCTCTATCTCTCTCTCTCTCTAAGTTTACATTCCAAACATACATGCACAAAAAAAAAAAAAACAAAACCTTGCATGCAAGTTAACAAGCTAAACTTTGACAGTTTTTAAAAACAGAGTGAAGGTCTCATTAATTATGTAAAGTCATAGGGTAACTTTTCATAATCATTTCTTTAGATAAAATCAAACCGGATCATGGCTCGAATCATAAATAACGAGTTTTTTTGGGTTGAATCAAGATGCATCAGTAGAAATCGGGAATTAACCTTGTAATAATCCTAAACCGGGCTACACGCACACACACACATATATATATATATAGGAACACAAGCACGTGACATATCACGTGGAATACATAACTCAATACCAAAAAAAAATAAAAACACGAATATTCAACTCTCCCCCTCAAGTTGGAAATATATTGATCATTCCCAACTTGTCAGTATTGTTCTTGAAGTTGTCGCTGCTTAGCCCCTTGGTGAAGACATCGACAAGCTGATCAAATGAGCTCACAAACGGAGTGCAGATATTCCCCTTATCGAGATGGTCTTTGATGAAGTGCCAATTAACTTCCACATGTTTGGTCCTGTCATGTTGAACTGAATTGTGTGCAATGTTGATGGCTGCCTTGTTATCACAGTAGATAGTAATAGGTTTGTTCATCTGAAGACCCAAATCTTGGAGAATGTCCTCAACCACAGTCCCTCACAAACGCCTTGAGCCATAACTCTGTATTCTGCTTCAGCACTTGAGCGAGCAACCACGTTCTGCTCCTTGCTCTTCCATGAAACCAGGTTGCCTCCCACAAATGTGCGGTACCCTGTGGTTGACTTTCTGTCATCTTGACTACCAACCCAATCAACATCAGTAAATACCTCAACCTCCAACGACTGATTTGCCTTGAACAGAATCCCTCGCCCGGGTGTCTTTTTGAGATATCGCAACACCCTAAAAGCTGCCTGCTGATGACGTAACGTAGGGGAGTGCATATACCGGCTTAGGACACCCACCGTATACGTGATATCCAGGCGAGTATGGGACAGATAAATAAGCCTCCCAACCAGTCGTTGGTCTTTTGAGGCATCCGCTTTCTCCCCACTAATATCTGCATCAATCTTATGATTAGCCTCAATTGGAGTGTCAACAGGAGTACACCCAAGGATCCCAGTCTCCTTCAGAAGATCAAAAGTTTACTTCCTTTGGGAGATGAAGATCCCCTGCCGGGACCTTGCAACTTTAAATCCCAAAAAATATTTCAGCTTTCCCAGATCCTCGACTTCAAATTCTTCATCCAGTTGTTTTTTCAAGTACTTGATCTCATCCAAGTCATCTCCAATAATGATGATGTTGTCCACGTACACAATAAGGATAGAAACCAGAGCACCCTTCCTCTTGTTGAAGAGCGTGTGATCAGCTTGACTTTGAGTATATCCAACACGTAGCATGGTCTTGTTAAAACACCCAAACCACGCTCTCGGAGACTGTTTTAGGCCATACAGGGATTTTAGCAGCCGACAAACCCTCCTGTTGGACTTTTTGACATCGAGGCCCGGAGGAATATCCATATAGACCTCCCCTTCCAGATCACCATGCAGGAATGCATTCTTGACATCGAGCTGCAGTAGCTCCCATCCACGAATCACAACACAAGAAAGAAGCACACATATTGAGTTCATCTTGGCAACAGGAGCAAAGGTCTCCTAGTAGTCAATGTCTTAAGCTTGGGTATATCCTCGAGCCACTAAACGTGCTTTGTATCGCTCCACCACCCCATCTTGGTTCTGTTTGACGGTGAAGACCCAACATGATCCGACCGTTCGCTTCCCAGGGGGAAGACTAGTGAGCCGCCATGGTTTATTTTTATCCAAGACACTAAGTTCTTTCTCCATAGCCTGTTTCCATTCAGGTATCTGAACAGCCTTCTGTCATGACTTAGGAATCACAATAGATGACAAAGAGGAGTTTGGTGTCACCCCTTTTACCTATAAGAAGTGCAAGAGGAACATGGAGGTCATCATCTGAATCTGGAGCTGAGACAGTCACTGGAACTGGCGGAACATTCACAGTATGCACTTGCTCAACAGTCCTGGGACGACGTGAGTACGTGTATAATATAGGTGGAGCGGAAGTGGAAGGAAGAGGAGTGACAACAATTGGAAGAGGAGATTCGATGTTAACAATTGGAAGAGGAGATTCAATGTTCTCGTCACTGTCATTTCTCGTCTCCCCCTGACGAGGACTAAAGTACGACTCCCCCTTACGAAATGTAACATCCACAGTGCAATAGTAGCGCCGAGTCAGATGGTGATAACAACGATACTCTTAGGTGGTAGGGGAGTACCCAACGAAAATACACCGCAGGGAACGCGCATCAAGTTTATCACGATGCAGGGTATGAACATGAACAAAACAGACGAAGCCAAAGATACGAGGAGCAAGATGAGAGGTGTGAACGATGTGTTGTTTGGAAAGACACGATAGGGGCGTATCAATGAAAGGGCACGAGACGGAAGACGGTTAATGAGATGAGCAACTGTGATAACTGCATCACCCCAGTAGGATTTGGGAAGGTGCATAGCAAGGAGTAAGCACCGAGCGACCTCCAGCAAGTGTCTATTCTTCCGTTCGGCCACCCCATTTTGGGTGGAAGTGTGGACGCACGTGGTTTGACGTATGATGCCATGATTAGATAGATAGGCCCCAAAAGCACCCCGGTCATCATATTCTCCACCATTATCACTATGCAACACCCGAATTGTGCCACCAAATTGTTGGTTCACCATCTTATGAAACGTCTGAAAGCAGGAAAGGACATCACTTTTCTTTTTAAGAATATAAACCCACGTAACGCGAGAATGACAATCAATAAAAGTAACAAACCATTTATAACCAGAGAAAGATAACACTGGAGACGGGCCCCAAACATCAGAGTGAATAATATCAAATGGACAAAGACTAGGGACATACACATGACTAGTACTATGACAGACATATTTAGAGCGTTCACATGCATCACAAGAAAAAAACTGAATTAAAGAGTGAAAAACAAGAAACAATTTAGTAAGATAAAGAGGCGAATGGTGGCCAAGACGCTGGTGCCAGCGTTGAATATCATGTAGAGTCGGAGATCTGGTGGATGAAAAAGCACTGGAAGAGGACTGGTCCAGCAAGTACAGTCCACCAACGTTCCTACCACTGTCAAGCGTCCGCCTCGTATCCAGATCCTGAAACACATAAACATCAGAAAAGAAGGTCACAAAACAGTTTAAGGAAGCAGTTAAGTGACTAATGGAAAGCAAATTGCGAGGAAAAGACGGAACATGCAACACAGAGGACAGTGATAGGTCGGGAGAGCAAAAGACAGTCCCTTTACCAGCGATGGCCGAGAGAGAGTCATTAGCAGCAATAACCTGAGGCAGAACCAGTCATGTGATCGGTCGCACCCGAGTAAATAATCCACTCAGAAGGGGAGGATGACACATCATGAGCACTGGAGAGACCCGAAGTAGCAACAACAACATGAGAACCAGCAACAGGAGAGTCAGTGTGGCAGCGCAGCATGCGACAGAGAGCATCTAACTCGACAGCAAACAGGCCTCCGGAGGTGCCCTCCCGAACCTCAGTAGAGTGCGCAGAAAACTGAGGACGAACGCCAGACTGACGGCCACCACCACGGTGCCCACCGCGACCCCGAGTGCTAGAACCCCGACCAGCAGGGGCAAGATGAGGATGTAAACGAAAACATGAGTCCCCGGTATGGTCTTTCTTCCCATAGTGGCTACAACGAGGGGGTCCGTGTGAAGCCCCGGCAAGCGCAGAATGATCAGTAGCAGGGGTGGCACCAAGAGCACGACGCCGATTCTCATCATTGAGGAGCGTGCTGAAGGCCTCCCGAAGAGAGGGAAGCGGCTCACGATGGAGAACATGCAAGCGAACAGCATCAAACTCCATGTTGAGCCCCATAAGAAAGACGTGGACACGGAAACGATCTGTCTTTCTGAAGGGCCAGCGCATCAGCAATGCAAGCGGCCGCAAAAGTATTGAAGAAGTCAAGTTCCTGATAGAGGCGCTCAAATTCGGAATAGTAGGCAGAAACAGACATAGTGCCCTGCTTCAACTCCAGAACACGGCGAGTGAGCTCATACACTTGCATCGAACTGCCTGCCTGAGAGTAGGTATCACGGGCGCGAGTCCAAATATCATATGCGGAGTCCAACAACATATAACTGTGATACACCTGAGGGGACATCTAGTGAAGTAACCACGAGACAACCAAAGAATTTTTCGCATCCCATTTCTTCCATGTGGGATCGGTACGTGGTGGCTCAACGGTGGTACCATCAAAAGTCCATACAACTGGTGGCTGTGAATAGCATGCTGGGCCGCCCGGGACCACTCCAGATAATTCGTGCCATCCAAGGCAATAGTAGTGATCTTCAACGAGCCCAACTGGCCATGGCTCCGAGGAGGGTCGGTAGACGAATCGGTTGGAACACCAGAGTGAGGAGCCGTGGAGATAGTGGATTGATCATCCGTGGAGAAGAGACTGAAGAGGTCCAAATCAGAGAAGACGGCCTCCAATGGGTCCCCCGTAGATCATGTTGTCGGAAGGAACACCGGAGGAGGTGAGCCAGATGTCTCTGACTGCCCCATGGAGGACAAAACGGTCGGAGACGCTGGGGGGCTGCCCGAAAGGCCGGGCGGAGAAGGCCCCCGGAGGAAGAGCGCCGCGGAAGAGGAACGACCCTAAGAAAAAGGCGAACGGTCGAGCGGGAGCGGCGGACTGGCGATGACGACGGAGGCGAGAGGGCGAGCAGGAGGGGGCGAGCGAAGATGGGCTGGAGCGGGCGAGCGGTCGACGATCGACGATCGGTTGGAGTGGGCGAGCGGGGTCGACGATCGGTCAGGAGCGGCGGAAGACCTAATGCTCTGAGACCAAGTAGAAATCGGGAATTAACCTTGTAATAATCCTAAATCGGGCTACACACATATATAGGAACACTAGCACGTGACATATCACGTGGAATACATAACTCAATATCGAAAAAAATAAAAACACGAATATTCAACTGCATCAAGTTGGTGTGCGCAATTAAGTTCGGCTAGAGATCAAATATAATGATCTTGAGCAAATCTTCTGCACAAGATGGATTGACTAGATAGATTGATCATTAATATCCTTATTTGCATCCCACCGTCGATCATACAATTGAATTCAAAGAGAGCACAAACAATTTCAAAGAAAATTTAGGAGGGAAGAGAGATCAACAGTATGGCCCATTCTCATATTATCAACGCATCCACTTCAAGATCACTTATCCTTCTATGTAGTTAATGACACCTAAGAAGTTATTTTTTATTTACAAATTTAAGATCTATATTTAATGGAAATTTATGATAGTTATGAATATGATTGTGGCTGCATATAAGTAAATAAATTGATTTTGATGTTAAAATATGAAAATATGAATAATTTTCTATCTAAATCTACCACACGCAGACAAAAAAAAACTTACCACACCCACTGGCTGTAATGTTCAGACATTGCTCGGTAGGATTTTAGGGGATGCCAATTCGGCAGACAGTATACGCTTCCACTTGGGGCAGATCGAGAGGACAAGATCGAAAGCCATATATCTATCGGGCCTAGATATTTGCGAATGATATTAGTACTGATCTGAAATTTTCATGGTAGAAAGCGTGATATCAGTCAAACAAGTTGTTACTTTCAGCTGAAGATAAGCTATATCAACCACCAGAATAAGAAAAACATGAACAAAAACATAAACAAGGTTATTATAACTACTTGGACATATTTAACCCACGGGAGTTTGTTTATAACAGAAAGATAAACAAATTACTTTAAGAATTCTGAAACATGAGGACTAGTAACGATATTTTATCAATGAGGAAAATGACTTTACCAGTTCCCAAGCTTCAATATCTCTCTCCGGATTCTCACGTAGAAGCATGCTGTTACAAATGTAGCAAACTATAGAGAAGATGGTTGTAGGCAAGTTGTTGGAGAATAAAACATGAACAATGAGAAACTACAAGAACCAGTAGTTTATAGAAAGATCAATAAGAGGCTAAAATTTTTTTACAGGGATATGTGACTTTAAAACTTAATATATTTGACCACAGCAAGATGCAGTTTTAGGG
This sequence comes from Platanthera guangdongensis, assembly GCA_039583875.1. Classification (NCBI taxonomy): domain Eukaryota; kingdom Viridiplantae; phylum Streptophyta; class Magnoliopsida; order Asparagales; family Orchidaceae; genus Platanthera; species Platanthera guangdongensis. Next base: position 306,735,414 of record CM077153.1, on the reverse strand, counting down.
TAAATATAGTTAATAGAGAGAATAAAAATTACCGTAGATCATTCCTCTCAACAAAATTGATTCCATCATATAATGGATTTGAGAAAACAACTATGATGGAGAACCATCATCAATAGACTTATCCCAATTTGATATCTGCCACAGCTTAAAATTACATCATTTCCTCAGGTGCTTCATAAGGAGTTAAATTTAAACTAGGCAAATCATATTGAATAATTTTGATCCATATTATTTTTTATTTTATTGTTATGGGTATATTTAGTCTTTAATTTCACATGGACCTATTTTTGCAATTTTGCTTATGAGTTGTATTTAAATGGACTTACATTTGATTATGAGATTTCTTTAAAATAGTGTATACGCTGCTTTTTGAAAACAGATCAACCACCAACATTTCGACGAAAAACACGCGAGCCTGATACCCATCTTCCCCTCCGCTTGTTTTAGACCGATCTTCCCTTCCGATTTCGACGAGAACTCCAGTCCCTCTTCCTCTTCCGACGTCAATCACCCCCTCCGAGTTCTCGAGTCGTTGCTCAAAACTCCTCCAATCTCCTCATCTCTGGTTCCAGCATAGATGAGAAAGATTTGAATGCTATTTTTCATTTATTTCTGATTCAAACATAAGTTTATTTTATATTTTTTCGACAAATTGTGGTCTCTGGTTATAGCATAGGGTTTTGTTTTAAATGTTCTTCATTTTTGTTACCCATAGAAAGTTCGGTTCTGATTCCCACATATGTTTTGAATGTTGTCATAACATAGATATATTCTTCATAGATATGCTCTTCATTTAGGGTTTCATTCAGGTAGATCTTCTAGCTGCAAAATAATGTGAACCATACAATGGTCACTAGTTCGGCCTGTTTAAAGTCATGGCATATGAGTATTGTTTGATTTAGGTAAATGTTTAAAATCATTTAGGGTTTCATTCAGGTCAATGTTTTTTCCTTTGATATGTAATACAAAGCGATGCAGTATATCAATATTGTTTGATTTTATATACGTGGACAGTGTAATGGGAAAACAAAAGGAGGGAACAGTATCTGCGACATGGGATTCAAATGAAGTCATGATTTTTTGTGACCAGTGCATTAAAGAAATCCAGCTAGGGAATCGGCCTAACACCCACTTTAGCAAGGATGGGTGGAAAATTTTAGCTGTTTCCTTTAAGCAGCATACTGGGAAAAGCTACATTCATATGCAAATGAAGAATAAATGGGATCATCTTAAAAAAGATTGGAAGCTATGTTTAAATATGCTCACGAACATTATATTTCAATGTTTTTTGTTTTAAAAAATAGCTTTCAAACAACTGTTCTACCAAACAGCTTAAATGAAAAACTTCTATTCGATCAACACTTAAGCATAGATTCTCCAAACAGTCTGCAACCTTCTTATCGCTGCTTTTCTAACAACTCTATTTGATTAGCAACTTTTTCATCAGCATCAACTGTCCAAAACAAAGCCTAAATCTCTAACCCTAGGAGCTTTCGATAGCTCTCTCCCCTCCTTAGCAACTCCACATAAGACAAAAGAGGGCTCCTAATTCCAGTGGCAGACCCAGGATTTTTTGTCTAACCCGGGCACTAATAAAAAGAATTATATATGAAAACAAAAGCCACTGTGAATTGTCTCTTCTATTTTGTAGTTGATTTGGTCTTACCTTATGGCCACCGAATCCCAAAAGAGAACATCCTGTGAAGACAGGACTTTCTTGTTCAAATGGTGAGGGCATCTTCTCTTATGATCTTTCTTATGACCTTCTCTTATGATCTTCTCTTAAAGGCTATCTTAACTTCAATGATATATTTAAATAATTTAATACTTAGCTTTCAGGCTCACTTTATGCATGAAACTTTTTTGTTCTTGCAGGTTTGTACCACCATACTTGGATTTCATATTATTTGGAGGCATCAACCTTCAATTAGTTCTATTAAAACCCATTTAGTGCAAGATATTTGATGGAAAGTCAGTTGGAGAAATTGTTTAGACTGATGAAAGTTTGGGTGAAGATTCCAAAAAATCTTGTCAAAACACGCGTGAAGCTTTTCAGATTGATAATCATGTCAGATTGGCTCATAAAAGAAAGATTAATACTTAATTTGGTAAGAGCCTCAGTATTGGAAATTCTTAAGAGTACAATATCACACTCATACTTTCAGAACATAGGCTCCTATAGAACTGCCTTTGGCTTAAAATTACCTAATCAATCAAAACTGTCAGGAGTTTTTCAGCCAGTGGCTCACCATATATCTAGAGAACACAATTGGAGACATCACTTAAAACACGTAAAAACCTTCCAAGGAAAAAATGCTGAAATCAGAAAGAATTCCAAGAAAAAAATATCTGGAGAAAGAATTGAGTTCAGTTTGTGCATATACCTAAAATCGATAAACTCTATCCTAGCCTCCTAGGCAAACAATCTGTAATCTTTGAAACCAGAAATAAATAACAAAAAATCAGGATAAACAACTTAATCATTCAAGAATTACGAAAACAATATCAAAGAACTTTCAAAATCAGAAATAAAAAATTTCTAACCCATGAAATCAAGAGCAGAGTCTCTTCGAGCCGACAGTAGCAGAGTCGTGACTCGTGAGCCACGACGAGGTAGCACCGTAGCAGAGTCGTCGTCCCGCGAGGTGGCAGATCAATCCTCATCCCACGGCTGCCGCAATGTCGCTCGTCGTCGTCGCGTCAGAAGAAATCTAGAGCAGCGGTTGTAGCGCGGATTAGGGCATTTCCTGCTGTAGCAGTTCACTAGCAGTGAAAAGGAGCGATAGCCCTTCAAATTCGCGAAAAATTAGACCCGGGCACGTGCCCGGGTGTGCCACCACGTAGGTCCTCCCCTGCCTAATTCCACAGTTTTGTGTTATGACAAAGTATCGTAAGAGCTTGATATCAGAGCGACTGTCAATTATTTTCCCGCTGGCCCTGACTAGCAACATTTGAAAAACGACAACATGCCACAACAACAGCCCTGATAACACATCTTGATCCTATCACAACACTCACATGATGGAATAGTGATCTTCGCCATGGAAGTATCCATGGCGTCTATCCTCACATCGAGCTCTATGACAGGAATGAGGTGCCTCAATATCCCAAGTTGGAATTTCCTACCTATGATGGTAAGGGAGATATGTTTGCCTAGTTGACAAATTAAGAGCAAATTTGCTTTGCATGTTTGGAGATGGAAAAAACCTCATGACCTGAGAGTGATTTTAAGTAATATTGCGACGTGATATTTGTCCTGCCCTTGCACAACAATCCATTGATGGAATTAATTTCACTAAGGCAGGTCCAATGAAGAACATCTCAAAACAAATCAGACATTGTTGGCTAGGCCTACAATCATCCAACCTAACAACAATTTACAGTTTTAACCGCCAGCCTCCACGAAAGCTTACTCCATGATCTAGAATTTGATAATCCCCTGACTTGATTTTCATCGTGAACTTAATCAGGGTTTGTGAATGCCACTTACAAATGGATCAAGTAACCATTGGATAGTCTTGTAAAAGCATCATAATGATCAATCTCCCATTGACACAATTATGAACACATGTGACTACAAAAAAGGTCCTTAATGAGCACAACCAGCATGCATCAAGTGATTGTGTCGCATTGAAATGGATGACCTGGAAAGAAGACCGTACTTAACGTTGCAAGAAGTTGTTCTGACTTAAGAGATAATGGAACCCAACAAAGAAGATAAGCTTAAACCGCAGCCTTGCTAAGAAATTTCTGGAGTTTTATCTCGAGAACAAATTGAAGGAGGAGCATGTTGTTATAAGCGTATTTATGCTTTGAGTGCATCTTAGGCTTTTATTTAGCATTTTTGTGTATTTTTTAAGTTTGTAGATTTGTTTGAGTGTTTTTGCAATTAGTCCTTTTGTTTGAATCTCTTTATAATTGTTTTTGTGCCGAGTTGTATTTTGATAGACCTATGTTTGGTACAAGAAGTAAAATCTCTAACCCTAAAATAATTTGGCACCTTTCTCGAGGAAGTTGATGGTTTCCTGAGCCCTAACTCCCGAATATCGTGTTATAAGGATCATATCATTTACCCCTTCAATTGGTGCATTTGCTAACATGCGGTTGTCCATGCCCAAACCGTCTAATACTTTATTATAATCATTTTTTAATTTATTTTTCTAGTTTGCAACATATTCATTTTAGCATTCTCGTTTCTATCACACTCAATGTAGATATTAATAAATTATTTACTGCACAACACTCAAATCGATTTACGAATTTTCCCTTTATATTTAGATGATATCCTCTTTATCGTTTAGTACTCCTAAGATACATTTCTATTTTAACAATCCAGTATTAAATCTGGAGGTGAAATACTCATATATATCTCCAATCTTCTAACTAATCGATCCATGGTACTTAAACCAATCATAGATAGCTATCATGCATACACATATTTGGTGAGGGGCTTTAGATTTAGGTAATTCTAAGAGAAATCTTTAACAACCAACAAAGATTATACTGATTTATATGTATAGCTCAAAAAAATTAAAATTCATTTTGTTTCTGATAGACTTGTATGGTAATGATAAGGCAGTGTGAAAGCAAGATATACACATGTAACGGGTACAATAGTTTACAAAAAAAAATAGACATGAGAATAACAATATATGTGAGTCCTTCAAAGTATGATGTTGATGCTTGAACTTTAAACATTATTTATAAATACTATGATACTGGATACTGATTTTTTTACTATTCCATGAAACTAGATAAATACGAGTAGATGACTTTCTTTTGGACATAGAAGAGTTGTTTCCACAGACTAGCAGGATGAGCAAACTTCATTCTAAAAATTCAGAATCATTCACATGCCTTCAATAGAAAGTATCCCATCATCAAAATAAATATAATCTGGACTAAGGCTTCGTTTGGGGGAACTTATTTTTACCGGTCAAGCGGTTACGACCGCATGAACCAAGCCTTAATTAGGGCCGGGTTCATGCGGTCGCAACCGCTTGACCGGTGAAAATAAGTCCCCCAAACGGAGCCTAAATCAGTATAATGTGCTAATTAACATTTGCATAATAAATCTCAACTGACCATATTGAATTGTTAACATCACAATGATTTGGATGACCTGAAACTCCGTAACTATCAAATGTAATTACCTGAGAAAGCCAAAAAAAGGTACTAGCAAACATTGAATGAAAATATCTAAAAATACATGTTGGAATATGAGAGAAATAGAAAGTTGTATTTAGTTATCCCTTAAAGAGGGTATTTAAAGGACAAAAAGGACTTACAAACTTCAAAACAACATGGGACTAAACACAAAAACTCATAAAGGACTCTAATAATGCGATAATTTCAACTCCTAATTGACACGAACCTCCCTCTGATACCAAATTGATGCATACCAAGGGTTACGACGGGGTAAATACTACGCTCTCTTTAGTTCGAACAATTAAACTAGATACGTAGAGTGCGGTATCTCTCTAAAATACTACCGATGAATTCAACCAATTAATGACACATCCTTTAACAACGCACAACGCAAAGGGCCGCTACCCATTTTAATAGATTAAACAAGGGCTATGTGTCAATGTTCGCTCAAGCAAATAGGACCTACACGATCCGAACAATTAGCGAATCAAATTAATATTATCCGCAAGCATTCACAAACCCAATAAGAGAAAATCCGGACTAAAATAGCGATTTCAACAAAGTCCAAAATCAATCCCAAACTAATTAATAAGAGGAAGGTCAAATCACTTGAACTCAAGGAGAATCAAGGGTTAATGAACCCGATCTCTACTAGCGTTCACAAGATCTACCCGATCCAATTTATACGAAAATATTCGGATAAATAACGGTTGAAATTCAAATTTTATTAAAGCACTAATTTCAATATAAATCTGGACAAATCACTAGCCTTCTAAACCACCAATTCTCACAATAATATAGAAGAATCACACAAGAGGAGGTTTAGAATTCGTTACCCAATCCCCAGAAATCCGTCCACAAAGATGAGTGGAGGAATCACACAACGACGGTGGTAGGGTCTACTTCCACGCAAATCTACGGACCCGCACTGGACGATGAAGACGCAAGCCGCTTTCTTTTGCAAAACCCTAGAAGAGGGAGAACCTTGATGGACGAAATTTTCAAGGAGAGAGGAAAGGTGGTGGCCGAATATTATCAAGGAGGAGGCTTTGAAGGTTGGCCACCCTAGAAGGGAGACAACTATGCTGGTCGAACTCCTTCAAGGGGAGGATTTAGCGTCGTTTGGTGGAACGACGTGGGAAAGGAGGAGGGTTATTGTGGAGGAGAAGAGAGGAGGGAGGAGGGGAGGAGGCTTGTGGCCGAATTCCGCGAGGGAAGAGGGGGCTGCTCGGTTTTGGAGGGAGAGAGGGTGACAGGTTTTTCGTTTTGGAGAGGGAGGGTTTGGGTGGAGGTCTTGAGGGGAGAAGGGGAGAAGGAGAGGGTGGTGGCCGACACTCTGAGGAGGTGGGGGGGGAGGGTGGCCGGCGGCTAAGAAGTGAGGAAGGAGGGGGAAATCTCAACTTGAAATTTAGGTTTTTCAATTTCTTATTATTCTTACTAAATTCTTCAATACCAAGGCCTTATATAGGCTACACCACTCAATCTCCACCATTCAAAAATAAACAAACATTAGATAGTTATAAGCACCCATCACAAACATGAAATAGAAATAACAATAGTTCAATGCATAAAAATACAATACATAAAAATAAAATGCTTAAAAATATATAATTATAAATATTTAATTTATAATCATATATTTTTATATGAGGATAACGGCGGACGGCGTGCATAACATGTAGCGGGACGCGGCATTGGCGATGAATGTCGCGGTAGAATCTCATCTTCAAGCTTGCGACAACGATCGTCTCAATCAACAAACTCTCTATGTCGGGGATCAACGGCCACATCAGCAATGTCATAATGAACCAGTGGCGGGACAGCGTCGCCATCACTCGCCCTTAAGCTGGAGGGAAGACCTTCAGCTTGAAAAACATCATTTAAAGGTAATGGATAGGCTAAGTGATGTAGTGTAGGATGTGCGGTGAGGACCTACGATGCACAACTAGTGGTGACTGGTGAGTGAGGTTTCGATCAACTGCTCCTATCCTAGTACGATGTGACCATGTAAGAGTTGACGACAATAATTAATAATGTTAGCAAGAATAATAATCCACACAGTAAAATATAACGAGTAAGCGAGATTAATATTTCTTTAGGGCCCACAGACTATGATTCTCCTCCGCAAGGAGGGCTAAAGCTAAGCGCGCTGCGAATAATTCCGTCCTGCAAATCACAAGTGCTTCCAAACAATATTACATGACACAAAAATCTAAGTAAAGATGAGACCCAAACAAAGTAGAATAATAAGGAATCAAAGTTTGTACAACAAAGTACTCATTAAACAAGAGGGTTGCCTGGGATGTGGAGATTCAGTGAAGCATGGCACAGTGGAGACGATCTAGAGGGGAAACAAGGGCTGGTTGGACTGGATCTGGCTGAATGGTGTGGTATTGGACTGTGGATGAGTAGATCAGGGAGGTTGGCGGTTTATAAGGGGGCTCTAAGAGGTCTACGAAGAGGTGGAGATATCGGGCTGTAGAGGAGAGAAGAGTTAATGGGGGTGTGGAGGGCTGTTGGAGGCCTGGAGTGTGGCGATGGAAGGTAGGGTGGCTGGAAGGGGAGACAAGCAGGGAGGTGGTTGTTAGGAGTGGTGGCAAACAGAGAGGTGGATGTTAGGAGCGGCGGCAAGCAGAGAGGTGGATGTTAGGAGCGGCGGCAAGCAGGGAGGTGGTTGGGCGAACGGCTGTAGGAAATGGAACTGGCGAATGTTGCTAGACAGCAGGGAGGAGGTGGTGGTTGGTTGTTTGAAGGGTTGTATGGGCGGCAATGGAGGGTTTTGAGAGTGGAAAAAAGGGGCTATGGATATGAGTTACCATTGGGGAGCGGGAGAGAGTCTATGAGTCGTCACCTAAGGTTCCACGGAGTCGGCATCGTGGAGGGGTCACTAGAATCCGGATTTCTGATCTCCAAATTCTGCAAAGAGGTTGGTAGCCCCTGGAACAACCTATTAATAAGAAAAACACACTTAGGGCACTCTGCATCAATGGCTATGATTGACAGTGGGCGTGGAGGGCCCGATTACAATAAAACAACTAAAAAACAATAAAGCAATATACGAAATCAATTGTACACGACGAGCCGGACGCATCCGTTAAGTCAGATCGTCGATCAAATCAAGTCTTCCTACAGGAATAAATGAACGTGGGTCGTGCCTTGCGGCGAGGCAACATATGGCTCTGATGGATCCCCATCACTAAGTGAGACAAATCATCAGACGAGTCACCGGAGAAAAACATTGAAGATAATCCATCAGAGATAATACACACAAAGGGTGGTCCTACACGACACTGTCTCGCATGACACAAACTCACACAGTCAACAGACGGGCCACCAGAGACACAAACCCACACAACACAACTCGTTGGACATAAGGCCAACAAACAAAGACCGTACCACTTACCAATAAAAAAATAAAATTGGGGAGACACAAACAACACAGAGCATAATCCTGGAGGGCAGTGGCGGACCCTGGAGTTTTGTCTAACCTGGGCACTAATAAAAAGAATTATATATGAAAATAAAGGTCACTGTGAATTCTCTTTTATTTTGTAGTTGATTTGGTCTTGCCTTATGGCCACTGAATCCCAAAAGAGAACATCCTGTGAAGACAGGACTTTCTTGTTCAAATGGTGAGGGCATCTTCTCTTATGATCTTTCTTATGACCTTCTCTTATGATCTTCTCTTAAAGGCTATCTTAACTTAAATGATATATTTAAAAAATTTAATACTTAGCTCTCAGACTCACTTTATGCATGAAACTTTTTTGTTCTTGCACGTTTGTACCACCATACTTGGATTTCATATTATTTGGACAATTACAGGCATCAACCTTCAATTAGTTCTATTAAACCCCATTTAGTGTAAGATATTTGATGGAAAGTCAATTGGAGAAATTGTTTAGACAGATGAAAGTTTGGGTGAAGATTCCAAAAAATCTTGTCAAAACACGCATGAAGCTTTTCAGATTGATAATCATGTCAGATTGGCTCATACAAGAAAGATTAATACTTAATTTGGTAAGAGCCTCAGTATTGGAAATTTTAGTACAATATCATAGTCATACTTTCAGAACATAGGCTCCCATAGAACTGCCTTTGGTTTAAAATTACCTAATCAATCAAAACTGTCAAGAGTTTCTCAACCAGCGGCTCACCATATATCTAGAGAACACAATTGGAGACATCACTTAAAAAACTTAAAAACCTTCCAAGGAAAAAACGCTAAAATCAGAAAGGATTCCAAGAAAAAAAAAAGATCTGGAGAAAGAATTGAGTTCAATTTGTGCATATACCTAAGATTAGAGCTGTCACTTAAAACCGAAAATCGTAAACCGAACCGGAATCGAACCGGAACCGCAAAGAATCAGACCAAACCGTTCGCTAATTATCTATGTTCCGGTTTGAATATTGGAACCGTGAACAACATTGGTCCGGGTATGGTTCTTCATTTTATTGTCCGAACCGAAACCGGAACCGAAGTAGAACCGAACTGCAACCCGTTTATTATTATTTTTTATAATATTTTTATTAGAATTAATATTATTATAATATTATTATTTATTATAATCTATCAATAATATTTGTACTTACTTTTAATGGTGAAACTGTAGCGGTTTGAACTCAAACCGTAATCGACCAAAGGGGGTCGGTTTTGGACTGAACAAAATCGCACCATACCAAAAATGTGTGGTGTGGTTTGAACAAGGCATCAACATTACACGATTGTGCTCTTTGAATTTTAGAATGTATATTGGAGGTTCACGGTTTATTTTTGCTTTCGAGAGTCGGGAATTCAAATTCTGAATATTATTTAATAACTGTCAAGTAAGAGCCGAAAAGAAAGAATAATATCAAAATGATTTCTTACATGAATATCTGCAATTGATGTCTGGGAATAGTCAAAAAGGAAGGAACCACTAGCCAAAGAGGAGACGACAAAGCTACGAGAAAATGAAGATAATCTATACTCATTGGCGATAATTAGAATGACAGACCCTCTGTAAGAAGCCGGTACGAATGATGACAACAGTGGTGCGGTTTTATAGATTTTGCACCGCCAAAAACCACACTGCAAACTACGTAGTTTTGTAATGAACGAAACCGCTCCACAAACAAACCATTTGGTGCGGTTTAAAATCAGTACGGTCAGGTGCGGTTTTGTGGTTTTGCAATTTCGATTTTTAACTTTCAGTTCTACGTATTATATTACACAGAAAAAGTACTCCCCCTTAGTATAACGTGAAATTCTAGCGTCCGGGCCCCAGACTTCGAATTCCCTCTTGCAAAAAATTCTAAGGAGTTTAATTTTCCCCTCAGGTATTTTATTTTTGACCTCCCTCATTAATTCCACCAAGTTTGGTTTTGGTTCTGGTTGGAACCGATTGTAACCGGACCAAAGCGCATAGAACCGGACCGAACCGTTAGTGGTCGGTTTGGTTTTGGTTCTTATTAAACCGTAACCAGAACTGTTGATATAGCGGTTACAAAAATTAAGCTGGAACCGGAACCAGAACCGGAACCGGTCAAACCAAATAAAATTTTGGTTCTAATTTGAAGAACCGTTACCTTAGCGGTTCGGTTCACGATTTTAGTAAAACCGGAACCGTGACAGCTCTACCTAAGATCGATAAACTCTATCCTAGGCAAACAATCTTTAATCTTTGAAACCAGAAATAAATAACAAAAAATCAGGATAAACAGCTTAATCATTCAAGAATTAGGAAAAAAATATCAAAGAACTTTCAAAATCAGAAATTAAAAAATTCTAACCCATGAAATCAGGAGCAGAGTCTCTTCGAGCCGACAATAGCAGAGTCGTGACTCGCGAGCCACGACAAGGTAGCACCGTTGCAGAGTCGTCGTCCCGCGAGGTAGCAGATCAGTCTGCGTCTCACGGATGCCGCAGCGTCGCTCGTCATTCTCGCGTCGGAGAAATCTAGAGCAGCAGCTGCAACGCGGATTAGGGCATTTCCTGCAGTAGTAGTTCACTGGTCGTGAAAAGGAGCGATAACTCTTCGAATTTGCGAATAATTAGACACGGGCACGTGCCCGGGTTTGCCACCACGTAGGTCCGCCCCTACTGGAGGGTCATGTGGGAATAAGGTGAGAGTTCGAAAATACCATCCGAGTCGCCTTCATCCCAAGCACTCTCACACACGAGGGACACATGCAAGAATGCATAACAACAAAACAGTACACTAACAACAACCAAGCAAAGATATTTAAAGACACATAAAAACGACCAAACCATTACAAAGTCTCCTCATCGGTGAGAGATCAACATTCAGGTAGGGATCACAGTGGTTGGAATTGATTGGAACAAGAGATGCAACGTCTGAAATTGTTAGAAAGCATGAGGAACAACGTCTGAAATTGTTAGAAAGAATGAGGAACAACGTCTGGATTTGGAGCAGCGGAGCGGCAAAGCCGGAACACAACAATAGAAAGAGATGTCATGGATCAGAAGCTGCCAAAGAGAATCATCGAGTCGGGAGCAACACAAATCGAGGTCTATGACAGGATCAACACAGAAACATCAAATGAGGCACTTTCGGTGTGTAAAAAGTTGATGTTGAGGATGCGCAGAGACACGCAGGAAGCCACACAGTCCTGGAGTCAGGAGAGCATCATTGGCTCAGCAGACAGGACCTACGACGGGTTTAGGAATGCAGAAGGAAGTTGTGAAGAAGAACTAAGATGAGATTAAGCGATCTCGATATGGATCCCTCCGTCGTTGTTGTCGTCGGGATCGGCAAACGGGATCGTCGTCGAGATCGACAGACGGGCTCATTTTCCGGATCAGCAGACGGGATCGTCGTCGGGATCAGTAGACGCAGAGAGAAGCCCTAGGTATAGAAATTCCACGCAGTGTTGAAGCGAGAGAGGAGATTGCAGCCTATGTCGGAGAGGAATATCAGAAAGATGGAGACAGAGAAGCGAGGCCAGATGCTCCTTTCACGACTCGAAAAAGCAGCTGAAGCACACTTACAGGAACGAGAGAAAAATATCGGGGCGGAAACAATTCATGCTCTGATACCATGTGAGAATATTAGGAAGAAATAGAAAGTTGTATTTATTCATCCCTTAGAGGGGATATTTAAAGGACAACAAGGACTTACGAACTTCAAAACAACAATATGAGACTAAACTCAAAAACTCATAAAGGACTCTAACAATGCAATAACTTCAACATAGATGAAGAACAAGAAAAAAAACTGTAGAAACCTTGTATATTCTTCTTCAATATACAAAATCAAGTATGAATACATTTATATATGGAGAGAAGAGAGAGAGAGAAATCCTAATATCAAGATGTGAGATTATTACAAGTAGAGGAAGAGGACATATAATGGGCTCCACTATGGGCCTTTACATAATTATTTACTAACACTCCCCCGCAAGCTGGAGAGTACAAGTCGTAGGCACCCAGCTTGTACAAGAATTGATAAAACAGGGTACTTTATAGCGCCTTAGTGAGGATATCAACAACTTGTCTGTAGCTGAAACATGTTTCAATTCCAGCTTCTTCATTTGAACTTTTTCCCGGATGAAATGACAGTCAACTTCAATGTGTTTTGCTCTTTTATGGAAGACAAGATTCTTTGTTATATGTATAGCAGCTTAACTGTCACAGAGTAAGGTAGCTAGAGAGGAAAATCTTACTCTCATATCTTGTAGAAGACCTTCAAGTCATGCGAGCTTAGATACAGGAGATGCCACCGAACGGTACTCAGCTTCGGCTGAAGATCGAGCCACCACAGACTGTTTCTTACTGAGTCAGGTAACAAGAAGACCTCCAAAGTATGTACAGAATCCGTTGGTGGATCGCCGATCATCAATGGAGCCTAGAAAAAAGCATCCAAATATGCAACTAATGTAGAAGTAGAAGATGAAAAAGTTTTGTATATTAGCCCTTGACAAAGGGATGTTTTTAGGTATCTCAGAATTCGTTTGACAGCTTGTAGGTGAGACATCCGAGGAGAATGCATAAATCGGCTGACAACCCCAACAACAAAAGATATGTCTGGTTTGGTGACAGTCAGATAAATCAGTTTTCCAACCAGACGTCGATAGTATTTCGGATTTAGAAGGAGATCTTCGTCAGAGGCATGAGCACAAAGCTTGTGATTTGCATCCAAAGGAGTATTAACCGGTTTGCATCCAGAGTAGCCAGCATTATGAAGAAGGTCAAGGCAGTACTTCCGTTGGGATAGGACAAGGCCATCAGGTCGTCTTGCAATCTCAAGGCCTAGAAAGTATTGAAGGTTCCCCATATATTTGGTTTGAAATACAGAACAAAGATATTGTTTGACCGCTTGTTTCCCTTTTCATCATCACCTGTGATTATGATGTCATCAACATAAACTAGAAGGAGAATCGTTCTTATTGTCTTATGTCGAGTGAACAGGGAGAAAAATGTCGAGCTTCGAGTAAAGCTAACTTTCTGAACAGTCTTACTAAACTTATCAAACCATGTCCGAGGAGATTGTTTGAGACCATAAATTGATTTCTTGAGGTGACAAACTTGGAACTCCCCCGTGGTCTCAAACCCAGTAGGCTGTTGCATATAGACAGTCTCTTGCAGATCTCCATTTTAAAAAAATATTTTTTATATCCAGTTGATGTATGGGTCATTGGCGATGCACAACCACGGAGAGAAGCACACGAACCATATTGAGCTTGGCCACTGGAGAGAATGTTTTCTCATAATCAAGACCCTGTTGTTGAGTAAAACCACGAGCCACCAAGCGGGCTTTAAGACGGTCAATTGTCCTATCAGCAACATGCTTGATGACAAAGACCTATTTACAGCCAACAGGAGTCTGTCCTGGAGGAAGAGAGATCAGATCCCATGTGTGATTAGCCTAGAGGGCTGACATTTCTTCGTCCATGGCCGCCCGTCAACCCGGATGCTCAAGAACCTCCTGCATAGAGTTAGGGACAGAAATAGAGGATAATGTAGTGGAAAATTTCTGAAGCGCCGAGGACAGGCGATGTAAGGATACGTAATTTATCATGGGATGCGTTGTGGAGGTAGGAGTTGGATCAACAGGTCACAGAGTGCCAGAGGTGGAAGCCGACTGTAGTGGGGTGGCAGAACGAGAAGGACGACGAGTGTAGACACGAAGAAGTGAAGGTTATTGGAGAACAGGAGGGTTGGTGGGAGGCGGTGGTGGCAAGGTGGGTGTAACGGGAACGACATGCCGTGGTAATGAGATGGTTGGGGAAGAGGTGGTGATAAACTATAAAGCACAGATACTTAAATATGGTCAACGTATCGACTCGAACACATACCGGATACGAGAAACGCCCTAAAACGCGCGGGAAACTCCGGGAAATGCATTTTTTCTAAAAACAATATAATTTATTTTCGAAATCGCGTATCCCGCAAGGGGGATACGTGATTCCATGATATATAAAGCTCGTGTATTTCATTTTATGCATTGGGTTTTCTTATTCCTCTCCTGATCCCGCCGGCATTCCGCTTCAGATTCCGCCGATCCCGCAGGTACTCCTCCTCCTTCTCCTGCTTCTTCTCCTTCTTCTTTTTCTTCTTCTTCTCCTTCTTCTTCTCCTGCTTCTTCTTCTCCTTCTCCTTCTTCTCCTCCTCCTCCTCCTCCTCCTTCCTCTCCTTCTCCTGCTTCTTCTTCATCTTCTTCTTCTTCTTCTTCTCCCTCTTCTCCTGCTTCTCCTCCTCCTTCTTCTTCTTCTTCTTCTTCTTCCTCTTCTTCTCATCCTCCTCTTCCTTCTTCTTCTTCTTCTTCTTCTTCTTCTTCTCCACCTCCTCTTCCTTCTTCTTCTTCTCCTCCTCCTCCTTCTTCTTCTTCTCCTCCTCCTCCTCCTCCTCCTTCTTCTTCTTCTCCTCCTTCTTCTTCTTATTCTCCTGCTTCTCCTACTTCTTCCTCTTCTTTTCCTGCTTCTCCTTCTCCTCCTCCTCCTCCTCCTGCTTCCTCTTCTTCTCTTGGTTCTTCTTTCTGCATCATATTAATATTCAATATATGCCTAAAAACATTACTAAGTATGGCTGCATCTGTATTATCTACATGTTACTAAGTAATCTAATTTTGCTTATGGTATTTACATTGATAATCCCCCAACAACTACAACTCAAACAAGTAATAGAGATGAGATTTTCCCCATGCCCTTGATGACTTTCCTTCCACAAAACTTGAGTTTTTAATGTTATCACCATGTCTTATTCTAATATTAATTAATACTTATATTAAAATAATTAAAATAATTAAAAACGTTTCCATATCCTAATTTTTTATAAAAATCATGTTTCCCGTATCTGTTTTGTATCGTATCTCGTATCTCATTTCCGTCTCCGTGCTACATAGGTGATAAAGTAGGGAAAAACGGTTAATCCTCCAGAAAGGTGACATCTACCGAAACAGCCAACTTGCGGGTAACGAGGGAGTATCAAACATACCCTTTTTGAGTACAGGAATAACCAACAAACATCTGTTTGGCTGCCCGAGGATTGAGTTTATCAATGGAGGAACCAAGATGAACCTATCAAGTACAACCAAATATGCGAGGTGTGGATGTGAATGGTGGGGTGGAAGGAAAGAGAACACTTAATGGGGTGGCATGATTGAGGACGGAGGAGGGGAGACGGTTAATGAGAAAGCATGCCCTCGAAACAACAAAATGTCAATACGCCTTGGGAACATGTATCTGAATCATAAGGCAGCGAGTAACATCAAGAAGATGTTTATTTTTGCGCTCAACCACACCATTTTGTTGAGAAGTATGAGCACACGAAGTCTGATGAATAATGTCAAATTCAGGGCAGAAATTATCGAATTCATGACTCGTGTATTCACGAGCATTATCCGTCCGGAGCGTTTTGATTTTATCGGCAAACTGTGTGCAAGTCTCCAGAACGAAAGCACGAAATACACGAGGAAGCTCAGAGCGATCACAAAGTAAGTACAACCAGGTCATTCGAGAGTAATCATCAATAAATGTGGTAAAATAACGATAGTCAAACACACTTGCTATTTTATACGGGCCCCAAATATCAGAATGAGCTAACATAAATGGAGCAGAGCTCTGGGTACAATGAGAAGAAAAAGAGAAATGATGTTGTTTCCACAAAATACAGGAATCACAGATAGAAGCAGGAAGCAGAACATCAGGAAGCGCCTTCTGGAGAACTGGAAAGAGAGCATGTCCAAGACGCCGATGCCAGCCAACCGAGGATACAGAGGAGAGAATGGTAGGGGAGATATCAAGAAGGTAGAGCTCGTTTTGCAATCGCACTTTGCCAATGATACTCTGCGTCCTGCGATCCTGCATCAGAAAAGACGAAAAGGTGAATGTGATGGAACAATTCAAATCAGCAGTGAGGCGACTGACAGAGAGTAAATTGAAAGGAGAGCTCAGGATATGGAGAGCCGAGCGAAGAGAAATAAAGGGATTGAGAAGTATATCAGCCGAGCCGAAGATAGGAGCGGTGTTGTCATTGGCTACGGTGGTAAACTTGGGATGCGGAGAATCCAAGTATTGGGGTGGCTTCGGGGAGGTGATATGGTGAGTAGCACCTGAATCCACTATCCAGCTCGGACTAGTGGAGAGACAAGCGATACCTTCATTAGGGATAGAGGCTACAAAGACAGGTGAGTTGTGGAGCAACTCTTAGAGTTGTTGGAGATGGAGGCGAACTTCATCAAGATCAGCACGTGTGGCAAAAGGGTTGTGAGTAGCAGCAGCAACAGTTGGACGAGGAGGAAGGCCATGTTTACGATAGCATGTCGCCTCAAGGTGGTCATCCTTGCCATAGAAGGAACATTTAGGGAGAGGCCGACCACCGCGACCCCTCCCTCGGGACCCAGCACGTCATTCACGAGAATGGAAAGGTAGAGGTAGTAATGGCGCGGAAGAGTGCTGGAGAAGAGCTAGTGAAGGAAGGCTGATAGTATCAGGAGGTGGTGAAACCTTTAGCAGTATGGAGCACACATCAGAGAATGAGGGAATCGTAACAGACGAGAGGATCTGAGCCCGAACACTCTAAAGATGAGGCGGGACACAAGCCATCATCATAGCAATACCAACTGCTTCTGAGCGCGATGGGCAGCGAGATCCGTAGTCGGTGGCTGATGTTGAATCCAGCCTTCAACCAGAGACTTGGACCGAGCAACAAAGGAGGTTAAGTCGGCACCACCGCCGATGTCAGGAATGAAGATCAGTGATGATGTCATACAAGTGTTGGAGATTGTCCTTACCGAAGTAGAGGGAATGGAGTTCATCCCACATTGCCTTGTCTGACTCGTGAAACATAGTCGTGCGGTAAGGTTCACCATCAAGAGAGTTGAGGAGCCACGTCTGAACATCATTACGAAGCCAATCATCAGTAGGTGTAACGGGAACATCCTGAGTTAAATGATGCAGAAATCCTTTTGACTGAAAAACCCGACGAACAGAATGCACCCACTCAACAAAGTTCTTCCTTGTCAGAGAAATTGTAGTAATGCGTAACTCGTCACGGAGTTCAGGAACAGGGCTACCCCTGCAGCAGAAGAGGAAGTAGCAATAGACGTATTCATGACCAAGAGGGTAGTCGGTTACACAAGGCTCCTTACCAGCGGGGGAAGCAAACCGCAAGCACAACTGGCAGGAAGGCAAAGCAGGCGGGTAGGCGGCTAAGCAATGAGGAAAGAAGTCGACGGACAGAAAACAACGGATAAGGAGATCAGCAGTCCACACAGCAGAGGTAGAAACCGACAAGAGAGAAAGCGGGAGACACCCGACGAACACAGAGTAGAGACCGCTCGGTAAGGGGAGAGGATGGCAGCAAGAGCAGGCTGCGGATAGAGAAGAAGACCAGCAGTCCGCGAAGGCAACCCCGCACGGGCAATCAAGGTAGGCCACAACTCACAGAGGCAAGCCAAAAGGGACCTTAAGCAAGGAGACCGCGCTGAGCAGTGAGAAGACCGCCAAGAACAAGACCGCACCAAGCAGTGAGAAGACCGCCAAGGATAAGGGAAATCGCAAAAGGGCGAACATGCCGCAGATAGCAACAGACAAAGTGAACAGCGCTCAGCGGCAGGAGTCCGCGGCAGCCCGCAGTAGCGACAAACATGAGAAGCTTGGCGAATAAAGAATTCTCGGCAAGAAAGGAAGTCGCTGGCGGCTAGACAGAACCAAGCCGCGGTGATGAACAAGAAGAGACCGCGGTGGAATAAGGAAGACCGCAGAGGAAAAGTGGCTGCAGTGGGGAGAGGAATACCACAACGGTTAGAAGAGGCAATCCACGTGATTCAAGGAGCACGAGAGGGCAAGAAGGTAAACCGTAGCGGACACAAGGCGGACCGCTGGAGGGCAGAGAGGTGGTTCCCAGCAGTGAAGGTTATAAAAGCACGAGAAAATACAAGAGAACCAGGAGGGGAGTAGCTCGTCGAGTACCGTGCAGACAGAAGAAAACTATCCGGCAAAAGGGGTAGCTCGCCGAGCCCGCGGGAAGGAAGGAGACCGCACAAGGGAAAGCGGTTAGAAATTCAGAGACCACCCAAAGGAGAACCAGACGCTCTGATACCATGTAAAAACCTTGTATATACTTCTTCAATATACAAAATCAAGTATGAATACATTTATATAAAAAGAGAAGAGAGAGAGAAATCTCAATTTCAAGATGTGTGATTATTACAAGTAGAGGAAGAGGGTCTATAATGGGCTCAACTATGGGCCTTTACATCATTATTTTCTAACAAAAACAATATAATGTACACGACAAGACCGAATGAAAATATCTAAAAAAGTATGACATACAGATAAAGAACGGAATACAATTCTAATGGCCAAAAGTTAGCAAACTGTCAATCAAATGTCTGTGGTGGTACTTGGATGCTTGGAAAATGATATTATGTTTATAATGAGTAATTCACATAAAACAGCTTATTAACGGTTTCAAATAGAAAAATTGCTTAAAATTCTAGGCTCCAAATCTCTTGCCGTTCTTTCATACACATTGTCAGTGAGTTGAAAAAGAAACTTCTTTTGCTCATTTGATGAGTATTCAAGATGGTTAAAATTAAAATATATAACATACCCTAGATACTGGGGCTTGAATAAATGAAAATACAAATATGGACCATGGAAACCATCAGAATTGTTCAAATAAAGATTCATATACAAGGAGTATACTTATCTTAGGGCACAATCAAAGAGCACTTCCATCCATATAAATAAAAAGGGGGATTATCATTGTTACAATTTGTAGAATTTTTTGTTTTGTCTATATCTTAATATTGATTTGTAATAGTCATTACATCTGCCTCCATATATAGAGGAGATTATGTCGTGGAATAATCAATTACAATTTCATTAGCGCCGCACGCGTCTTCCCGTCCCCGCGCCGCAGGCGTCTTCCCTTCCCCACCACTGCTCGCGTTTTGTCCTCCCACCATCGCTCCTTCGCTGTCCCAGCATGGTATCAGAGCAAGCGCTCCTGGTGCCCTAGCGCCGGATCCCTCATGCAGTGAAGCGTCTGCCCCTTCCGGTGCCGTTAGCGCTTCTTGGTGGTTGCATGGAGTTGATTTTTATTCCTCTCCTCTTCCATATTTGCTTTCTCTCGGCGTAATTTACCGCCCCTTGTTCCCCTAAGTCTTTGGTGGCCTCCAGAATTATATTCTTGAGCCCCGATGTCTAGCGGAGCTGATTCTCCTGCTTTTTCCTTTGTGTCGTCCGCTCCTTCAACGGTTGTCTCCCATGTGAATCCTCTCAGTGGGAATCATGATCATAATACTCCTCAGATTACTACCATTTTCCTGGATGACTCTAATTATCTTTCAGGATCTCGGTCTATCACCTTGGTGCTCAAAAGTCGTCTCTTTGGCTATGTCATTGGCCAAATGACGGAACCAGACAAGACTTCATCTGAATGGATACAGTGGGAGTCAGAAAACTCCTTGATCATGTCTTGACTTACTAATTCAATGCAGGAGTCTATCACTCGTAATTATTTATTTCTTGACAATGTTGTGGACATTTGGCGAAGAGGGAAGTCTACCTACTCTCGTCGAGGCAACGCCGCTCAGATTTTCCAGTTGCGGCGAAAGATATACTTACTCTGATAGGGTGATCGCCCTCCTTTTGTGTACTACTTGGAGTTCACTCAACTGTATCGGGAATATGATCATTTTAATCTCCTTACTTTTGTTAGCCCGGTCGATGAGGCGATGGTTCGTGCCAAAGAAGACCGCAATCGAATCTTTGAATTTCTTCATGGCTTACAACGGGAATTTGATCAGATCAGTGTTCAGATTTTGGTACGCCCACAGTTATCGTCTCTTCCTGAGGTCTACAGTATTGTACAGCAGGAATTTGATCACTGCCAGACCTTACTTCCTGATCCTGCACCAGAGGGCTCTGTCATTGCTGCTACTTCCCCCTCTCTTCTTGGTAGCCGTCCAACTCGTGACTCCAAGTTGAAGGGATCTAATAAGGATCATCTCCTCTGAGATTATTGTGGAAAAAATCGTCACACGGGACACTTGCTTCAGGCTCCATGGGTTCCCTCGGCCAAGAGGTGGTGCTCCACCTCGTGGTGGCCGTGGTTTTGGGCGATCCTTTGGCCGTCATCCTTCCCCTCGTGCTGCCCACCTTCCTGATGCTACTGTGGATATTCTTCCTAGCCATTCCAGCTCTGGTAGTTCTGCCCCTCCTGGTGCATTCACAGCGGATCAAGTGCTTACCCTCCGTCGCTTCATGCAGGGCTTTTCTACGGAGCCTTCTGCCTCTTTCGCTTATGCTCACATGAAACTTCCAGGTGCTCACTTTGCTTCCTCTCATCCTTCCACCCAGTGGATTATTGACTCTGGGGCCACAGATCATATGACTGGTCTGCTTCAAGTTTCATCTAATATACCCCTCTCCGGTCGCGATAAGGTGAGCATTGCAAATGGTTCTCTTTCCTCTATTGCCGGAAAGAGTTTCATATCCTGCTCATCTCTCACCTTGTCCTCTGTTCTACATGTTCCCAATTTCACCTGTAATCTACTTTTTATTAGTCATATGACTTTTCTTCTTTCTTCTTGTGTCTTTCAGGATCTGACGACGAGGAAGATGATTGACTCTGGTAGCATGGTCAACGGACTCTACGTGCTCGACACCAGCCCAGCTACTCAATCTTTGGCTTTTCACTCCATTACCACTCATCCATTGTATTTGTGACATTGTCTCTTGGTCCACCCGTCTACTAGCGTTATGAGATTGTTGTTTCTTGCTTTGTTTGTTACTGTTTTTTATTTTTTGTGTGTGATGTTTGTATTATTAACAAACATCATTGTACTACGTTTAATCATACTTCTTTACCTAGTTCAAATCCTTTTGCAATTATTCATACTGATACTCCAGCCCAGCTACTCAACCTCTGGCTCTTCACTCCAGCACCACTCATCCATTGTATTCCTGGCATTGTTACCTGGGCCACCCGTCTACTAGCATTATGAGATTGTTGTTTTTGGTTTTGTCTATTACTATTTTTGATTCCTCTGTGTGTGATGTCTGAACTATTAATAAACATCATCGTACTACGTTTAATCATACTTCTTTACACAGTTCAAATCCTTTTGCAACTATTCATAATGATATCTGGGGGTCTTGTCTCATACCGTCTATATTTGGTTGTGTGTGGTTTGTTACTTTTATCGATTGTTTCTCTCGTACTACTTGGTTATATTTGTTGCGAACATTTTTCCCGTATTTCGTAAGTTTCATAACTGCATAACATGATCTCTACTCAGTTTCAAACCACCATTAAAATTCTACGTACTGACAATGACCGTGAATACATGGATTCGTAGTTTGAGAAATATCTTGCTGATCATGACATCCTCCATCAGACTTCTTGCGTTTATTCTCCGGCTCAGAATGGTGTTGCGGAGCGGAAGAATCGTCATCTACTGGAGGTCGCTCGATGTCTATTGTCCACCATGCATCTTCCAAAATTATATTGGGGAGATGCAGTCCTGACTGCGGCCTATCTTATTAATCATATGCCCCCGCACGTCCTTGGGAATGTCACTCCTCTTAGCACTCTTCATGTACCTCCTTCTTAGCTTTCTCCTAAGGTTTTTGGATGTGTATGCTTCGTTTACATCCACCACCATCGTCCAATCAAGCTCGTTCCTCGGGCATTAAACTGATTAAAGTGTGTCTTTATTGGTTATTCTCCCACACAGAAAGGGTATAAGTGTTTTCACCCTCCTACGAAGAAAGTCTTTGTCACTATGGATGTCATGTTCCGTGAATTCGAGGCATACTACCCTGCCTCAGGTGACCCAGCTCATTTACCTCCTCTTTTGTCCATCGGCCAATACCTCCACTGTATCCCTCGCTTCAGGAGGAGCCTCCATCAGTGAAAGTGAGTTCTCCTATTGTTGCTCTTCCCCTTCCATCTACTGCTCCGTGCTTACAGGTATATACTTGGCGCACAAAAAGGACAAGCACACAAGATCCGACTATGCCACCAGAGCAGTCATTGGATCCTGACTCAGGGCCTTCCGAGCCACCAATTTCCCTTCGGAAAGGTATCCTCTCTTGTACTCGACATCCTCTCACACACTATGTATCGTATGACTCTCTTTCTCTGACCTACAAGGCCTTTGTGTCTTCTCTGGCTTCTTTTTCTATACCTGTATCTTGGCAGCAGGCTCTGGATATCTCTATGTGGAGAGAGGCAATGGTTAAGGAAATGACTGCTCTTGAGAAGAACCATACACGGGACTTGGTGCACCTTCCCGATGAAAAAAATACAATTGGCTGTAAATGAGTGTTCTCTGTCAAACATAAATCTCAAGAGATTGTAGAGCGGTGCGAGACAAGACTGGTGGCAAGGGGTTAACACAAATTCTTGGTGCCGACTATCAGGAAACATTTGCCCCGGTGACAAAAATGAACCCCATTAGGGTCTTGTTATCGTGTGTTGTTTGCAAGGGTTGGAATCTATGGCAACTTGATGTGAAAAACGCATTCCTCCACGGGGATCTGGATGAGAAGGTCTACATGTTTATTCCACCGGGTCTCACTCCAAGCGGTGCGGAAGGGAAAGTTTGTAGACTAAAGAAGGCTCTATATGGACTGAAGCAATCTCCAAGAGCCTAGTTTGGAAGATTTCACAAAACTATGGTGTCATTTGGATATCATCAGAGCAATGCTGATCACACAATGTTCATCAAACATAAGACCGGGAAACTTACTGTCTTCATTGTATATGTGATGACGTGGAAGAAATTCATAATCTAAAATAGAAGTTGGCCAGAGAGTTTGAGGTCAAAGACCTGGGAAAACTCAGGTACTTCTTGGGTATTGAGTTTGTAAGGTCCAAGCAGGGAATCTTCATCTCTCAGAGGAAATATACTTTGGACCTTCACGAGAAAGTGGGGATGAGTGGATGTAGACCAGCTGACACCCCGATTGAAGCAAACCACCGTTTAGGGCGTAATGATGGGGAGGTGATTGAAGATATCTCTAAGTTTCATAGATTAGTGGGGAGGTTGATATACCTGTCACACACTCACCCCGATATTTCTTATGCGGTAAGCCTTATCAGCCAGTACATACATGCTCCAAAGACACGCCATCTCGATGCAGCTCACAAAATTCTTATGTACCACAAATCCTCACCAGGAAGGGGTATCTTGTTTGCTCTCAATTCAGGTTTAAATATTGAAGTTTACACATATGTCGATTGGGCCGGGTCTGTTGAAAATCGACGATCAACTTCAGGATATTGTTCTCTTGTCGGTGACAACCTTGTTACTTGGAGGAGCAAGAAGCAGCATGATGTGGAAAGATCCAGTGCAGAAGCCGAGTTTAGAGCTATGACTCATGGGGCTTGTGAAGGCTTATGGCTAAGCTCCCTTATGAGTGACCTAGGCCTTACTGAGAGGCGGGACCCACCCGAATGTATTGTGACAATAAGTCGGCTATCAGTATCACCAACAATCATGTTCAACATGACCGCACCAAACACATTAAAGTTAATCAACACTTCATCAATGAGAACATTGAGAAGGGAATTGTGTGTACACTTTTTGTTCCCTCTGACAGACAACTAGCTGGCATTCTCACCAAATGGTTGAATGGGAATACTTTTGGAAGGATTGTCGACAAGTTGGGCATGATTAATATCTTACGTCCAACTTGAGGGAGAGTGTTGCAATATGTAGAATTTTATGTTTTGTCTATTTCTTAATATATATAATAGACGTTACATCCACCTCCATATATAGAGGAGATTAGGTCTTGAAATAATCAATTACAATTTCATTCGACCTACAATATATAAGTATACTTATCTTAGGGCACAATCAAAGGGCACTTTCATCCAGATAAATAAAAAGGGGAATTATCATTGTATCACAATGAGTGCAAAATTACTATGTTTAAAAAATAAACTCCAACCCCATGCGGTTTTGACCAATAAGATATGTAGAAAGAGCTCGAAAACTTGTATGTATTTCTTATGTATGTAAATACAAGAAGAGAATACAAATATATAGGAGAGAAGAGGAGAGAGGAAACCCTATACAAGATGTGGGACTAATAAGAGAAGAGGGAAAATAATGAAACATAGGCCCAATAATGGGCCATTTACATGGGTTTTTCTAACACTCCCCCGCAAGCTAGAGCGTACAAATCGAACGCGCCAAGCTTGGACAAGCACTGATAGAAGAGGGCACTGGAAAGAGCCTTTGTGAGGACATCCACAACTTGTTCCGTCTCTGAAACATGCTTCAAGTCGAGTTTCTTCATTTGAACCTTTTTCACGGATGAAGTGACAGTCGACTTCAATATGTTCTGTTCTCTCGTGGAATATCGGGTTCTTGGCTATATGTATTGCAGCTTGGCTGTCACAGAGGAGGTGAGCTGGGTAAGAGAGTTTTACACCCAGATCGGTAAGAAGCCCTTCAAGACAAGTTAGTCCAGAAACCACCGACGTCATTGCCCGGTATTCGGCCTCAGCGATGATCGAGCAACGACCGCTTGTTTCTCCAGGTAATCAAATGTCCTCCAACATATATGCAAAAGCTACTGGTTGACCGTCGATCATCAAGGGAACTAACATAATCGACATCAGAATAAGCCACCAAAGTTGGAGCTGAAGATGAGGTTTTGTAAACCAGACCTTGACCAGGAGCCGTTTTGAGGTATCTGAGAATGCGTTCAACAGCCTGAAGATGAGATCTTCGAGGGGTATGCATGTACCGACTGACAATACCAACAACGAAGGAAATATCTGGTCTGGTTACCGTGAGGTAGATCAATTTTCCAACGAGATGCCGATAGTATTCTGGATTCTGGAGTAGGAGATCTGAGTCAGATGCCTGAGCGCACAACTTGTGATTTGCATCCATTGGGGTGTCAATCGGCTTACAACCTGAATAACTGGCATCCCGAAGGAGGTTGAGGCAATATTTTCGCTGAGAGAGGACGAGACCGTCTGGCAACCTCAAGACCCGAGAAGTATCGAACGGGCCCCAGATCTTTTGTTTGAAAGACTGTGCTCAGGTGTAGTTTGAAATCCTGTATTCCTTTTGAATCGTCTCTTGTAATTATGATATCGTCAACATAAACCAACAGAAGAACTGTTCTCGTTGTTCGATGTCGTGTGAATAACGAGAAGTCTGCCGAACTGCGAGTGAAACCAACCTCCCGAAGGGTCTTACTGAATTTGTCAAACCACGCCCGTGGGGATTGTTTGAGACAATACAGAGCCTTCATAAGACGACAGACCTGAGACTCTCCCGTGGTCTCAAACCCGGGAGGTTGCTGCATATACACCGTTTCTTGGAGATCGTCATTCAGAAAGACATTCTTAATATCGAGTTGGAGTAAGGGCCACCGGCGATGGACAACCACGGAGATGAGGACTCAAACGGTGTTGAGTTTAGTAACCAGAGAAAAGATTTCCTCATAGTCGAGCCCCTGTTGTTGGGTGAAGCCACAGGCCACCAGACGAGCTTTCAGGCGGTCAATCGTTCTGTCAGCAGCATGTTTGATAACATAGACCCATTTACACCCAACCGGTGTCTGACCCGGAGGAAGGGGTACAAGAGTCTATGTTTGGTTGGCCCAGAGAGCAGTCATTTCCTCTTCCATAGCGGCCCTCCATCCAAGATGTTGTAGCGCCTCCTGCACAGAGTTAGGAACCGAAATCGAGAAAAGAGAAGTAGCAAATGTGTGGAGGTGAGGGAGAGGCGATGCAAGAAGACACAGTTTGCCAAAGGATGAGCAGTGGAGACAGGTACCTGATCAGCAGGGTGCGGAGTAGCCGAGGTCGAGGCCGACTGCATATGGGCAATGGAGTCGGACGGGCGGCGAGAGTAGACACGGATAACAGGTGGCCTGGAGGGGGCAGGAGTCGGAGAAGGTGGTACCAGTGGCCAGAGGTGTAGTAACGAGGATAACCAGTCTCGGGATAAGTGGTGGTAGAGGTGGCGGCGGGAAAGGAGTGGGTAAAAGAGCAGAGAAGAACGATTGATCTTCCTGGAAGGTAACATCGGCAGAAACGGAGACCTTGCGGGTAGCGGGAGAGTAACATACATAGCCTTTCTGCGTACGCGAATAACCGAAGAAGACATGTTTAGCTGCCCGGGGCTCCAACTTGTTAACGGACGGACCCAGGAGGTGGACGTAGCATCATGATGGAAATGCAGATGGCCTCCTTCTGAGCACGCTGAGTAGCATGGTCATTGGTAGATGGAAAAGAGGTCATGTCCGAAGAACCCCCCCCCCCCCCCGTGTCGAGAGCCAGAAGATCGGTGAGGATGTCATAGAGATACTGGAGACTGTCTTTACCCGAGTACAAGCCCCCCCCCCGTGTCGAGAGCCAGAAGATCGGTGAGGATGTCATAGAGATACTGGAGACTGTCTTTACCCGAGTACAAGGAATATAGTTCATCCCACATAGCTTTTGTCGTATCGTGATACATGGCCATCTGATAAGGTTCGTCATCGAGGGAATTGAGGAGACATGTCTGAACACGGTCATCATTGCGGAGCCAGTTGTCGGTAGACGGAGAAGGAGGAGCCTGAGTGAGGTGAGGCAAAAGGCCCTTGGCCTGAAAAACCCGGCGAACAGAATGAACCCAAAGGATAAAATTCTTCTTCCCGGAGAGGGAAATTGTTGTAATCCGCAGCTCATCACGGAGTTCAGGAACAGGTGTCGGGCTGTCTGTAGAGGTGCTAGCCGCAGTTGAGTCGCTGGAAGCCATTGCGGGAGAGGAAGCAGAACAGGCGGTCAACAACAGCGGACAGAAGCAGGAGCCCGCTGGGAAGAGGGCGAGCAAGAACCCCGAAGGGCAGGCCGCGACGACTACAGTAAAAAAATGAGTAGGCCACAGCGAACTGGAGCAGACCGCAGCGAGGAGAATGGGCAGGCCGCGGCGGACTGTCAGGCCGCAGAAAAGCAAGGCGCGATTGTAAAGGGTAGGCCGCAAGACGCGATTGGAGATAGTCCGCAAGAGGGACTAGAGCAGGCCGCGGCGGACTAGAGCAGTCCGCAAGAAGGGAAATCACAGGGCAGGCCGCAAGGCGCGATTGGAGATAGCCCGCAAAAGGGACGAGAGCAGTCCACAAGAAGGGAAATCGCAGCCCGCGAGAAGAGAGCCCGCAGCGGTTAGGAGCAGTCCGCGGCGGGATAAACCAAGAGTCCACGAGCGAGAAGAGAGCTCGGTCTTGGACGGGTAGAAGCTCGCAAGGTAGGAGAGAAGCAGAGCAGGGGAAGGGCAGGCCGCAGCGGACTGGAGGAGCACGCAGCGGACTGAAATAGAATAGCAGGGAGAAGTGGACCCCACGGGACAGAGAGAGGAGGCTATAAGAAGCCTGAGGAGGAGAGTGGAACCACGGAGATGAAGAGGAAGCGGATGCAGGAATAGAGGCCGCAGAAGACTGCAGGCCGCAGATAGCTAAGCGGCTAAGGGGGAAGCGGAAAGAGAGACTTCAGTTAGCTAATCGGAGAAGAGCGGATAGACTAAGCAGGCCGCAGGAGGTCGCAGACCACAGGAGATCAGAGAAAGACGGATAGAGGTTGGAGTCTGCGGGTAGCTAGGCGGATAGAAGTTGGCGTCCGCGGGAGGCAATGAGTCCCTCTGATACCATGTAGAAAGAGCTCGAAAACTTGTATGTATTTCTTATGTATGTAAATACAATGAGAGAAATACAAATATATATGAGAGAAGAGGAGAGAGGAAACCCTATACAAGATGTGGGACTAATAAGAGAAGAGGGAAAAGAATAAAACATAGGCCCAATAATGGGCCCTTTACATGAGCTTTTCTAACAAGATAAAAGAAGTGTTATTCCTGCTAGCAAGCATGAGCTTACCTAGCGCGGGTGATTTGCAGGAGTGTATATGGCTAGATATTTCATGATGAGAGAGCGTAGATACACTGCATTTATCTCGTTATTTAGTTCTTATTTTGGATTTAGTCTGTTGTTATTTTATTTGTATTCCTTAAGAGAGCATTGTAATAATTATATTTATAACCGAGAACTGAGTATGCTGAAAAGAAATGAATCTTCTAGCATAAAAAAAGTATTAGGGCCCTCCCTATCATATCCCATCACCAATGCTTTCCTCCCTCCAAATCAGCCGACCACTAGGTCAACCCGAGGACAGCCACCCTCCCTCCAAATCAGCCGACCACTAGGGTCAACCCAAGGACAGCCACCGACCATCCAATCTGCCTCTAGAGCAGTTAGCGGGCCCAAAGGCTGCCAACCAACACATCCTCTAAACCTCGTCCAGCTCTCCAGCATAGCCGGGCTGCCGTCTCACCGCACCCAGTAGCCAACACTGCCCATGCCACCGAAGCCCAGCGCAACGCATTCCTAGCGCCACCAGGATTCCTGACAAAGCTTAATAATATATATTTTATTCTATGCTTCATCTATGTAAATGAGCCAAAATTTGCTTTAAACGCATGTTTTATATGATATTCTTTTTCTATTTATGTGTTTAAGCTGTGTAGGAACAGATATGCGCAATTTGGAGCAAACTGGAGCACTTTTGAGCGGAATTAAGAACTGGCAAATAGAAAGATACACAATCAAACTGACTAGGCCGTGTCATAAGACCGTTTCACCAGCAAGACCGCGGCTCACCATCAGAGACTACTAGCTTACAAGCTCGAGTTGAACGGCCTAGCCAAGGCGGTACAGCACGGACGGCAATACTTATGAGAGAGATCTTTTAAGATCCGCACAGACCATTTCAGTCTCAAGTACCTACTCGATCAGCGCCTCAACACCACTCCCCAACAACGTTGGGTGAGCAAACTTTTGGGCTTCGATTTTCATGTCGAGTACAAGGTCGGCACCTTGAATCATACAATCGACGCTCTTTCTCGCCGAGACAAGGAGGACGGTCTATTCTGTGTCGCATCCCTACCCACTCAGCGATCCTCCTTTGGCAGGGTCAGGAGTCTCAGGACTCTCCAATTCTCGTGGAGCTCAGTCAGTGGATTGTTGAAGGGCATCTTCCAGCTCATTGGACGGTGCACGAGGGCCTTGTGCATAACCAGGGCGTGTGTACTTGCTTCCTCCCCCTCATTTACGAAGTAGTACAGACAACCCGCACCTTGGGTCACGAAGGAGTCTACAAAACTCTTCAACGTATTTGCGATGATTTCTTTTGGAAGGGCCAACGACGCAGTGTTCAGGATTTTGTTGCCTCTTCCACAGTTTGTCAACGCCACAAGGTAAAGAATCTCCTTCTGGTCGGCCTTCTTTAGCCACCGACGATCCCCACATAGATTTGGGTCAATGTCTCAATGAACTTCATCGAGGGTTTGCCTTACCTTGCGTGGGAAGTCTATCCTCGTGTCCATGGCCGACCGTTTTTTGAAGGGAGCACACTTCATTGCTATGCGCAGGCCACTGACAACAGAGGGAGTTGCCCATGTCTTCATCACAAAGGTTTTTGCCTACACGACCTTTCTGAGAACATTGTCTCAGACCAGAACAAGAAGTTCACGAGCAACTTCAAAAATTAACTATCTTTCTCCTCTGCCTATCACCCGGTCCGATGGCCAGACAGAGGTCGTCAATCGCACAGTATAAATGTATTTGTGTTGCATCACAGAGGATCAACCCAAGATTGGGCTCGCTGGCTTCCTTGGGTGGAATATTGTTAATACCTCCTAGCATACCTCACTGCAAGCAACGCCCTTACACTTGATTTATGAACAAAACCCCATGCCTATTGTCCTACGAGAGCAACACAACCATCCGGGATATTGTCGACCGCAAGCTTCATGATCGGAACCAAATTCTCTCCCTAGCACGTGGGCGCCTTCTTCAAGATCAGACCTTGGTCTCCCAGACCGCATAGCACAAGTTGGGACCAAGATTCTATGACCCATTTGAGATCCTCCAGCGCATTGGCGAGGTTGTGTACCACCTCCATCTCCCACCGGAAGACCACATTCATGATGTCTTCCGCGTCTCCCAACTGAAACAGTTTCACGGTCCAAGCCCTTCGACCCCCTTGGTGCACCTGCCACCATAGCCAGATGAAAAGCTTGAGGACACGCTTGGTCCCAACGGGGCAGGAGATGTTACAAACTCACACTACTACACTAAAGCGTCACCAACCAGCGCTGCCGCGGGACGACAAGTGCGGACTAGGGGAGGGCGACAACAATTAACCGTCTCGGGATATATATTGTTGCCTTTTATGTTTTATCTCATCTATTTTTATGTCGCACCTTTTATTTTATGTCACATTTTATATTTTATGTCACCTAAATGAACTTTGTACATTTTTATCCTTCCTACTTAGGAAGAGTAGGAAGGAATGAGGGAAATGAGAAAGGCAAGCACTTAATATCAAAAAGTTTCTCTTTAATTTCTCCTCTCTCCCTTTAAAACCCCGTCGTGCCCTAAGGAGCCTGTCACATGATCGCACGCAACACTCTCCTGTAATCCATCGTGTTGTTATGGGTCCTAAAATGTTGTCGGAGGAGAGGCTGGAGATGGAGATAACAGTGACGGAGATACTACAGAGCCTTGACCGTGACTGCCTAAGCGGGGCGTCCTCGGGAGAGAGAGAAGCTTCCAAGATCTCTTTAGAGTTGGGGAAAATAATTTTTTTTCATTCATACCGATACAAGACACAATAGGTCATTTAAATAGGACTTACAGTCGACACAAAAAGAAAGAACATTATAGGAAATAACGACAGACTTGAACATGCGACTAAAAACAACACGACACAAATAACGACGTCATATAAGGACGTGACTCTTAAAACAGAATAAAACATACTAAGAAATAATTAATATTAAATAATGACATTAAAAGACCTGTACAATCTATCCCGCCTTGCAAAAACGAGCTTGACCTCAAGCTCAAGGGAGATCAATAATGTTCGCGTTAGCCGACAGCCTCATCATCATAATTCTCGACGTGCAGATAGAAAGTCGTTTGCACTTATGGTCACGAGTGTACAACTCGTCGCAGTTGAAACATAAGCCCACGGCGTGCTGTTCCAACCTCTCGTCCCGAGAAATTTTACGGATTTGTGGGGTTGGATGGCCCTCAGAACGACCTGGTTGAATGCCCGTGTCGGTGGTAGGGGTGTCCTAAAAAAAACGGGCCCACCGGGCAGGACCGGCCCGGCCCGTTGAAAAGCCCGACAGGCCCAGTCCCGGGCCAAGCCCGCCTCGGGCTCGGGCCGGGCCATGGGGCCCTTCCGGGCCCCATTGTAGGGCAAATGCACGGCCCGGGCCGGGCCGGGCAGAGCCCGGTTACCGGGCTTAGCCCGGGCCAGGAAAAGCCCGGGCTGGCTCTTAGAGCCGCTGGTTTCCAACCAACGGCTCTTAGAGCCGCTGGTTTCCAACCAACGGCTCTTAGAGCCGTTGGCTGCCAGCATGTCACATGGGCATGCTGGCAGCCATTTTTAAATTTAAAAAATAAATTTTTTTTTTAATTTTTTTTTTAAAAAAATCTATAAACCCCCCTCCTTCTTTCCCTCTTCTACCCCCTCATCCCCCACCCTCTCTCTCTAATCTCTATTCTCA
The DNA here is from genome assembly GCA_039583875.1 of Platanthera guangdongensis. NCBI lineage: Eukaryota > Viridiplantae > Streptophyta > Magnoliopsida > Asparagales > Orchidaceae > Platanthera > Platanthera guangdongensis. The sequence continues at coordinate 306,703,231 of CM077153.1, read as the reverse complement.
TTTCTCTAGAATATGTCGTCAACGCAGGCGTCTTCTTCATCATCCGTCTCTCACGAAGTGGTGGAGCACAAGCGTACGGCGCCGGTTTGGGAATATTTCGACTTAGTGCAAGTCGGAGCGGAGCAAAAGGCGAGGTGCAAACAGTGCTCGAAATTACTTTCGATCGCTGGCAACTCGACACTCGCAAGACACGTTAGTCTTGCGCAGCCAAACAAGCTCCTCTCGAGTCGACCCAGGCACAATTATCGGCATCCGGACAAATCTGGACGTACGATCAAGGTCGGCAGCGGGAGCTGCAGGTGAAGAACATCATCAGACGTGGGTTGCCGTTCAGCCACTACGACAACGAAGAAGAAATCGAGTACATCCACCAAGGGCTACAACCCAAATATCACCAAGTAAATCGATCTTCAATTAGGCGCGACGCACTTAAATATTATTTAGAAGCAAAACAAATTTTAATTAATTTTTTTGAAAAATTTGAGGGTCGAGTGAGTTTAACGAGCGACGTTTGGACAAGTAGTATAAAATTAGGATTATCGTATATGTTTATAACGTGTCACTGGATCGATCCTGTTTCCTGGGATCTAAATAAGCGAATAATTTGTTTTGAAAGTTTTGAAATCCCGCACACCGGTGAGGCGATTTATCAAATAATTTCAAAATGTGTGCGCGAATTTAAAATAAAAGATAAATTATGAGTATTTCTTTCGATAACACCACAAATAATACCACCTCAATTGAGTTGTTAAAACGTGATTTGAAACCTATGTTAAACGGCGTTTTTTCCATACTCGTTGCGCGTGTCACGTTTAAATTTAGTAGTACAAGATAGTTGTCGTATATGAAACCATACACTAATAAAATACGTTTAATGTTACAATTTATTTATACTTCTAAACAACGACGTCAAGATTTTAAAAAATTCGTACCGGGCAAGGTCAAAAATTTTTGAAACCTCTATTTGACATGTCAATTAGATGGAACTCTACGTATATAATGTTAAAATAAGTGATTCGCCAAAAAACACTACTAATGGAATTTTATACTTTGTTAGGTCAACATGAATTAACCGAGTCCGATTGGACAATTTTAGAACATTACATGGATTTATTAGAAGTTTTTTATACGGCGACAAATAGTTTATCGGCGTATATTATCCTACTAGCCCGCTAGTTATTGAAAAATATTGTTAATATTTCACAAAATTAAATTATTTTAAACAACATGCGGATGGAGCGAATTAATAGAAATAATGGAAAGAAAATTTTTAAAATATTATAGAGAAATCTCAGTTATGTTTTCATGCGTCGCCGCTTTGAATCCTCTTTTCGGCGTAGACGACGTAGAAAATTTTATTGAATAAATAAATAACAATATAGGCATAAATCTAAGTGATTCAGATTTAGATAATCTGAGTATTTTAAATTTTAACAATATTTTTACTGAATGTTATAATTATTACGATAATTTATACGGACCGCGGCCCCGAGAGGATGTGTCGCAACCAAAAATATCTAGTAGTTTTAAAAATAAAATGTTAGAGTTAGGCTCTAGGAAAAAAGCGCGCACAACATCTAGTAGTTTAAATGAATTAAGGTTGTACACAAAAACACAATTTCGTGATTTTATGTACACGGACGAATTAAAAAATTTCGATATTTAAAAATGGTGAAAGGTAAAGTAAATACCTATCATATTATGACATATATGGCCCGAGATTTACTAACGATCCAAGCTAGCACGGTAGTTTCGGAGTCTGCTTTTTCTCTTAATGGCCGAGTTTTGAACGAGCGGAGAAGTCGACTAAGCGAAGAATCGCTTGAGATCTGCATATGCTACAAGGACCACTTGGATGCGATGAAGAGGAAGCAACATATTTCAGCGATCGAGGATAGCTCGTCGGACATGGAAGACGAGATGGACGCGATCAACTTAAACTAGACAACTTCTTGTATTTTTGTCATTTGTAATTTTGTAATTTTAATAATTTAGAATTTTGTCATTTGTAATTTTTAATAATTTAGAATTTCCAAATTTTTGTATATTTGCACATTTCTAAATTTGTATAATTTCGTTACATTAATAAAAATTTTATTTTTAATATTGCGATGTTGTGTTTTTTTATTTTTTTGTAAATCAAAACTCTATTTTTTTTATTTATTTTTAAATCAAACTTGATTTTTTTATGAATTAAAAAAAAAAACAAATTAAAAAAAAAAAAACCGGGCCGGCCTGGGGGGCCTTACCAGGCCCCCCCAGGGAGCATAGCCCGCCCGGCCCGACCCGGTTACATTATTAAGCCCGGCCCGGGCCCGGTTCGGAAAAGCCCGGGCCCTGCAGG